>JAFEMH010001330.1:0-493264 GCA_022495995.1 Adenophora triphylla var. japonica
GCTGCAGCGGCCCTAACTTCCATGACATGATTCTGAAGAAATCGAAGTATATGTCGACGACATGATCATCCACTCCAAGGGATCGAGACATGCGGCCACATGAGCGGATCCGAGGAAGTTCTTCGAAACGAGACTCGAGAAAACACTCCATGAGGTTGAACCCGGCAAAGTGCACCTTCGGCGTCAAGCGCGGCAAGGTGCTTGGGGTACGTGGTTACGAAAAGAGGTATCGAAATAGATCCCCGAGGAAAATCAAGGCCATCATCGACATGAAGCCGCCTCAAACCCTGACAGTAAAGAGCTTCACGGGAAGACTTGATGCATCGGTCGGCTTCATCAACCGGTTGACATCTCTGCGAGCCCATGTTCAAGCGATGAAAAAGAATGCCGACATCAAATGGGACTCCGAGTGCCAAACGGCTTTCGAGAAGATCAAGACCTACTTGGTTAATCCCCCAATTACGGTGCCCGCCACATGAAGACAAGCCACTACTCCTGTATCGACGTAATGAACACGTCAATCGGAGCAATGCTTGGCACAAGAACGAGAAAGATTCCAAGGTTGAGCATGCAATCTACTTCGTAAGCCGAAAGCTTCAAGGAAGTGAACTCGGCTACTCGGCATCGGGAGAAAACTTGTACCGCCTTGGTATGGGTAGTCGGGAAAGCTGAAACACTACATGCGGTCGCATTCGGTACTCTGGTCTCCAAAGTGGACCCCGTCCGATATCTCTTTGACAAGCCGTCCACCGCATCGATGCGGCTAGCCAAGTGGTCATTCTTCTGATTTGAGTTCGACACATCAAGTACATGGTCGAAAAAATCAACAAAGGGCGAGGTAATGGCAGAGATCGGCTTGCCGACTTCCCGAGCGGTGAACCTAAGGGTCACGATCCGCAATTTCCGGACGACGGAATCTTTTCACTTGACGGCGCAAGCGGCGGCAACTCTTCTTCGATGGGGCAGCCAACAAGAAGGGGAATGGCATTGGAATGCTCCTTGTCGATCCCAGGACGAGCATACTCCCATAGCCGTCAAGCATTTGAATTTCGAAGCAACCAACAATGCGGCGAGAATATGAAGCTGTGCGGCGAGGTTTGGAAGCCGCCCTCGAGCGCAACATCTTAGAAATTTGGATGTATATGGAGACTCGGCATTGATCATCAATCAAGTATCCCAACAAATGGAAGACGGTAGATTCGGCCTTCGGAAGTACCACGCGTACATGGAGGAACTCATTGCTCGGTTCGAGGACATCTCTTTTCACTATTTGCCAAGAGACGAGGCAGCCGCCGCGAGATGCCACAGCAACCCTCGCCTCTCTTGTCGAAATTCCCGAAGGGAAAGCGGTAAAACCCCTCGAGAATAGGCGGACGGGAAACACCCGCCTATTCTTTGTGAGATCGAAAAAGAAAAGAAACGATCGACGAACCTGGTACAATCAAATTTACCGGTACCTCCAAAGCGGAGAAGCTTCCTTCACAAAGTGAAGATGGAAAATACAAAGAAGGGATCAAAGCCAAAAACATGATGGCATTAAAACGCTGGCATCCCATTTCGTCGTGCAGGGGGTATGTTGTACAAGAAGCGCCACCAAGGGCCGCTCCTTCGGTGTGTAAACAAAGAAAAAGCCGGCGAGCTAATGAGCGAAGTTCACAACGGAACTGCGGTCCGCACATGAACGCCGAGCATTGACACGAGATCATTCTCCGTATGGGATACTATTGGATATCAATGGAAACAGGCGCATCCGGTTCGTCAGAAGGCTGCGACAAATGTCAACGGTTCTCCAACCTCAATCACATCCCTCCTCACGAACTCTATTGCATGACTACGCCATGGCCTTTCGCCACATGGGGAATCGACGTCATCGGCAAGATCACTCCTCCGGGAGCAATGGTCACGAGTTCATTTTAGTCGCGATCGACTACTTCACCAAATGGGTAGAAGCCGGATCGTACAAGGTGCGAATTCTAAGAAGGTGGCCGAGTTCATCAGAGAGAACATCATGTGCCGATGCGGAGTGCCCAGCGAGATCATCTCAGACAATGGGACTCACTTTGAAGGAGATTGTGACCAACTGCGGCCGGGTCGAGTCACACGTCACGGGTCTTCTCCTTACGGACCACAAACCAATGGTGCGGTAGAGGCGGCCAACAAGACTCTCGCCATGATAATCGGAAAGATGACCACCGAGGTCGGGAGCGGCCCGAAAAGCTACATCTAGCCCTGCAGGGATACCGAACATCGGTCGGAACCGCCACGGGGAGACTCCGTTCGCACTTACCTACGGAATGGAAGCGATGTTACAGTGGAATTGGAAATTCCATCCCTCAGGAGTCCTCTTGGAAAACGGGATCAATGAAGTCGAATGGCTACGAGCCGTCACGACGAACTTGCTCTACTCGACGAGCGCGGATTGAAAGCCATGGAACACACTCGAGCCTACCGGAGCGAGAATGGCACGAGCATTCGACAAGAAAGTCAAGATCCGAGACATCGAGAGAAGGCGACTTGGTGCTAAAGGAAAAGCCTCCTACGCGAGACCAATCCCCTCGGAAAGTGGGAGCCTACTGGATAGGACCGTTCGTAGTACAAAGAATCTTCTCAGGAGGAGCCATGAAGCTAGCAGATTTGGACGGAAACCCTTTCGTTAACCCGTGAACGGAAGCAAGCTCCATGAATACTTCGTTTGAGGAAGAGCACGAGTCAACTCTCCTTCCCCATACATCGTCCCCCTCGGTAAATTAAAGTGCTAAAAGAGTAATACCCAATTTGGATACATTCCGCTAATGATCCGGGTAAAAACAGTCGCACTTCTTTTGTCTTTGTTTTTCTCAAATTCACCTAAAGTGTCGAACTACGGTGACTGAGCCCCTTAGTCCAATTGTAAAAGGGAACGTAGGCGGCCATCTTTGGTTCGGTCTAAAAAACAAAAAAAAATACAATAAGCATCAATTGCTTGTGTTTCGAAAAACTCTTTTCATTTAACCTACAAATTCATAACGGTTAAAACATTCTTTGATGAGTTCAAGCACGGTCAACTCTTGACTCGCTACACGCTAGCAAAACTACAATAAAACATTAATCAATTAATGTGTATGCAATGACAATGGGTGGATACTACGGACGGCAAGGTCAACCTAGTTTCCCGTACTAGGTCCTTCATCCTTCTTCCCCTTCCCTTTTCCCCGGCGAGTGTTCTTCACCTTCGCGGGAAATATTCGGTAGGCCTTCTACAGCTCGGGGACTCTTCCCGACGCCTCCGTCAAGCTTGTGGCATCCAGCGATCCTTTCTCTAGCTGTCTCGAGCCGCCTCGCTTCGAGCCATCATCATAGTGCTTTGATTGGCCTCCCGTCGGCACTTGCCACATGTCGGCCATGGCATCGCCGATACGATTCCCGGGGTTAGCCCTCGCTTCTGTCCTCCTCAAGGTCGAGGCTGTCCAGGTGATCGGCACCCAGCGGCTCACTCCGTCTCCACAAGATAGCCATCTGTGTCTCCCCATACACTCTTCGTACCGGTTCGGATCTTTGCGTCGACGAACAGTGCCCTCTCTCGGTGAAAGAGAACCACAGCGAGGAAAGGACGTGTATTGCCACCACCGGGTGATCGGCAATAGCGTCGAAGGATCTTCCATCCGCGAAGATCCCACCTCAAAGGTAGCGGCATAACTCGGATCGGTCGGTGGCATCTGCTCCGGCCCGTCTTGCCGCGGAACCAATGATGGAATATAGAAAGACGTGCGAGACGGCCCGGCACTCGACAATCAACGAGACCCTCTGAGCGGTCCTACAAGTACTGTAACTTCCAATGGGGAACCCACCATCGCAAGTGATGCGTGCAAAGTGCGGCCATCCGAGCTCCGGCTCGGCTGATTGCCCCCTATCACCGGAAGGACGTCGCGAGAAAGACCAGCGTCACAAGACATTGGCACCTCGGGCATCATCTGCGGCCTCTCCCTCGACCACATGGTCGGCATAGCGGGACTCCTCCCCACATGTATCGGCTACCGGTCGCCATCCGGCCTATGCCCGGGAACGTCTCGCCCAAGACCCGATGGCACGATGTCTCCCCCACTCCGTGGCTGCCTCACCGAGGTCCGGTATGCTTTGTGATGGCACACACCCGAGAGACGTGAATGTGAACAAGAGTAGCAATCGCGCACGAGCAAACGCGTCCCACGAAAAGACGCTCCCCTCGGCTCAGGCAAATCTTTCGGGCGGTCCCGAAATGTCAACGTAATCGGTATCACATGTATCGGCATCCCGTATGCTTCTCAGTAGAGATACCCAGCAAAGACACTAGCTTCTCAACGGTGGCCATGCCACCGGCATACGGAAGAACTAGGCTGTTCCGTCTCGGGTCCTCCCAGAATGGCCGGAAATCTTCAAACGTAGGAGTGATTTCGTTGTACGAAAGAGTGTACACATTCCTCCGTGCGTCCCGGAACCGAGACGCGGCTCTCAAAGATCCCAATCGCGCATGAGCTCCTTCAAAGCCCAAACAGATTTAATCCCATGCTGACCTTCGAAAAACCTTTTGTTACGCCTCGTGTGGTTCCGTACCCACGGCGAAAGTTGTCCAAATATCGCTCTTGCATCCAGAGACGATAACTTGGGAAAGGAGCCATGTCGGAAGGTGAAGAAAACCTTAAGAAAGGGAAAGGAATTCAGCCGGATGAGCAAAGCAATGCGCGGTTTTCTCACCAATTGCAAAGCTGAAGCAATTTAAAGAATCTGGAAATTCGGTTCTAGTCCGTGGGACTCCTCTGCGGTTGACTTGGTCAACTCTGCGGCCATTGCCCTTAAAATTGGAAACATTTCCAAACCATGCCTGTTCACTCCTATGAAATCTGCGTGCACCACGATTTCATTCAGCAATAATGTCAATATCCCTTCCGCCAGGGCTCGTGCAACGGTGCAAATAATTAAAAATTAGTGCATACATGCTTAATTTTTGACCCGTTCAATTTTTAATGCATTTCTCTTTTTATTTATTTTTGATTAACCTATTTGCTTATTTGCCGAAAATAACGAAGGTGATCATAGAATAAATATGCGAAATACGAGTTCCGCCCCACGGGCGCCTTTTTGCAAATACGGTTCAAATCAAAATTTGTTCTGACAAATACATGCATTTTGTCTAAACAAAGCGGTAAAGAAAGAAAGCGATAAAGGGGACTACTCGAGTCTGCTCGTCATCCGTACACTCGACGTCTTGCTCCGCCATTGCCGGATCCGTCGCAAACAGAACTCGCCGAACTCCTCCCGGCCGGGAATAGGCAAAGGGCCTCCTCGGAGTACGCGAACTCGAGGACTCCCCCTCTCGCGCCCGAGTGCGCGGAAGAAGGAGCTCCAAATCCGGCCGTTCCGCCGCGAGCGCGAACCCTGTGTAAAGTCCTCCCCACCGGCTGTGGGAGCGGGCGAATCTCTCGGCCTAGACGGCCCCGATCACGGACGTCCACGCTCCTCAGAGCTGCACCGCATGAACTCCACGAGCCTCCTGGCGTGGCGGACCACCGTCCGCGGCCTCGTGGCGTCATTATACGTACGGCCGGATACTGCGAACCGGGAAAGTCATCGAAAGCAAGCGAAAGTACGGATGCAACATTTGCGAGAATACTACTATCAAATGCGAGAAAATCAAAAAAGGTGCTCACCGAAGCATTGGGGTCCGCCTGTATCGTGGTCTCGGCTCGGCGGAAGCGGGATCACAAGTCGCCTACGCGAGCCGTCCGGCCCCTCGTACGCTAGCCTAGCTCGCGGGACCGGAAAATCTCGAGGACCTCCGGGGACCTCGCCCTCTCTATCTTTGTACTGCGGGCTCCTCGGCCTCATCCTCAAGAAAACATCATAGGCGGCCCCGCTATGATGTACTCGGTGTAGTACACGCCACTGTAGGTACCCCTCCGGCTCATCAATCGGCATCTCCAGGGGATCTTTGCATGTACAAGGAGGATCCACCGGCACGAGGAAGAGACCCCTGCCTATCTTTGACGAGTCACCCTCTCCCCCAAATACATGGCGTCACGGTGAAGTCCCACCGGGAGCTTCGCCGCCGTGTAGTCTCGGCGGCAATGCACCGCGACATGATCGAACCTACTCCACCGGGTCGAGCTGGATCCTCTCGAGAGAACTCCGGGTTCGGCGCCGGAGATATCTCCTCGTATGACACTCGAGTGCCAACTCTCGAAGAGACCGCCCTCTTCGCCTTCTTACGCCAAACCGGCATGGCGGGGAACGAGGGGACGGTACGGCTCCTTGATGTCCCAAGCTGTGAGATTTGAACACCTCGTAGCACCGGACACACGAGAGAATGGAAAGTTATGTCGGCTACTAAGCGGATACATACGAGTACATAAAGAGGCGAGGAAGAGAAAAAGTACGTGAACTTACATCGAGACGGGCGTGAAGCGGCTAAATGAGTGCTCCTCTCCCGCGAGAACTGTCCGGGGAGTGGTAAAGCTCGGCCGATCCGGCCTCCCCACGCGAACCCCCTCACGGCATCCGAGTCTACCGGCGGCCGAGCGAGGGAAGTGACAAGACGTGTCGAAGTCGGGAATAAAGTCGGCGACGGCGCAAACCAAAGGAACCCTCGAGCCGGACGCTCGCGGTCATCCTCGAGGACCCGGCCCGGATAAGCGGCGACACCTTCCCTCAAATGATTCTCCATCGGCACATGCCGAATGCCTAAGCCCCTGGCATCGGTAATATCAAAACCCGGCCGGCCCGGACAAGCTGCTCAGGGGTGTAACCATCAACCCACACCGGCGTGTTGCCATAAGTCGGCAACCCGGTGATAGCGGCAAAATCCGTGGGAGTCACGTCGCCTCCCCCATACGGGAAATGGAAAGTGTGGGTCGTATCCCACCGGTACTCGCTCGGCGCGACATACGTGGACACTGCCCCTCGGCGTATCGGTGTCGCGGCTACGGCCTTGATAAACCCGGCCCGGCCGGAGTCAAGCACCGGTGCCGCGGACTCCTCTCTCCCTCTCGAGCCACGTCAGGGATAATGCCCCACAATGCTTGCACCGCCTCAAAGGCACCCCGACTCTTACGGTTATGAGTATTAACCGTCCCTGTCCCTGAGACAAACAAGACGGAAGCAACGTCAACGAAATGCACCAACGCATGTCAAAAGGATGCAATGCGGATACGGTTCTCATTCATTTCCTACGTATATTCAAATCATTTCGAAAACTCCGTCGAATCCGGAACTTTCAAAACATTTCGAAAACTCCGTCGAATCCAGGAACTTTCAAAACATTTCGAAAACTCAGTCGAATCCGGAACTTTCAAATCATTTCGAAAACTCGTCGAATCCGGAACTTTCAAAACATTTCGAAAACTCCGTCGAATCCGGAACTTTCAAAATCTTTCGAAAACTCCGTCGAATCCGGAACTTTCAAATTCTTTCGAATTTTTCGAAAATTTCGCTCCGTCCCGAATTAAAGCTACTTTAATTTTGGAAAATGCATCTAGACATGGAATTTTGCAACCAAAATTTTTATGTCATCCACCCGTAGTGTCAATTGAACTACATCCTAGTCAATTTCGACAAAGGCTCATAGCAAAGTCAAAAGCCCCAATTCGGGCACCAAAATCCCTAAGTTCATTCCTAACAAATTTCTAACATTTAAAGAATGCACATTCTTAAAATTAATGGAATTTGTAGGAAACTTACTTGTCTTTCGATCCCTCCCTTGGAGTTGTGGCGGTCCCTCGCCGGATAAAACTCCGCCGGATTCAATGGAAGAGTAGTGGTTCGAATGGTCCAGAACCAATCGAGTTCTTTCGTCATCGGTCCTTCCGTGGCGAGCCATTGGTCCTCCTTCACCCTCCATAGCAAATTTCCTTCACAAATTCGAGCAAACCTTGCAATTTGGGTTGGATTTCTCTCCCTCCTCTCTCTCCTTCTCGCCGGAATTTATGAAAGAAAATGGCTTTTCTTTCTCACCTCGGCGATAAGGGCATTTTCAATTTCGGTAAAAGTCCGTGGGACTCTTCGCACCAGGAAAAGATTCCTTCCATTTTTGTCCCTCAGCTTTTGGCAATTCCAATTTTACCACTTTTGGCCCCCAAAAGTGTAAAATTTCCCCCAGTTAGACATTTCAAACACCCCATCCCCCGAGGATAAATCAAAGTTAGTTTTCACTAACGCTCGTCTCTGACGTTAAATTCGATCCGATTGACATTTGACATTCAAACGTTCAACCATGTCTCCGGACATTCCAGTTACTATTCCGTCTCCTGACGTTAAAATTTAATAATGGTCTTCACCATTAAATCCTTAATCGCGACCTTTCACGGTCCGATTCCAATTCTCAATCGCGACCTTTCACGGTCCGATTCCAATTCTCAATCGCGACCTTTCACGGTCCGATTTCCAAGTCTCAATCGCGACCTTTCACGGTCCGATTCCAATTCTCAATCGCGACCTTTCACGGTCCGATTCCAATTCTCAATCGCGACCTTTCACGGTCCGATTTCAATTCTCAATCGCGACCTTTCACGGTCCGATTTCAATTCTCAATCGCGACCTTTCACGGTCCGATTCCAACTCTCAATCGCGACCTTTCACGGTCCGATTTCAATTCTCAATCGCGACCTTTCACGGTCCGATTTCAATTCTCAATCGCGACCTTTCACGGTCCGATTTCAAAGTCTCAATCGCGACCTTTCACGGTCCGATTTCAATTCTCAATCGCGACCTTTCACGGTCCGATTTCAATTCTCAATCGCGACCTTTCACGGTCCGATTTCAATTCTCAATCGCGACCTTTCACGGTCCGATTTCAATTCTCAATCGCGACCTTTCACGGTCCGATTTCAATTCTCAATCGCGACCTTTCACGGTCCGATTCAATTCTCAATCGCGACCTTTCACGGTCCGATTCCAATTCTCAATCGCGACCTTTCACGGTCCGATTCCAATTCTCAATCGCGACCTTTCACGGTCCGATTCAATTCTCAATCGCGACCTTTCACGGTCCGATTTCAATCCTCAATCGCGACCTTTCACGGTCCGATTTCAAATTCTCAATCGCGACCTTTCACGGTCCGATTCGAATTCTCAATCGCGGCCTTTCACGGTCCGATTTCCAATTCTCAATCGCGACCTTTCACGGTCCGATTTCAATTCTCAATCGCGACCTTTCACGGTCCGATTCCAATTCTCAATCGCGACCTTTCACGGTCCGATTCCAATTCTCAATCGCGACCTTTCACGGTCCGATTTCAATTCTCAATCGCGACCTTTCACGGTCCGATTTCAAAGTCTCAATCGCGACCTTTCACGGTCCGATTTCAATTCTCAATCGCGACCTTTCACGGTCCGATTCAATTCTCAATCGCGACCTTTCACGGTCCGATTTCAATTCTCAATCGCGACCTTTCACGGTCCGATTCAATCTCCCATCTCGACCTTTCATGGTCCCATCTCAAACAGTCAATCCCGACCTTCGCGGTCCGACCTCCACTCTCCTATCGAGACCTTCGCTGTTCACCTCACCGGCAACGGCAATAAGCCCGAACCCCAGGCACGAACGCCTTGCAACAATCCCTCTTCGGCCATCCTCGTAAGCCCGAACACCTTTTCACTTCAGCAAGTGAACATTCATCTCCCCGGCCGCCAGTCGTAAGCCCGATCGCTCATCCCGGCGGGATAAAGCGCGCGACGGCAATAAGCCCGGCACCCGAGGCACGAACGCCCTCGTCGGCATCGCAACTCCGGTTTGAGGCGCCACACGCCCTCGAAGGTTTCGAAGTCCCGAGGTTCGGACGCCTCCCAGCGGTCTCCATTCGGGTACGGGTACCTCGCGAATGGTCTCATCCGGGTTTAGACGCCTCCTAACGGTCTCGCTCGAGGTCAAGGTCCCCATGCGCGGCCCTTGCCCCGTTTCGAACTACGATCGGCTTGATTCCCGCTCGGGATACGTAGGAATCCTTTTCGCTAAGGGTCCGGCCCGGTGACCGCCCGGGTCTCCTTCAAAGTAAGGCATCCCGATTTGGATCCTTATCTTTTTCAACGACCCCACCTCCTTCGGAGGAGACGTCGGCGAGGGCTAAGCTGTAAGTACCCAAATCCGGATCGTCCAAATCCGTCGGAAAGTTAACCGAAATCCGTTAAGCGGCCCGCTCCGGAGTTAACCGGAACTCGTTAAACTCCCGTTCTTTGTGCCAACGAGACATCCGGGGCGCCCGTGCATCCCGACGTCGAACCGTACTTAGCACGTGACATCTCACGTAAAAGTATGGCTTTTCCTGAAAAACGCATTTTCCGGCCTTTTCCGGGGGCGTTTCGGACATTTCTCGGACTGTTATTTTAAAAAACGGACAAAGAAAGCCGGGACCGGGGGACAAAATCCCACATGGTGGTGACTCGAGAGGGGCACGTGGCGGCCATGCCACCTCCCTCTAGTCACCCTTCAATCAAATTCAAAGGGAAAAGACCAAAATACCCCTGATTTGCAAGCCAAGTCCGGCCGGACTCACTTTGTGCACATTTTACGAAATTGCCGGCAAGTCCTTCAAATTCTCAAAATACCACAAAACCCCCTGGATTCAGGCTAAGTCCGTCCGGACTCCTACTGCAATTTTCACCCTATAAATAGAAGTTGTTGTCAAAGGCAAAAGGGACAGAAAATTTACTCCAAAAAATTCACTACCCCACGGCCTAAGCAGTTTTCACCCCTCCCGAGCTCCCATTCTGTCTCGATTCGCGTGAAACCTTCGTATTTCGATCAAATACGCCTCTTACAACTTCGAAACAATCTTTCGAATCACTTTTCGTGTCCCGTACACACCTCCCGAGTCAAAGGAGTCGACCCTAGCCATAGGTATAACTCCCTCTCTCTAAATCTCCCGTTCCGTCTCGGTTTACGCGCCAGTCGCTATAACCGTTTCGAACGTCGTTATCGAAATGTAGACGCCTCCGTCTAACGGGGTCCGATACGTTTTAGCCCCTCGATCCTCTTCTCTTTCCATAAGAGAAGTAATCACTGGTTAAAACGGCGTTCCGACCCGTTAGTTTACTTTTATGTCATTTACCATTCCGGATCGATCGATCCGTTGATCGTCATTTACAATTTCGAGCCGTTTGGCCTCGTTGATCGTCATTTACAATTCCGAGCCGTTTGGCCTCGTTGATCGTCATTTACAATTCCGAGCCGTTTGGCCTCGTTGATCGTCATTTACGAATCCGGATCGTTTGATTCCGTTGATACCGCACTTTAAATACTTGTCATTTACAAAGTCCGATCCGTTTGGATCGTGAGAGTATTTACTTTTCAAAGTCCGAGTCGCAACCCGATTCGTTGATCGCATGTCATTTAATACGCATTTTTCCCGTAAAAATCGTTAACAATGTAATGCCGGTTCAAAACCGGAGTTCGTCCGTCGAACTCTCTATCAAAACGCGAAATGACGTTCGGCCTCCGAACGCTCATCTTAAAACTCAAAGCCGCCATTTGACAATTAAAATCATTTAATACGAATTTTTCCCGTAAAAATCGTTAACAATGACTCGCACGGTTAAAAAACCGAGTTCGACCAACGAACTCCTTTTCAAACTCAAAAGACGTTTGCCACGCAAACGCTCATTTCAAACTCAAAATCGACGTTTGCCACGCAAACGCTCATTTTCAGCTCAAACCGACGTTTGTCATTCAAACGCTCGTCTTTTCAAAAGTCACCTAATCAACGTTTGTCATTCAAACCAAGATTAAGCTTGTCATTCAAGCCCCCATTTCAAAAGACACACACACACATACACACGATTTCGAGAAAGGTAGAAAGACTCGTCATGCGAGGCGTTTCGGGCGATCTCGTAATACTCTACCCGAAACGTAACTTGACCTCCGAACCTAACAATCTCTGGTACAAAAAAGCTTTTTACTCGTTTTTGCTGCCAATAAAAATGATCCCCTTTTTTAAAGCCTTTTCCTAAGTTTTTGCTACCAATAAAAACGACACCTTTTCACAATAGCCGTTTCTCAACGTTTGGGCTCAAAATACAAAAACCGCGTGGCGACTCCTCATTTTGTTCCTTCCCATGAAGCGAGGTCTCAGACACCAACCCCTCCGCGAAAGACAACCGCCTTTTCCGCGCCCCCCGCCCGCGCGCGAAAAGATCGGGTAATTTCAGGTACCCTTCAATACCTTGAAGAAGGACAGTGACTTTTCGGAAGATTTGGCGATGAATCTTCCAAGGGCAGCTATTCTTCCATTTAATCTTTGAACTTCCTTGATCGTGGTAGGTTCCTTCATGTCCATGAGCGCCTTAATTTTTTCAGGGTTGGCCTCTATTCCCCTTTGTGATACCATGAAGCCTAGGAACTTTCCAAATTGTTACTCCAAATACGCACTTGCTTGGGTTCGGCTTCATGTTGTTAGCTCTGAGGTTGTGGATTGTCTCTTCCAGTCGTGAACGTGATCGCCTTCCTTGGACTTTATGACCATGTCATCAATATAAGCTTCCATGTTGCGACCTATTTGGCTTGCAAACACTTGATTCACCATCTGTTGGTATGTGGCACCCGCGTTCTTGAGCCCAAAAGGCATCATGATGTAACAGTAATTTCCCCCAGGTGTTTGGAAGGCCTTCTTCTCAATGTCCTCTTCCGCCATTTTTATCTCGATGATAGCTCAATAGGCATCTAGGAAGCCGAGAGTTTGATGTCCAAAGAATGGAATCAACCAACTTGTCAATTCTAGGGAGAGGATAGCCGTCCTTGGGGGCAGCCTTGTTTAGATCAGTAAAGTCTATGCACATACGCCATTTCCCATTTTGCTTCTTCACCATAACTACATTGGCCAACCAAACGGGGTACTTGACTTCACGAATTATTTCGGCGCTAAGTAATTTCTGCACCTCTTCTTTTATAGCTTCCTCCTTGTCCCTTGCAAAATTTCTCCTTGTTTGGGAGATAGTCTTCGCTAAAGGATCAACTTCCAGGCGGTGGAGGGCTACTTCTTCATTGATCCCCCTCATGTCTTCGACTCTCCAAGCAAAGACGTCAAGACTGTTTTTCAAGAGGGAGATAATTTTTTCTTTCTCTTCTGGAGATAGTTGGACCCCGAGCTTAATTTTTTGTTCAGGATAGTCAGGATTGATGACTACCTCTTCCAGTTCATCTACAGGCTTCATTTTAGGACCGTCACGGAATTCTAGAGACTCGATAATGATCTCTCTAATTCTTCTCCCTTCGTTGTCGTTCACGTTGAGGCCTTCTTCCTCCATAAGTTTATCAACATCGGGGAGATTGACCTTCCCTAGGTCGTAGTTGGCCCCCGAGTTCTGGCCGTTGAAGAGAACAGGGTCTTCCTTGGATACGGGCGGAACTATGCCTAGGTCATCTGCAATTTCTTGGACCGTAGGCTCTTCCTCAGGTACAGGTAGGACTATGCCTTGGTCATCTGCAATTTCTAGGACCATAGGTTTGTCCTCATCTTCAAGCACCTCACGAATATAGCTCATTCTGGAGCTAGTTTTGGTGGTTTTCTGAGACTTTGAGATCTTGATGTTTTCCTCGGGGGTATCTATCTCCACACTTTTGGATTTCTTTCTGCTCTTCACGACATGTTCCAAGAAGTCTTTGGGGGTTGCCCTCACACATCCAATCCCTGCACGAGTGGGGAATTTAACTCGTTGGTGGGGAAGTGAGGCCACCATCCCAAGTTTAGCTTGACTTGGAATGCCTATGATTGCATGGTAATCACTAGTTAAATCCATGACTACGAAATTGACTGTGGCTTTGGCTAGGAAGGGATGATCACCGACTTCAAGTTCCAGCTCCATAGTTCCCTTGGATCCAACCTTGTGATTGGTGAATCCTTCTAGCCTTCCATGATAAGGCTCCAGCATGGTGTCTTTCAAGCCCATCTGTTGGAAGGCTGAATAATATAGGATGTCACGGGAGGCCCCCGTGTCAACAAGGAGTCTTTCGGATTCAACATTGTCAATTCGGCCCTTTATCACCAAGGGTTGTTCACGAAGCGTCGGCTTCCGCCCAACTCATTAGGAGAGAAACTAATGACCTCTTCTGCTTTATGGATCCAAGCGGGAACATGGTATACTTTGCTCAGCTCGTGGATCTGGTCCCTTAGTTTTCTGGTAGAAGTTACCTCTTTCTGTATCACATGCAACTTGGCCCTAGGAGGCCTGCGGTCATCCTCCTCGCTTTTGTCGTCATCTTCACTTTCCTCTTCCTTCCGCTTCCGCTTGTTGTCTTTTTTCATGACATAACAATCTAACTTTCCCTCGTCGACCCATTTTTGGATTATTTTCTTGAGGGCCCAACAGCCATCAGTGGTGTGCCCGTGGTCTTTGTGAAAATCACAGTATTTGCTCATGTTACGAGGGAATTTTGGCTTGTCAGTCAGCGGACGGGGTGGAGGAAGGTTTACTAGCTGCATGATTTCAGAGATGGGTTTTGTAAGAGGGGTGAATTCAAGCTTCTCAGTGCTCCTTGTTCTATTTTTCCCCTTGGAACCCTTGCCGTTCCCATTATCATTCTGGCGAGTGCCTGTCGCCTCTGTTTCTGTCTTGTCACCTCCCCTTTTCTTTGTTTTATCTTCAGCCATGGAAATGGCATAAGCCACCTTGTATAGTTCGGACTTTGTCTGAGGTTCCCGGGCTGAGAGTTCATAAACGAGGGGACCAGATTTTAAGCCAGAGTTGAAATAAACAATGACCTCCCTATCAGTGAGGCTCTCTTCAACCTGGTCTGCCATTTTTCGGAACCGATTATAATAGCTGAGGGTGGTCTCTCCCTTTCCCTGCTCAATGTTGGCCAAGTCGGCCAGCCTCATCTTCCTCTTACCAGCAGTGGCAAAGTGGTCCAAGAACATTCTCCTCATGCCTCTCCAGCAATCGATGCTACCTCTTTTAAGTTCACGGAACCAGGTCAAAGCTGTTCCGGAGAAGGTGCTCGCGAAAGCTTTATAGAGCAAGTCATCAGCAGTGGTGAGGAGATTCATAGTTTGTTCAAAACCTTACATGTGGTCTTTTGCATCAGTAGTGCCATTGTACTTCTCGAAATTAGGGAGCTTGAGGTGAGGATTAGGTGGAGCCGCAGTTATTCTCAAGGAGAACGGGCGAGTTGCCCAGTCATAGTCATCATCATTGAACTTCTTTCCCATCTCCATGTCATCCAGTCTTTGCTTCAACAGCTCCCATTGCTTGGTTTCCACTCCCTTGTCGCTGCTTGAGCGGGTGCTTCGTTGGGAGCTTCTGATGGATTTATCCTTGGTGCGATCATTCACCCTACTGTGCTCCACGTCATGTCGGTGGCAGTCCCGTTTGGATGGGGCCTTATCACGCTTTAGTTCCAGGTCTTGGCCACCAAGTATCATCCTATATGGTTCCGGGGTCCTTGGCCTAGCAAATTCACGGACACGGGGACGGGGAGAATCCCGACGATGCCGAGGAAGAGGAGAATCATGGCGGGATCGACGAGGACGAGGAGAATTAGGACGTTGGGGTGCTACGACTAGACGAGGTGGTGACATTCGCCTGTTCAGACTGAGCCTTGTCCTTAAGTCCCTTGAGTTCACCTCCTCTTCCCTGGGGTCAATTGGCTTCTCAGGTCAACTACCTGTTCCCTCTTCTTACTGTCATGCCGAGGACGAGTAGGTTCCCGGGGTGCTTGCTTTGGTAGTTCAGCGGTCTTGAGGAGAGGAGCTCGTTGCTCACCTTGTTCCCTCACGAGGGGGTTGCCCACGGATGGCCTAATGAATTCAGCCATGGAATGCTCTGGGTCCAATTGCAAAAGAGCAGCCTGTGTTTCATACATCCTTTGCAATGTCTCCATTTGCTTATGTAACAAAGAGCGTCGATCAATGGGTTGACTTCCTCGGCGTCGACATTCTTTGTTTTCTTCCTTCCCACTTGCTTTCCGCGAGTACGAGTGGGACGAGGAAGCTCAGCGCCTTCTCCCTCGGCATTCACCTGACCCTTGGAACGAAGGGTCATGGCGAGGGGAGGAGGGGCATCTGGCTGAGGTAGAGGAGGAGGAGGAGGCAGCTCCTCGGCTCCAGTGTTCCCCCCATTCACTTGGGTAGGGTCCTCAGCCGTAACACTCGTAAACTGTCCGTCCATTGTAAGTCAACAGCAAATTACCAAGTGCAAATTTCTGGCCAAAATTAGGGCAAATTTTGACCACAAACAAACAGCCAATTGCGATTTTTCCAACACAAAAAATTTAGGCCAAACAATTCACTTCAGACGCGAACTGGCAGATTCCGACCGAATTTTTCGCAGAATCCGGCGATAACAAGAACAGAGCCCAAACGGAACAAAAATTTCTCGTTCAAACTAGAAAATTTCCGGCCGAAAACAGGCTGCAGGCGACTTTTCCAGGCCAAACAAAGGGTGTTTGAATCGATTTCCCGGCAATGGAGCCAATTGATGATGCCAAAATCGTCAAATCAACCCAAATCCAAGCGATGAATGCTTCGGTGATTGCAAGGCCTGAAAATAAGAGAAAACACGTAAACTAAGCCGGGGCGGATCCGGCTAAAGGCCCTCCGGCGTGAGAGTAAGTTCACGGTTTTTGTGTGAAAAAACAAATTGACAGAGTTTCTGCAATGTAAAAAGTAACGTACCCAAATATTGAGATTATAGCTTGTATTTATAGGGATGGATTGATAGAATCCATGTAGAAGTGAACTTTGTAAAG
Source organism: Adenophora triphylla var. japonica (assembly GCA_022495995.1). Classification (NCBI taxonomy): domain Eukaryota; kingdom Viridiplantae; phylum Streptophyta; class Magnoliopsida; order Asterales; family Campanulaceae; genus Adenophora; species Adenophora triphylla. The sequence goes on from JAFEMH010001330.1 coordinate 16,685, forward strand.
AGGTAAGATATAATCCTAAGAGAATTATATCTGTTAAGGAGTCATTGTTTGACTCGAATTGGTGTTGGTGATTATAATCCTGATTGGATCATGAATGTATAATCCTTGTTGAATAAGGACTGTGTAAACTGCTAGCCGAAAGGCCGAGGAACATAAATGTTTTACCTCCGCCTTAGTAAATAGGCCGAGGTGAATGATTCTGCTTCATCGTCGTTTGATGATTGGCCGACACGGAGATATGCCGTGGTAAATGATTTGGTTTCCTCGTCACTTGGATGATATGACGAGGTAAGAACTTTTCTCTCCTCGTCACTTGAGGATGTCTCGGGATTTGACGGCCCAAGCATGAAGACATAAGGCCGAGGTGTATTCTCCTCGGCATATGAGGAAGGATCTCCTCGGCCCTGATACCTGGATGTTGGATCATGTTTATGGCCCCATCCATTTGGGTCCAGCTCAGGCAAGCCCATATTCGTATCTCGGTTTATACCGTTCAAAAAATATATTTAGATAACTTCCATACTCACACTAGTAAATAATCTTGGTTAATAAACATTTTTTGGCCATCAAAAGTAACATCCATGTTAGATGATATATAAAATTAATGTCCTCCTTCTATAACACATTGCGCAACATGAAATCCGAACATAACAAAGTCCAATTAAAAACATATCATTAATTTTAAATTAAATAAGTTTATTAATATAATTGTTATAAATTTATTTTTAAAAATCAAATCTTTTTTAAATTTAATAAAGTGAATTTGGCAAAAATCACATTTCATGCATGTCAAATTGAATGTTCTGTATAATATAAAGCTTTGCAACTTTTTGTTTGTTTTTTTTTTTTTTAAAAGAAGAAGTTGTCAGTTATTATTAATTGAAAGGGTTATCAACTACTGGTTAGGGCAACTTCAATGGTAGTCCTAGTCTTAAGTAGACGTGACCACGGTTAATTAACCGCGGTTAACCGGTTAATAACCGGCGGTTAACGAAGGTTAAAATCATTAACCGGACTTAACCGTTAACCGTTAAGTCACGGTTACGGTTAACCGGTTAACGGTTAACCCGGTTAACCCGGTTAATAAACGGTTAATTATTTTTTTATTTTTTTATTTTTTCAAGAATGTCAGATTTTTATCTAAAGTTAAAAGAAAATAACTTTTTAATAGTTTTTTGAATAAAAAGTTAAGTTTTTAACACTTTTTTTGAAAAAACGATTAAATATTTAACAGCTTTACGTTAAATATGTAACTGTATATGAACTGTTTTTTTTTTTTTTGGATAAATAAAACTATTTTAAATAGTTTTTAAGACTAATATTTTTTGCAAAAAGTTATAGAAAAATAGGTATGAATTTTTAAAGAAATGAAAACTTAACGGATTTAAAAGAAACGGAAGTATATAAAGAAAAAACTTAACTTTTTACAGAATTTCAGATTTTTAATTAAATTTAATATTAAAATATAACTTTGAGTTGCCGTATTAAAAACCTTTAACAATTGACATAATTTAGTGCAAGCATCCCATTGATAAGCAAGTAGAGGTTCACTATACTCGACAGACATTAAAAAATCCGTAAGCAATTCTTTATATTCATAACCATCGAGTAACATTTTATAGGTGGAATTCCACCTAGTTGGAACATCTTTAGAAAAATATTTGTCTCGCAAATTTTTACTTCTTAAAAATTTGATCCATTTTTTTGTATGAGCATTTTTTTTAGCAATCCAATGAAGAGCTTGCCTAATCGGAAGTACGTGAACCTCTAATGCTTCCAAACCATCTCTAACACATAAATTCATAACATGACATATATATCTAATATGAAAAAACCTCCCACCAAAAGAGGGTTGACAAACTCTAATCAATTCGGGTAAACTAGCCGTATTAGCACTAGCATTGTCAAATGAAATGGTAAAAATTTTATTCAAAATAGCATATTTTGAAAAAATGTCATACAACTTTCTAGCAATATTTTCCGCGGAATGAGGTGGCAAAAATTCGTCGTATGCGATTAATCTTTTTTGGATAGTCCAATAATTATCTATCCAATGACAAGTAACCCCCAAATAACTATTTCTTTGCCAATGATCGCTCCAAGCATCGACACAAATTGAAACTTTGTTTGGTAAGTTTGATAAAACATTGATTAAATTAAGTTTATATTCCGAAACCACATTTTGAATATCACGTACGAGAGTCGTACGTGGTACTCTTTTTCCTTGGGGATTTAAACTCATTTGAATAAATCGTTCATAAAATGCACAATCCGCGAAATTAAAAGAAAGTCCTTTCACACATACGAATTTTGCCAATTCTTTCCTATAAACAAGATTATCAAATTTAAATAAGCAAGAAGACGAACCTTGGGTTTGGGTTGGATTGCGTAATTGAGTTTGAGTACTCGGATTTGTTAGCCTATCGGGATGTCGTGTCCGAATGTGGTACATAAATGACCCCGTCCCACCACCTTTTTTGAATTGGTAAATTTGTTGACAATAATTGCAAGTAACGGTAAAATTGTTGAAGTCGTCGGGGGTGATTTGCCTTTTTGTGAAATGGATGGTAAAAGTGTCGGATGTTGCTTCTCTAGCACGTCCACCACCACGAGCTCCACCTCCGCCCCGCCGACCTCCCCTCCTCCTCCTAGCCGTAGTAGCACCACTACTTGGAACGGTTTCTTCTTCATTTCGCGGAAAATCGTCAAAAAAACATCATTTGGGTCTACGGAGGAAGAACCAACATATTGTTCCTTACCGGGTCTATGAGGTGAAGCCATTTTTGTAGTAGAAAAATTAAAAAAACGAAGTGTGTAAGTTAAAAATGGATGAAAGTGTAAAAAAACTAAAATTTCGTTAGAAAACTAACTGAAAATGCTATTGAAACTTAACGGGAGAGTATGAGCTTTAGAGTATTTAGAGAGAGAGAGTAGAGAGAATTGAGGTGGAAATAAAATGGTAGGAGGGAGGTGATATTTATAGGTGAAGAATTTGTCAAATATATATATATATATATATTTTTAAGATTCCCGTTAGATTTCTAACGGATATAACTTATAAGGCTTAACAGCCTGCCTCTGTTTGCGCATGCCAGGCCGCCTGCCCCCAACGGTCATTTCCAATTCCAATTCCAACGGTCCACTCCTCCACCAACGGCTATATTTTTCAAATTTCCAACGGATATACGGTTAACCGCCGGTTAACCGCCGGTTAATTAACCGGTTAACTTAACGGTTAATTAACCGACGGTTAATTAACGGTTAAGTTAACCGGTTAATTAACCGGCGGTTAACCGGAGTAAAAATTTCTTAACCTTTGTTAACCTCGGTTACACGGTTATCGGTTAGGCGGTTAAGGCGGTTAGACGGTTAACGGTTTAGGCGGTTAAAATCCGGTTATTAACCTTACGGTTAGCCGGTTAACGCTTAACCTTGGACACGTCTAGTCTTAAGGGTATCAAAATCAAATTTTGATACCCATAAACACTATTTAGGCCCGTCCCAATAAGTTTTGAGATCATGTGCTAATATAAATAATGGGCCCTTAATATATATAAAAATACACAACTTACATATTTTATTTAAAAAAAGACATCCTTCGGCACTCTTTGAAGCAAAAATATAAAAAAAAATGTAACACTTTTAATAATAATATTAAAGTGCAAATAAAAGGAAAAATAAACCTGAAAGACTTCTTTCAGTCCTTTGGCTTTCTAGGGAGAGAAGCTCAAACCAATCCACTGAAGGACTGACCCACATGCCACAAGGTGGCAAGGCGGCAGCCGGCAAGGCTATAACAATGTCTTCAGACTCTTCAGTTTCTCACAGGCATTTTAACAAACACATAGTCTACATGAACTAATGAACAATGAAAATTATGAAATGGGTGACATCAGACATGTAAACGCCAACGGGAATTGCACAATTAACAATTGTAAAGAAGAAATTGATCTGAGAAGAAAAGAAAAGAAATTGATCGGAGAAGAAAGAAAGAAAAGTGATTTTCCTAAATTATGATTGTGAGTAATATCGAGATTATTGAATTTTACCGTTGTTTTGCAATCGTCGTCGCCTCTTCAATTCAATCAAGACGGGATTTTCGAGTTGCCATTTGATCTTCTTGCATAATTTCCAAGCCATGAATCTTCTTTTTTTTTTTTTTGGCAGTCAGCGTTGCTGGCTACGTTGCTTTCTTTTCTATTGGTGTTAAGGTTTTGGGCTATCAGCTATGTATTGGGTTGGGGGAAAATTTGGGGCCCTAGATAAAAATGGGCCCTGTGCAGTAGCCCATTTTGCACAGCCCATAAACCGGGCCTGACACTATTTGCATAGGTATTAAAAAAACATCTTCAACAATGGGTATCAAAAATTAGATACCAAATTAGTTTTTTTTTTTAAGTTAATAACTTTATTAATATTTTTATATGATAAATGATTTTAAAATATAATAATTATTTTAATTAGTTATTTTTTATCAAAAAATAAAATTTTATAAATAATTTCGAAATATAGTAATTATGGTACTTTGGTAAGGAAAGTCCTAAGCAAAGTCCTAAATATGATAATTTGATAAGGACTTAATCAAATTTTGGTAATCAACATTTTATCTATTGGAGATGCAAGGACTACAAAATGAATATGAAAATTAGGTTTTAAGACTACCGTTAGGCCATGTCCAATAGATGGTTGAGGGAGGGAGTTGAGAGGGATTCAATTGGGTGAGTAGGGGCAATAAGGGGTTGAATGGGGGGTAGTTGAAGGGGGTAGTTGAGAAATTTCAACCGGGTTGAAGGAAAAAAAAGTGGGGTCCATTTATGCCACGTGTCTCGATCCTATTGGGCCGGAGAGGGAGAGTGTAACTCACACGCGTAAGAGGCGAGTTAAGCTGAAAGGTTTTGCCTTTTTTTTTCTTTTTTTCCTAAGCCGCCACTTGTCACGCTCTGATTGGTCCGTACTTTATCATTTTTTCATCCAATTATTTAAGCTCAATTATCTCATAATAAATGATCTTAAAAAAAAAAAAATTCACCAAAATTCATCATTTTTTTCCCTACAAATTGATATAAGTTTCATTTGATTTGGACACAAAAAAACACTCATTTTTCAATTTGAGTTAAATTATCACCTAGTAAATTAATTTTTTTTTTCACCAAAATTAACCATTTTTTCCCCTACAAATTGATATAAGTTTCATTTGATTTGGACACAAAAAGAAACACTCAAAATAGTGGGATATAGAATGATGAGTTGAGAGGAGTTGAATTTTAAACTAAACTAGCTTATTGTGGGGGGTATAGTTGAGAAAGTAGTTGAATGATTAAGTGGATGAAGAGAGAAAATGAGGTGTCGTGATATAAAGGTAGTTGAATATTTTTTGGTGGTTGGATTATTGGACTTGGTCTTAGAGTTGCCCTTAGACCATACACATCGGTGACTCTCCAAGTGAGAATCACCACCAAAAAAAAAAAAAAAAAAAAAAAAAAGCAAGGAAAGTCACGAAATTGCATGACTCCGGCAATTGGTTGCCCTTCTGCTGGCCCCTGTGCATTATCTTTTTTTTTTTTTTTTTTGATCAAATTATTTTGATTTTGTATTTATATAAATATATTTTTAAAATTAATATATTTTATATATTAATTTTATTTTTAAAAGGTTGGGTTGGGTTGAATTGGGTCGAGGTCACTGATGGGAGTATAAATTATATAAGATTGGAAGTATGTATATGAAAATGAGAGAAATTAATATTTTATTTGAGGTTGAGTTGGGTCAGAGTCACTGATGGGGATGGTCTTATAATTTGCAAGGTCGCCAATCAGCAGACAAATGTGGATTTCCTTCTGACTTCAACAACATAGAGATTCTCTAGGTCCAATCAATAGGATTTGTTTAAAAATAATAAGACAAAAAAACAGACCAAAAGTTTTCAACATCTCCTTCATTATGGCCACGTGTTGGATCTAATTCTTCGGATTCATACAACAGGGATTCAACATCTTTTCTTTTATTTTTTTTCGATACTTGTTGAATTTTAAGTTTTCCAAAATTTTAAGAAAGTTATCATTTTGTAAATTTATTAGAGCAATGTTAAAAACACAAAACAAAATCACAAAATTTTGTTAATAGAATAAATCGATGATATTTTATTGATTGCATCGATAGTAAATCTGTCTCACTCCAATTAAAAGCATAAAAAATATTATTACACCTATAATTTTATGAGCAAAATTTTATTACTATTTTGTATTCTTAGCATTACTCATTTTACTCCCTCCGTCAAGGAAAAATCTTCTCGCTTTTTTTGTTATTATTACAAAGGTATTTTGAGCAATAATTGTAGGTTAACTTACTTAATTTTATGAAAATTTAAAACATGTTATTGATACAACATTATAACTATCAATAACAATATTTAGATTTTCATTAAGATAAGTATGTCAATTTAAAATTATTGCTCAAAGTACCTTCGTAATAACAACTAAAAAAGTGGAAAGATCATTTCGGGACGTAGGGAGTATTATCTAAGATCGATCAAATCTTTTTATTTTTTTAAGCTTTTAGTCTTTGCTATAATGAATAGTTATTTTTTTGTAAAGATATATTTAGGAATATTTTTTTAAAAAAAAGAGTCATTCCTTTAGAACATTTTTTTCTAATCGTTGGGACGAAGATGTGAACAACACAATGCTTTCTTAAAATCAGTTATTGAACGAATAATCGAAATCCTTGCTCGGTTCAGACGGGACAGAGGCCCATGACCCACGATGAATATGGGCCCGACCCAAACAAGACGGTTCTATATGATCTTAAGGTGGGCCATGCCCTTCTCACATCAAACAAATGCAAAAGGCTAGAAGTGAAACTTTGGCAATCTTCAGTATCACGCCCTCAAGGCAACAGACAAGGAAATGCCGTGAACAAGCTTGTAATGTACGCCTTGAAGAGATCAGTAAAGCTCGAGAAACAAATTTCGGATCCAACTAGATTTTGATGCCACGTAGGCCACCCCTCTATACTCGGCTTCTGCGCTAGACTTGGAGAGGGTGGCTTGCCGTTTAGTTGGCCACAACACAAGATTGTCTTTAAGATATACTCCCTCCGCCCCAGCTCACTTGACACTTATTTTCATTTTGATTCGTCCCAGCTCACTTGACACTTCCCAAAATAGCCTACTTTTTATAATTTTATATTCACTCTACCCCACCACTCATTCTCTCTCTTCATTTTCCACCACTCAATTTATTCAACCAACACTACTATTTATCCCACTCATTCTCTCTCTTCATTTTCTATCACACATTTTTTTTATTTTATTCTTTTTTCTTAGTTCTTATGCCCACCTCTTGGGTGTCAAGTGAGGTGGGACGGAGGGAGTACACAATAGCCCGACGTCAACCTTCGAGTGTCCGGACAACCGACCTAATTCGCATCGGTATAGGAGATCAGAGACAAGGTAGAAGAAGGGGACAAGTATATCCCACAACCCGACATACCATGTATACATCGGATTATGCGTTTCAAAGCATTCATGTGCTCATCCAAGGAGCATGCATAAATAAACAAACCTATTGCACTACATACTGAATGTCAGGATGTGTGAATGTCAAATACTATAGTGCCCCATCTAGGTTCTGATAATGGGAGGGGTCGGCATAAAGAGGACCGTCAATAGAGCTAAGTTTTAGCTTCATGTCATCATGTGTAAGTGATGGTTTACACGATGACATTCCAGCTATCTCAACATCGTACTTTCGTTTAGAGAGAAACAACGTCCCATTATAACGTGAGACATAAATCCCCATGAAATAACTAACAATCTCAAATCCTTCCTAGCAAACTTGACACTTAGATGTGTAAACGGAGATAATCGCGGGATATTAGAAGAAGCAAGATAATATCATCCATGTAAACAAAAAATGCTTGTTTAATTAAAAAAACCCAATAGTAAGGAAAGGGTCGACACTTAGACGTGTACTCATCGATAACAATAGTATCATAAAAAAGTACTATCTTAGTTTCAGATTAAGAGTTCTATTTTTAGTTTTGCTATGTTTTAGAGTATGTTTCATTTCCCAAACAGCAAAAAACGAATAGTGTTTTGGACAATGAACATTTTTTCTCCTAATGAAACCTCATATAAAAAGAAAGTGTGCAAGTATTGTCACACCTCTGGACATGTTAAGAAAAGTTGTAATACTCTTTTGAAAAAACAGTCTCGTCCCTCTGTGTTACCCGATGTGTTACCCAGTACTCGAGATAACACAGAAAGTCAGAAGGTTAAAAATCCAAGTAAGAAGTCAGGGAAATCTTAGCCTAATCTGAGGTGTGATGTTGTTTATACTGCCTTGAAAATAAATGTGAAAGGTTCATGGTATTTTGATAGTGGTTGTTCACGCCATATGACGGGAACAAAAATATTTTTAAAAGATTATGAACCAATTGAAAGTGATAGTGTAACTTACGGTCGTGATAGTAGGAGTAACATAATTGGTAAAGGAACACTTAATGTCTCTGGATTTCCTTCTTTAAAGAATGTCTTACATGTAGATGGGCTTGTAGCTAATTTAATTAGTATTAGCCAACTTTGTGATGACAACTTAGAGGTAAAATTCAACAAAAATACTTGTGAAGTCTTTGATTATGCTAACTGATGCTGCAGGAATTGTGCTTATCAATAATCCTCCACGTGGCAAGATTAATCACCTGGCTCCTTGACCTGAAATCAGAACCCACGACTAGCCGGATGTGTCTCCGGCGAAGACACTCGGGCGTGAGAGTAAGATAACGGTATATTATAGCTCAAAATGTATTGAATAATGAACTCAGAATACAAAATGGCAGTTACCTTTCACCGTTTGGTAGTGATGAAGTATTTATAGACAAGAGTGATGTATTTTTGGGGAGGCGACATGTGCTCCGAGATTGTAGCGGCAGTTACTTGATTGTGGGAACGTGTCTATAACGGCCCCTGATTTGTAGGGATGTGGTTATGAGAATTGTTCAACCAAATACGCCTTCAAGTATCAAGTCGTCACTTGTTAATTTAGGTCGAGGTCGCCATTCGAGGAATGGTCGACCTGACTGTCGGGTAGAGCATGGTTCGTACCCGAGTTATAATATGGATTCTGAGGTCGGACTAAGTTAAGTCGGGGCCTGGTGAGCCGGACCATGGGCTTAGTCGACTGATCCTTGAGATGGGCTTTGGGCCCTGTTTTGATTGGGCCAGCCTTATTGAGAATGTGGGAGTCCAGGCTGTCCGTGATTGGGCTTTACTCGTTTGGCCCAACTCGACACTTTTGGTATGTTCAGTGGCCCCCAACTTTCGAGTTGACTTCGTCGACTTGGAAGTTAAGAAAATGTTTGATAAGAATGGTTTTACTCGCAGGTCGCTGTAAGTTTTTGAAGTAGGTCGTCAATGATGACGTGGCACAATCCCGGTCGTTGGCGATGAACGGTAGGAGATGAAGGAGCGCCAGTTTTAGTAATGATTGCAATTCTGACGCTTGGAACTCCTTCTCGGAAACCGTTTCCGCCATTAATATGGAAATTATTTTTTGAATTTTCTTTTTTCCTTTCCAATCTTGGAAAATATAAATTGCACCTTCCTTCTCTGTTTAGAACTTTTACCGTTTTCAAGCTCTTGAGAATCTCCGGCGAAAATAGCGAAGAAGCATTGAGTTAAATTGGGCTTCCGTCTTTGGTACCAAATTCTTCCTACTCCGACCTTTGCAAAGGTATTTCTTTCCCTTTCTTTCTTTAGGGCTTTAATTTCTGTTCTATCTTTGATTTCCGCCATGGCTAGAACCTTTAGTAGCGAGCCAGGAGCTTGGTATGGGTACTGCACTATTAACCGTAGGGTTTACAAGAATATGAACGGTGAGTGGAGAGAACTGTCTTTGGATGAATGTGCCTCCATTTTAACCAAGTGGGAATTAAATTTTAGTGAGATAGGTTTGCCCATTGTAGGGGACGTTGAAAACCTGGTAGTCGATGATTCAAATATCGTCACCTTCCATCTATTCCATGAACTGCTCGACCATATTACTTTGTTCTACGTTAGGGATGTCCTCAAACCCTCCTTCCTTAGGAATAGGATAGGCTTTCTAGGGGAGTCTAGGTCGTCCTTAGGTAGGTCGACTGAACATGATCATAGGACTGACTCCCCTGTTTCCTCTTTTGTTTGTACAGATATGACGACCCAAGGTGGAGCCACAGCTTCAACTTCTTCAGGCCCCAGGATAGTAAATGCATTTGGGTCTGATGTGGTGCCAAGCAAGAACGAGAGGGGCTATGTGCCCCAAAGACCTACCCGTGGGAGGAAAAATATGGAATCCCGTTATGATGTGATCTACAACTTCTGTGGGGTAGATAGGGCAGACTTTAGGGTGACCATCCTTAGTCAGAAAGAATTTTTGGCCAAATACCGTGCTACCTTCACTAGAGATGCTACTAAGGTCGCTTTCTTTTATGGGCGCTTCGAGGCCGGGTTGAGGTTGCCGTTGGATCCCTTTATCAATGAATTCCTCGAGTGTATGGATGCCCTCCCCTTCACTTGGGGCCAACACTTGTAGAGTAATCGGTATGTTTTGCAATGGTGTGTAGGTTTTGGGCCATGAGCCTTGTATGAAGGTTTTTAAAGAATTTTTGGTGCTAAGCTTGATAAGCATGATTGGGGAATTAGTACTCCCTCCAAGCCCAACTCTCCCAAGTTGTTTGCCAACCTTCCCAATAAACACAATTGCCGGAACTCGCATGTAGTTTTGGTTGAGAGCAGCCGATGGGAATTTCCGTTGCCCCATGATGAATCTGATGTTATCGGTGAGGACAATTACCGGGAGCCTCCTTGGTACCAAACTTTGTACAAAAAGTCATGTGCGTTGGTCAAGGATGGGCCTATCACCGGGAATCCTTAGGAACAACCAAATACAACTATATCCAAGCCGGGATGATGCCTGGAGATGGAGTAGTGGAGCCCCTTGTTCTCGTGTTGAGATGCCGATGTACCCCGATTTGGTTACTCACTCCTTGGGTAGATTTGAGGAGAATTGCCAATTTTGCCGTAAGACGCACAATTATTGCAAGGAAAATGGAGAACACATTGGTGGTAAGGGTTTACTCGTTTCCCTTCACTAGCTCGTCCACCGTTAACTTGCATAAGTAGCTCTTTATAGGCGCACGTAAATATTTTGAGCCGCATACACAACTCTTAGCTCGTCCATCGCTTGCTCGTACGTAGAACTAGTTAGCTCGTACATAGAACTATCTCGAATTGCCACTCGTACTTATCAAATTGCTCGCTCGTATGTAGAATTAGTTAATTCGTACATAGAACCGCTTTGCATCGTATCAATTACTTCGTTATAGAACGCTTTAGCTCGTACATAGAACCGCTTTGACTTGCCGAGCTAATACTTGATTACTTTGATGTCATACGCTTTGACTCCCGAACAAGAAGCAGAATGGTTCGAATAGTAGGGGTGTCGATAAGAAGAAAGCTAAGAAAGCCCATGGGCGCCCAATGCTAGAGCGAGTAGAGAGAGGGAGGCCGCCGCGAGGAACAATTTGCCGCCCAAGGACTTCGGGCTCGATGATCCCCATGGAAGAGACCGAGTTGGAAAATCCCTCGCCGAGTGGGACCCCTCTCGCCAATGTTAATGAAGGAGGTGATGAGTCCAACAGTCGGCTTAGACCCACGAGTTCCGACCCACCCTCGATGCCAATGCCGTAACCTCGGGTGCCGGGGTAAGTGTGGTTAGTCCTCGTATCGTCGTCAATATTGATGATGATGCCATGGAAGAAGATGATGATGATCGTCCTTTGAGCTCGCGGAAGAGGTCTCGATCCGAGAAAGGTAAATCGTGTCCTCGAGCCAATTGCCTCCACCAACTTCCTCTCCCCAAGTAAAGAGTCTCTCGGAAGAAATGATGAGGAGGTTGAGTGACGTCCCTCCTCTCGAAGGACTCAATTGCTCGAGTCGCCGCTACCTGACATGAACTTGGGTCGTGTGATTGTGAGAAGAGCCGTGGATGTGGGTCTGGCCGGTCGCTTTGTCGATAAGGGCATAACGCCCGAAGAATTCTCGCCGATCTCGGGATGGCTCATTGCGAGGTAACTTCCCACTTTCTCTTTCTTTCTAGTCGCTTATTCTCTTACTCGATCAACCGAAATTACATGCTAACACTTCCTTGATTTCTCGAATATAGAATCTCACCATGGTCGAAAGGTGTTAAGAGCTCTTGGAGGGCCTCCATTGAGAGGGAGAGGCAGGCCCTCAAAGATTATTCCAAAAAGGCTAAAGAGCTTGCGGATATAAAGGAGAAGTACAACGATCTAGACAATTCATATGAAGCCAATGAGATGGTAAAGACAAAAGCCTTGTCCGACCTTGAAGTTACGTAATCCAAACTCAAGGAAGTGACCTCGTAAAGGGATGCCGAGCGCCTTGCTCATGAGAAGACGAAGGTCGAGCTTACCACTGTCTCCAAGCTTCTCGCAGATAAAGATTCTTTTTTGAAAGAGCTTAACGAGGAGCACAACTCACTCGAGCTAAATGGAAGGAGGCTGGAGAAGGCTGGCCCTGATGCTGTGGACAAGTTCAAGGAGGGAGACGAGTTCTATAATGCCATTGTGGCCAAAGCACAAGATTTTCTTGAGGTCGGCAAGAGGCACATGGCTCGTCGAGCACTGGTGGATCCCACAGCTACAGTTACCATCGAGCAATTAGCTCGTTGGTTTTCTCCGAGTCTCGCTCGACATGGAAGCTCGCAGGGTCACTCGCTCGTCCCCTATCTTGAAAATGACTTGGCCTTCATTGCCCAAGAGGATGAAGAGGACCATTGTGAGAAGTGGGAAGCTCCCCCCGCGGCCGACAGAATTTTGATGTTGTTCTACAAGAACTTGAGGATGTTGCCACCATGGATGAAGATAATGAGCAGGTTTATTCGTAGCCTGTAAACCCATCGACCCTCAAAGAACAAGGAGAGGGGGAGGGTCGAGCTGCTACTGACGACCAAACTAATGTCGGCCAGGACTCTTAAATTGTTTAGTTGAATTTGTAATGAACAAGCCCCAACAAACATTTTTTGTTTTTTGCTCTAACATTATCCGAATGCCTTGGCCCAGTTTTTTGGGAGGCAAAATATTTTTGTAAGTTAATTTTGTCTAAGTCTTAGCCCGTTTTGGGAGACTTATCTCTATCATAGCTGACTTTATTTATTGCATGTTGTATGCTTTTTAAAGTAAACGTCGAGCTAGATACATATAGGATGAATGAGTGAACTTGAGCCTAGAGGTGACTTGATCTTTATTTATTTAGTCGACCTCGTACTTGCTTAACTTTTTGTGAATGAGATTGACTATGAGTCGAACCTCGCTCACACTACCGAAGCCGACCTAGTGGTCTAGCTAATTAGAATAAACTGACTAAGAGTCGAGTTAGTTAGAACGAAGTCGACTAAGAGTCGGACTTGTTAATTGAACAAAGCTGATTAAGAATCGAGCTAATTAGAACAAACTGACTAAGAGTCGAGTTTGTTAGAACGAAGTCGACTAAGAGTCGGACTTGTTAATTGAACAAAGCTGATTAAGAATCGAGCTAATTAGAACAAACTGACTAAGAGTCGAGTTTGTTAGAACGAAGTCGACTAAGAGTCGGACTTGTTAATTGAACAAAGCTGATTAAGAATCGAGCTAATTAGAACAAACTGACTAAGAGTCGAGTTTGTTAGAACGAAGTCGACTAAGAGTCGGACTTGTTAATTGAACAAAGCTGATTAAGAATCGAGCTAATTAGAACAAACTGACTAAGAGTCGAGTTTGTTAGAACGAAGTCGACTAAGAGTCGAACTTGTTAATTGAACAAAGCTGATTAAGAATCGAGCTAATTAGAACAAACTGACTAAGAGTCGAGTTTGTTAGAACGAAGTCGACTAAGAGTCGGACTTGTTAATTGAACAAAGCTGATTAAGAATCGAGCTTGTTTAAACGAAGCTAACTAAGATTCGAGCTTGTTGGGGTTATTGAAACACTATGCTTGATGGAGTGAACTGCGCTTTGAAGTATAGAACATGCTTACATCAATCAGACACTAGAACTACCACAAACTTGAACTTTGAAACTAAAAGCTAGAAGTAGTATTTGATGAGGTGAGTAGCATGCCAAGGATGTTTCAACTCGTCACCTCCGGGATGAGCTATCATGTAGGTTCCTTCCTTGACGACTCGAGTGACTACATATGGACCTTCCCAGTTAGGAGATAGCTTGTTCTGCTGGGTCCTTCTACCCGTTGCCTCAATCTTTCTCAACACATAATCTCCAACTTGGAAAGACCTTGCCTTGACCTTCTTGTCGTGATAACTTTTAGTTCGCTGCTTGTAGTTGACCATTCTGAGGTAGTCAAGTTTCTCGTTTCTCGTCGACTAGATCCAGTCGATCAATCTATTGGTATCATTTTGCTCTTGATTGAAGAAAGTCACTCTAGCAATGGGGAATCTCGAGCTCAAGAAGTGCCATGGCCTCGACCCATATGTGAGAGCAAAAGGGGTTTCCCCCGTAGGCCCCCGAGTGGTTGTACGGACTGCCCAAAGAGCAAGGGGGAGTTCGTCCAACCAATTGTTACGTCGACCTACGAGTCCAGTCTTGAGCGAAGATAGAACAAGTTTATTTGCTGCCTCAGCTTGGCCATTTCCTTGAGGATAGGCGACGTAAGATTTCCAATGTTTGATTCCAACTCGCTTCATCTCTCGCTTCAAGGTCCTGGGAGAACCGTAAACCATTGTCTGACACTATAGCTCGAGGAAAACCCAACCGACACCAAATGAAGTCATGAATAAAGTTGATAGCATTTTCCTCTGTGATGCGAGCTAATGGTTTGGCCTCAACCCATTTAGTGAAGTAATCTATGGCGACGATCACATACTTGCAGCTTCCTGCGGGAGGAAAGGGTCCAATCGTGTCGACGCCCCACATGTCAAATGGCCAAGCCGCGATCACATGAGTCTCGCTCCGTTGTAGGCACATGGGGAAGGTTGGCAAACCTTTGGCATTGATCACATTGCCGAACAAAGTTGTGAGTGTCGCCTCTCATGTGTGGCCGTAGTACCCCAAAGTGATTAACTTGTCGCAAGAGTCCCGGCCCCGGTGTCCACCACAAATTCCACTATGTACTTCGTGTATCAATAGGGCGACCTCTTGAGGGTGGATGCACTTTAGTAATGGTCGAGTATAAGATCTTCCGAATAGGTCGCCTCCTTGAATGACATACCTTGGAGCTTTTTTTGATAGCTCGAGCCTTCTTCTCGTCATCCGGCCTCTCCACTTTCTATGTATGCCTTCATTTCCTCGATCCAACACTTCTCCCGAGTCCAATTTCTTGAGGGATCATCTATGCATTGAATTTTTACTCTTTCATAGGCCGGACTTTCGAGGAAGGAGATAGGTTCATCATGTGGTTCATCCGAAGTGGCTAACTTCGAGAGGAGGTCGGCCTAGCTCATTGTCTTCTCGTCCAATTCTTTGAATCTCCTGTAATTCCAAATCTTTTATCAGCTCCTTCACCAGGTCGCAGATTTGATCGGTGTGGCACTAAGTACCTCGTACTCGCCTCGACTCGGTTGACTATCACCGTGAATCACAAGAGGCTATGATCTTAGTCGCTCCAAAACACTTGGCGTATTCTATAGCCGCTATCAAAGCTTCATATTCGGCCTGGTTGTTGGAAGCATTGAATTTGAACCTTAATGACTCCTCGTATACCGTCCTGCATTCTGGTTCAATTAGCACTATCCCCGCTCCACTGCTATTCTTAGTTGCCGATCCGTCCGAATAGACCTTCCAACAATCGTCGGGTAGACCGATGGCGACCGGGACTCTAACTCCTTCCCTTTAGCCTTCTCTTTTGGAGCTCGCCGCTCGTCGTCTTCCTTGGTGAACGTAAGCTCGACCAAGAAGTCGCCTAGAGCTTGAGCCTTCAACGCCTTTCGAGGTCGATACTCAATGTCAAATTCGGTAAGGGCAATTGACCAATTGAGAAGTCGACCGAACTCTCCGGCTTGTGAAGAATTTTTCTTAGGGGAGCATTTGTAAGAACCACAATTGGATGAGCCGGAAAATAAGCTCGCAGCCTTCCTTGAAGCCACGACTAGGGCATAGGCGACCTTCTCAAAGATTGTAGTATCTCGCTCTCCACATCTCGATAGGGCCTTGCCGATGTAGTATACGGCTTTTGAAACCCCTCATCTTCTCTAACCAAAACCGCCGCCACCGATTTATCTCCCACGGATAAATACACAAACAAAGTTTCACCAGTGGTCGGGCTACTCAGAGAGGTGGAGTAGCGAGGTAATCCTTCACCGTTGGAACGACGAATGACATTCGGTCGTCCATTCAAAACTTTTCGTCCCCTCAATGCTTTGAAGAAGGGGAGAGACCTCTCTCGCCGACTTTGATATGAAACGACCAAGAGCCGCTACCCTTCCGTTAAGTCGCCGCATCTCTTTGACACCGGTGGGAGCCTTCATGTCGACTAAAGCCTTGATTTTTCTGGATTAGCTTCTATACCCCGTTGAGATACCATGAACCCAAGGAACTTTCCAAAGCCTACACCAAATACACACTTGCTAGGGTTGAGTTTCATGTCGTTTGCTCTTAAATTGGCGAACGTTTCCTTAGGTCGACCACGTGACGTCCGCCTTTGTTTTGATGACCATATCGTCGACGTAGGCCTCCATGTTTCGGCCAATTTGAGAAGCAAAGACTTTGTTCACCATCCTTTGATAAGTTGCCCTTGCATTCTTCAATCCAAATGGCATCATGTTGTAGCAAGAAATGCCTCCACCGCTTGAAATGCCGTCTTGATTATGTCATCCTCATGCATCTTAATCCGGTGGTAACCCGAGTAAGCGTCGAGGAAGCTGAGGGTTGAGTGACCAGCAATGGAATCGACTAGCTTGTCGATTCTAGGAAGGGGATAGCTGTCCTTGGGGCAAGCAAGATTGAGAGTGGTGAAGTCGACACACATCCGCCATTTGCCGTTGATTTCTTCACCATGACCACGTTGGCCAACCACGTTGTATGAGTGGCCTCTTTGATTATCCCCGCATTTAAAAGTTTTTGTACCTCGCTTTTATGGCCTCTTCCTTGTCGCGATCAAAGCTTCTCAATTTTTGGGGTCTAGGCTTTATGGTCGGGTTGACTTCCGCCCCGTGAACAATGACCTCCTCCTTGATTCCCCTCATGTCTTCTACCCTCCATGCGAAGACATCATTACTTTCCTTGAGTAGCTCGATGATTTCTGCTCGCTCCTCAACTGATAGCTGCTTCCCAATCTGAATTTTTTGGTCGGGGTAGGAAAGATTGGTGATTACTGACTCTAGCTCATCCACGCCTTCTAGCTCGGTCCATCCCCGAATTGTAGAGTCTCAATGATTATCTCCTTGACCCTTTGTCTCTCCTCGGCCCTCGTGTGTGGAGATTCTTCTCGCTATCATATCATCTAACTTGTCCGCAACCTCGCCGCGGTGGTGGTGGTGGCCCCCGAGTTATTGTCGAGCTGAAGGCATAGGTTGCCTATGATGACTTGGTCGACCATAACTACACCTGAATCGACCTCAGTGGTGTTAGAGTGACGTGTCGACTCAAGCATAACCTCGTCATTTGAGCGATAGGTCGACTCTTCCACGTCGGTGATGGTTGACATACCGTAGTTTTGGTGACTGATTGAGACAACTTTAAATACCCGTCTGCAGTCTCGATTTCCAACTCCCTTTTCTTTCTTTCTCTGAGAACATGATCAAGGTAGGCTCGAGCTGTGCCTTGTACACACCCTACTCCAGCGGGTGTAGGGAACTTGACTCGCTGATGGGGGATCGATGCCACCATTCCAAGAGCGACCTGACCTGGGATACCAAGTATAGCGGCATAGTCACTATTTACATCAATTACTATAAATTGTACCTTTGATACGATCCTGAGGGGGTGTTGGCCTAGGTCGACGTCGAGTTCTATCTTGCCTTTTGCATCAACTCGATGATTGGTGAAGCCCTCCAACCTACCATCATATCTCTCCAACTGCTCATCATTAAGACCCATTTCTTTAAAAGTTTTGTAGAACAAAATATCCTTGCAGGCCCCCGTGTCGACTAAGAGTCTGCTCGTCGTACATCCGTCTATGAGACCTGGGATGACGAGAACTTGCTCCCTAGCCGCCATATTAGTTGCCAATTCATGGGGGTAGAAGCTGATCGCTTCATCTCTGACTTCTCTTCTTGGAGGCACATGTGGAGCCTTATTGAGTTGGAAGATTTTGTGCTTGATGGCCGTGTTGCTTGCTTGTTCTGTAATGACCCCCAGGTTCAATCTAGGTTGCCTAGGTCCCTGTTGTCCACTCGGGCCGATCGCCTCCACCGGTCGAGGCCTTTTCACGTAAGCTTCGAGTCTCCCCGGTCGACCATTCTCGGATGATACGCTTTAATCCCAAGCAATCCTCTCGTGAGATGACCGGTGTCTTTATGGTAGTCGCAAGATTTGCCGTTGTCCCTCCTAAACTTGTTGCCCGGATTCATTGGGACCGGAGGAGCCACTCGACGGCATTCATAATTTCTGTTCGACTCACCGTAAGGGGAGTGAAAGCCTCGGGCACTTTCTCTCGTTACCCTAGTCCTGTTCTTTCCATTTTTATTATTTCCTCCGTTCTTGTTGGAGTCCTTTTTATCATCGCCGACCTCCACCTCGGGGCTTTTACCATTCTTTTTCTCTTTCCTTTCCTCAAAGAAGAGCGACATTATACACCTTCTCAAACAACTCCCGTCGAGTTGTTACCGTACGAACCGTGAGTTCATAATCCATGTCCGCCGAGGAAATACCGTTTCTAAGCAATTAATGACTTCCCTATCGGTGAGGTCTTCCTCTATCTTATCAACCATTTCCTTAAACTTGGTGAAGTAGCTCATGGAGCTTTCATTCTTGCCTCGCACCAAGTTATTCAGATCGGTGACAGTCATCTTCCGAGCTCCCTGCAATGAGAAGCGATCCAAGAACTTTGTCCCGAAGCATGTCCAAGTATTGATGCTACCCGCGGCCGCATCAGTTGAACCAAGTTAAGGCCGCCCCTGAGTGTGCTTAGGGAGGGCTTTGCACATATTGTCGTCCTCATTGGCGACAAAACACATGGTGGCCTCCAGGTGTGCTATATGACTCCTTGCATTGGTCGACCCCGAATATTTCTCCAGAAGTGGCAAACTGAAAGTAGGAGGAGGTCGACTATCTCTGATTTCTTTGGATAAAGGTCGAAGAGCAAAGTCGATTCGTTCGACCTTTCTAGTTTCCTTTTCTTCTCCTCCTCCCATTGTTCGAACTTCTTTTTCATCAATAGCCATTCCCTAGCATCGGGTCTTTCATCTCCCGGGAGGGGGCGCAAAGATTTGACTTCGGCCTTCACTTCTAGGGGAGTCACCCGCCTACTCCTTCGTCCCCGTGGGAATTGGTCCTCTCTCGATCTTACCGGAGATCTATGCTCAGCATTTCTTTGAGGCGACCCGCGCTCTCAAGCACCGATGGCGACCCGCACCTGTTATCTCCATGTGGCGACCTCGCGCCTTTCCTCCTACAGCGACCCGCGCCCATTCCCGTCTCTATGAGATCCCGACCTCTGCGTCCTAGCCGGCGAAACCTTTCTCGTTTCTATTGGCTGTTAATTGAGTCCTCAAACCGATTGAGCCTCCCGCTCCTCAAGTTTCGCTGAGGCTAGCCCTTAAATCGTTACTGGGCACATGAACAATAGTGGGAGCTCGACGAACTATCCTGTCCTCACCATTTTGTCCCACACCTTCATTTGGCCTAGCACTCCTGGTCTGTTGTCCGTTAGAGACCTGAGTACGTGCCATTCTTTCAGAGCGCACGTCAGCCTGTTCTGCCTCCTCCATGGCTATCAAGTTGGCCAGAATCTGAGCTCGCTCCAACATCATCTCCTTCTTGCTCATGGGGTTGGTGGAAGGGCCTGCCCTGTTTCCCACATTCACCTGAGCAGCTGGACGTTTTGGAGGAGGGGGAACTCCTTGCCCATCCATATGCCTTTTCCCTCTCCTAGTGTCAGGCAATCCCCTGCCATCAACGACACTGGTAGAGCGTGTGGCCCTACCATGGGGACGATTCGGTGGGGGAGGAGGCAAGTTAAGGTTCTCAGCGTTTGCGTTCATGTTGTTGTTGTTCACCTCTTCATGCCCAAGTAAAGCCTCGGATACGTGTCCTTCTGAAGTCACCATTGTTGCAGGTTTATAGAGTTTTCGAGGTCAAGTTTAAAGCACGATTCCCGGCAATGGAACCAAACTGATGCTGCAGGAATTGTGCTTATCAATAATCCTCCACGTGGCAAGATTAATCACCTGGCTCCTTGACCTGAAATCAGAACCCACGACTAGCCGGATGTGTCTCCGGCGAAGACACTCGGGCGTGAGTAAGATAACGGTATATTATAGCTCAAAATGTATTGAATAATGAACTCGAGTAATACAAAATGGCGCTTACCTTTCACCGTTTGGTAGTGATGAAGTATTTATAGACAAGAGTGATGTATTTTGGGAGGCGACATGTGCTCCGAGATTGTAGCGGCAGTTACTTGATTGTGGGAACGTGTCTATAACGGCCCCTGATTTGTAGGGATGTGGTTATGAGAATTGTTCAACCAAATACGCCTTCAAGTATCAAGTCGTCACTTGTTAATTTAGGTCGAGGTCGCCATTCGAGGAATGGTCGATTCGACCGTCGAGTAGAGCATGGTTCGTACCCGAGTTATAATATGGATTCGAGGTCGGACTAAGTTAAGTCGGGGCCTGGTGAGCCGGACCATGGGCTTAGTCGACTGATCCTTGAGATGGGCTTTGGGCCCTGTTTTGATTGGGCCAGCCTTATTGAGAATGTGGGAGTCCAGGCTGTCCGTGATTGGGCTTTACTCGTTTGGCCCAACTCGACACTTTTGGTATGTTCACTAACAATTGTGTGATGACAGGAACTAGGTCTAGTAACAATTGTTATCTTGTTGAAGACAAACAGGTTTGCCATTCGGCAAAATTGATGACACACTTTTGTGGCATCAAAAATTGGGACATCTCCATTACAAAGATTTGGAGAAACTTTTTAGGTTTGATGCTATTAAAGGAATTCCCAAATTGATTTTTAAAGATAAATTCGTGTGTAGAAATTGCCTTAAATATAAGCAAACATGTGTTACCCACAGTGTTGCCCAACACCAAGAGCAACACTTTGGAACAACACATTGTTTTCAACTTTTGCACACGGACTTAATGGGTCCAATTGAGGTAGATAGCCTGGGAGGTAAGAGGTATTCTTATGTCATTATGGATGATTTTTCTAGGTTTACTTGGATATATTTTTTAAAAGAAAAATCTGAAACTTTTGATAAGTTTAAATTCTTACATTCCAAAATCAAAAATATGTTTTGCTCACCTATTTTTCGTATAAGATCTAATCATGGAAAAGAATTTTATAATGTTTCCTTTTCTACTTTTTGTGAGAAAAAGGGAATTCACCATGAATTTTCGACCTCTAAAATGTTTCAACAAAATTGTGTGGCCGAAAAGAAAAATAGGATATTGCTAAAAATGGCCCGTGTCATGATGTTTTTCAAAAGTATTTCGAAAAGATTTTGGGCTGAAGCATTGAACACGGCTTGTCACATTTCTAATAGAGTCTTTCTAAGACCTGGTACAACAATAACACCCTATGAGATTTTGAATGGGAAGAAACCTAATGTTCATTACTTCCATGTTTTTGGGTGTGTTTGTTTTATATTGAATGATCGAAATCATTTAGGTAAATTTAACTCTAAGTGTGACAAGCCATTTTTCTTGGATATTCTCAAAATTGTCTTGCATTTCGTGTGTATAATTTGAGATTGAGAATCCTTCAAGAGTATGCAAATATTTTGTTTGATGATTTGGCTAGCATTGCAGGTGAATCAGTTGTAGACACTCCTATAATATGAGTTGAACAACTTGAAGAAGTTGCCGAAGAAAGTGTTACCTCAAATGTTGATCCTTGTGTTAAGTCTGGTGTTGGACCAAGTGTTGTCACTGATACGGCAACACTAGAGATAACACCAAAAATCTATCCAAGTGCAAAAAATGAAGATGATAAGAACTCCAATGGAGTTAACGATCCAGTGAGGAGGGATCCCCCTTTGAGAATTCAAAAGAATCATCCTATAAGCCAAGTGATCGGGGATTTGAACGATAGGATACAAACAAGACACATAGAACCGGTAAATTACCGAGACATGGTAAAATATGTTAAGGTAAATCACTTTTGTTTTATGTCTAAACTTGAATCTGAAAGGGTTGTTAATGAATTGAAAAATGATTTTTTGATTCAAGTTTTTAACCATGAGATATTTTCTAGTCTGAAAAAATCTCTTGATTTTTGTTTCATTTAAAATCTCCTGGATTATTTTATTGTATATTATGTTTCATTTATTCTTCTTATTATTTTAAAAAAATCTGTTTTTTTTTTTAATTTGTTAAGCTTATAGTTTTAACTGTGGCACATGCTGACCTTTTTGTTATGGTAGGTTATTACTTGGGTTAACATGTTTGATATCACTCCCCTTCATATGCTAAAAGTGACAAAGTCACTAATCTTTCTTTATGATAAATAAAAGGCAAAGACAATTATTTCCATACTATTCTCTCGAGCTCAGGGCATGGTGTTCACTGCAACGATGTACTCTTGCCAATGAGAATGTATGAGGTGATTTATGCTCAGTATTAGGGACATGGAGTTCGCTACTACAGTGTACCCTACTTGAAAGGCATAAATCACTTTATCTTTACACTTTAAATATAACTCGAGGCATGGAGCTCGTTACTACGATGCTTTCTTGTTTAAAGAAGTGTATTGATATTTTATAACAAGCAATGTACTTAAAAATTATAGGCTTATAAATGCCTAAAAGTGCATGAAAAATGCTCAGCTTGTTATGCCTTAAGTGCCTGAAAAAGGTTAAGCTTATTATGCCTTAAGTGTTTGAAAATGAAAATATTTATCAAGGGGATTTATATCACATGTGGTATCCTAAGTGTTACCATCATTGCCTTAACACATTAGTGTGTGCTATATTAGTTTTTTATTTCATTTTTTCGAAATGTTGTTGATTAATTTTTTCAAAATCTGAAAGTCTTTTTAATTAAAGAGTTTACGATTTTGAAAAAGTCTTCAACAAGTTTCCTTTATTTTTGGTAAACATTATTGTGTAACTAACCCTTATTTATTTTGATTTTGTACTCATAATTTTCGGACTTAGTTACAAATATTTTGTTTACTCATTTTTTTTATTTTTCGTTCAAATTAAAAAAAAAAAAAAAGGATAATGGCCGGACTGTTTCTTGGTTGTTGGGGTTATATAGGATGAGTGGTTAAGTTTAAATATGAGGGCTTAATTGTAGTGGTTGTTAAGAGATTTGAGGGTTTAAGTTAACAACTAGACTAGGGTTTAAGAGGTCAAATCAATTAACCATCAGGACTTGACCTGATGGCCAAAGCACTGGGACACCAATACGGAGGTCCTGGGTTTGACTCCCCCCAGTGGTTAGAGTGGATGATTATCCCTCCCTAATTAATATTAGACGCCTCAGGGGGGATTTTAAGGAATTTCATAGAATTGAGGGACTTGTTAGTAAATTGACTTACACAAAAAAGGGGCTTGACTCGAGATGGGCAAGCCTCAAAAAAAAAAAAAAAAAAAAAAAGAGGTCAAATCAATTTAAATCCTTGTTCCTTATCCATAACTTCCTCTATTATCTCCCGATATTCTCTCTATTTTCTCTTATCTCTCTAACCGTCTCTCTCTGAACGGTTATAATTTCCTCTTTCACCGTGTCTCTCTTTCTCTCAACATTTCCTAAATCTCCAACCATGGCTTCTCCATCCAAAACTTCTACTGCACCATTGGAGCAATCACCAGGTGTTGTCTCAAATGTTACCTATCCCATGGACACATTGTTGAACCTCCATTGGTTAACTCGATGGATCAACCTATTCCAATGGTTGTTCCATCTTTACCACACATTCCTCCAACCAAGAAAATCAAAAGGAAAGTTACTTCCTCTTCCCAACCTACGGCTCAACTCACCAAGAAAAGAAGTCCAAGCTAATTTCTTCCCAAACAGGGGGAGATAGTGCTGGTCCAAGTGATGTTGGTGGTTGTGATGCTGCTGCGGATGTTAATTGAGGTATTTGGTATTTTGGATTGGAAAAATAATTTCTGTTTTGGAAAGACTCGTATCTTGGTTTGTTTGTTCAGACTTTGATATTTTGGTGGTTGGTATTTGTTTTGTTTAGACTCTATGTTTTATCTTTGGATTTAATTACTAGTTATTTGAAAAACTTGTTTTTTGTGAAAACTTGTTTTTATAATTAGTATTTTCGATAAAACATAAGTTTCGATTAGCTCCTTGATTAAGGGGGAGTAAATTTTCGTGGAGATGTTATACCTTGTTTCTATGCTTTGTGTATCTGTTTATGGACTAACATATTGCAGGTGAGCAGCACATTAGGTTTGAGAAGAAATATCCAGCTAAGGGGGAGATTGTTAGTGTAAAACGCAGATGATATCCTGAATGATTTCCCAGATTTCAGATGATATCGCAGATGATTTCCTGTGCTGGAATTTATATAGTTGTACATTTCTTAATTATTTATTTATGTACTAATGTGCTAATATGATCTGTATAGTATATGGTGTATGTCCATATTTCAGGTTATAATATGGTTGAGTCATGAGCTAGAAACGTGAAGATGGTTGAAGAAATTAAGTTATGCATAAAACTAGTTTTATGCATAAACTTTCCAAGAGTTACTTTGTGTCAACAACTTAAAAACGTGGGAAGACCATTTCAAAATTGTTGTTGCTGATTCAAAGAGAGTACAAGGTTGAGAAGCTTAAGTGTACAAGGGAGTGTTGCATGGACTTGGAGATCAAGGAAGCGGTTGCTATTTTTGTGGGATTGACTCCTTCTTTAGGCTCCGTTTGTTTGGGGGAAAATGTTTTTCGGAAAACATTTTTCCCATTTTACGGTGTTTGTTTCGCACCGAAAAATTGAGAAAATGTTTTACGCTAAACATGTTTATCTCATTTTACGAAAAATATTTTCATTTTTCGAAAAACATTTTGCAGGAAATCATTTTCCGGAAAATATTTTACGCTAAACAAATGGAGCCTTAGCTCAACAACAAGAGTGGAGCTCAAACCACTTCCCCACTCTTCATGGACGACCAAAACAGCCCCAAGGCTGTTATTTTGAGTAGCCTTCAAGTCATTTGAAGACTATAAATAGGCAAGGTGTGGAAACTTGAACATATACCAATTTATACACATCCTTCACACTCCTTCACTACAAGAAAATGAGGATTTAGCTACAAATTTTTTAGCTACAAAAATATTTTGTAGTTAAAAGATTTGCATTAGCGACAAATTATTTATTCGTAGACAAATCTCTTTGTTTTTGCGACAATATTATTTTTGTAGCCAAATGCTAGACTAAGAAAACAAAACAAAAATATTTGTCGTTGAATGTATTGCTAAAATTTTGGTCCCAGACAAATTTTTTGCCGCACTAAATTTCCCGCGCTAGTCAAAAAGTAAATAAGATTTGGCTACGAAAATATGAATCATTTGCTATGAAATTATTTCATTGCCAAAATCACCTTTAAAATCACCCCTGAAATTATGCTAAAATCACCCCTAAAATTTTAAGTACATTCTATATTGCATATATTACAACTTATTTAATGAATATGTGGGGTTAGCTTAACAATTTAGAAGGTGCCATTAGCGTCCCTCCCCATAAAACCTATTACTTCTCGAATTCAATTAGTAATCGCTCCGTTTTTAACTGCGGCGACATGAGGATTGAGAGAAGAAGTAACTGCGGCAATTGAGGATTGAGAGAAGACGACGACTTGAGAGTAGACGAAAGCTCTCAACCGGCCGCAACCCACATCGCAGCAACCGGCGCAACCCACATCAGCAGCAACCGCCCGCAACCCTCAGCCTCTGTGTTTTTTATCGCTGACGAATCTAATCAACAACAACCCTAATTCCCAGGTACGCTCTCAATCGCTCAAGTATTGTAATTTTAACCATTCAATGCATTGTTGTTGAGTTTGTTAAACCTAATCTTGTTTAGAATCTTTTGATTACTTCTATGAACATGTTTGTTTGGTGTTTAAATTGTTAATTGCAATATGTATTACTGCTTCTTTATGTGCATCTCAGCATTATAACGGCTTCAGATCTGTCAGTGCACGCTTGATATTAAGATTTCTTGTGTTATTGATGCCAAGTGATTATAAAAAGCATGAGAATTCTTTCATTATATATATATATATATATATATATATATATATATATATATATATATATATTTTAATTTTTTTTTTTTTTGCAGAAGAGTTTGACTTGGGCCTACTTGGTTTGATTTCTTAGACGAGGGTTATTGTCTTATAGTTAAAAGAGGTATGCTTGCTCCACTTCCTCAACTATGATTTTTGTTGGGTGTGCTAATTGATAAACTCAATTTTCAACCATGTTCTAGTATTATGTACTGTTGTACAACTGGAGAGCATAAGATACTATGTCAGCAATGATTTTTAAAGAGAGCATTTTTATTAAGTCAAAATACCCTCACATAGCTAACACTCAGTCAAATAAGATTTTGTACGTGAGACTCATTAAACAACATAATTACTTACATCTTACTGAAATCAACTATCATAATTTGGATTTTTTGTAGCTGAACTCTCCTCCTAATTAGAAACTATTATTGGTTTAGTTTTGCGAAAATCTGATTTTCCCTTAAAGATTCCTTTTTTCTTCCTTGATTTCTCTCTATTTGATATCTAAAAGTGAGCTGCTATAGGGAAATTTACAGTAGATTTAGTGCAGTTTTTAGGCTTCTTTGATGAGTCATAAGCAAGGAGGACATGACACAAGGTGGCGTGTCACCAAGAATGATGCATCGATTAGTCCTAGCGTAATTACATGATTAAGACTTTTAATCAAGATTATTATACATGATTAAACTTGATTAGGTATAATTAAGAATGTTTAGTAATACTAAACCTAATTAAGGATATTTATGCAATTTAGCAAATCTGAAGTTAAAAGGGGATATATTAGTAACCATACTCAAATTCATTAAATGACAATATGATATGTTAAATAAAATGAATGCAGCCCAGAGCGATGCAGTGAGTCCTGCGTACCTCCCTATAGATGCGACCTTACAAACATTTACGAGGTTAACTAGAGAAAAGTATAATTAACTTTCACTTGCAGTCCGTGGCTTTTCTAGGAATCTTGTTTGTTCCCATCTCCGCTCCTACATTCTTTTTTCCTGGGGGGGGGGTTTCTGAGTATCACCAAGTAGATCCAACTAACTGTGATCTGTAAAGGACCAAGTACAAGCACATTTATCAGGGCAAGTTAAGTATTCAGTGTTCAGTAGATGCAAGTTCATGCAATTTCATCGCAACTCATCAGTTTCAGCCTCACTTTCCTATGTTGCTTTGAGTAGTTATAAGACTCGGTCTTAGGAGAGAACCTTCAAGTTGTGGCACCTCAACATTGTTATTCTTATCCTCATTTATTCATGCTAACTTCTATTTTTGATGCTCCTATTTCTATTTTTTTTTTTTTTTGAAATGTTTTTGGTTTAGATATCTGAATGACAGTGAAGCTCAGAAAGTCGACGTTTCTTGATCAATAGCATTTTTTCTTTTCTTCTGATACGGTTGATCTCTGTTCTTGGATTTCCAATTTTATTAGTGTTTTCTCCCATAATTTTTTTTATTGAAGTTCCAGTTAATTCTTGAAATTCCTTGTATCTTTCCTATAGCTACCATCACTTGGAAGTCCACTATTGGTTATATGCTGAAGGCATTTGCCTGGTCAGTGGTTCTCTGTTTCTTTATTTACAATGTGGCACACCAGCTCTGTTTGTTGAGGCTTATTTCTTGATTTATTTTTCATCTTTGTTACCTGGGCTTTGGAAATGATGGTGTCCCAGATGAAGTTTAGGAATTCCTGAGGTTGTACCTTATGCTTGGGTGGTTGTACTATATTTTTCTTAAAAAAGAAGTATACGTGTTCCATTTCTTCAAACTGTTCATCTTTCTGAGCTCCATTTTCTTGGTTTTGGAGATGCTTTTTTGTGGTAGTACTTTGTGATTTGGATTGTTGTACTATATTTAGTGCATTTCAGCATTTGGTCTATTTCATCTATTCATTTCTGGCATTGCATCATGCTTGCCTCAGAAAGATATTATAAGTTTGGACGGAGTAGGAAGGTGTTATACATTCACCCCGCCTGGTTCGTTAGTATCGACTTTTCTAGTTTGTATGTATGTGTTAGCATGCGATAGTGTTTCTAAGATTTAATAAAGATATTTAATGAAGTTTTATACCTTATTTCGTATGTCGATCGAATATCGAGAAACAACTGAGGAACCTTGGTCTTCTTCAATGATGATGGGCGAAATCTCAAAGAGAATGATCTTTTAAGATGGAGTTTATGATCTTTTGAGATGGAGTTTTTGAGTGAACTTTATTATTCAGTATGGAAAGACTTTAATTTGCTGGGAAAAAAGGGATTTGATGTGGAAAGAGAGTGTGTACGGGTGTTTTTGTAGCATGCGCTTGCTAGAGGTGAACTACAGGTAAGCTAGAAACATTTCACAGATCCTTACCATTGTATAGCCCCTTCTATTGGCTCTCCTCTTCTTTAGAATATCCTTTAAACATTTCACAGATCCTTACAATAGCTATTAGTGTAATTTGATGTTTAATACTAATCTGTTCACTAACTGGGAACAATTACTCGCGTCTTATTTCTAGTGTATTGGGGCTACCACGCTCGATGAATACCGAAAGCATATTGAGAAGGATCCTGCACCGGAGAGGCGATTCCAGCCAGTTAAGGTACCTGACTACCTGAGCCTAGTGTGGATGAAACAATACAGATTTTGAAAGGGCTTAGAGAACGTTATGGAAATTTATTTCAGCTCAGTGGTCCACCTTGCACTTTTTGGCAGTGTGCAGTTTCTAATAGAATGTATCTGGTGAATGCTTCACCAACTAACGGACAGTATGTTAACCTCTTTATTTATGAGTCCTCTTTGATTGTTTCATATGCTCTAGTTTAATTAGAGATCATTTTGAAGTTCACTGTATATCTTTTATTAGATGACTGCGCTACAGATGCTTATTGCACATTTTAATGATGTCATAGAGTATCTCTGTGTTGTTCAGATAATTTTTTTTTCCATCAAAGGAAAGGGGCATGAAATTCTCATTTTCCCTCAACTTTTTGTTTATATTTTAAGTCAAAGAGCAACAACAGGTCGGGATTTGCAACAAAAATCAATTTGATTCCATGAAAAATGTACACAATCTGACTAAAAGCATTATACTCCAAAACTGTTTCACACGGATTGAAAGCTTCGTGCTTCCAAGGCTTCCTGTAGGCATTTAACGGCACTATCATAGTTAAGGAAACACATATACCAAAATTCATGGTTGTCGACGGAGATAATCTGGATGTATTTTTCTGCTGAATTGCCTCTAGTGAATGAAGGATTAACTGCCTTCAGCTGATGTGTAATGGGATAACTACCATGTAGTAGCTCCACTCAGTCTTATCGTTGACTTTATATGACAGTGGATTATCACTACAGAATGCGAGTTTTGCTAAAGACAAATATAAAATACCCATGACTGGACCAACTGATGTGGATAAGTAACAAGCATATGAGTTCTGAAGTTGCTCCTCAGGAACAGTCTCAAATGTCTGTCGAAAAATCTTCTCGTAACCTTCTTCTGCTGGAACCTTTGTTCAGATTATAAGCATATGTTATTGTGGAAAACCATATTGCAGAAAGTGTCCTTAAGCATTTAGTTTGAACATCTTAAACCAAAATTTCATCAACCTTGACTAGTTGTTATCTTATAGAATTCATCAACTCTCTTGTCTGTTCTGAACTACATCATGGCATCTAAATGATCCTGTTTAACAGGTTGCGGAGACATTGCAAGAGACAAATTTGGTTCACAAGGCATGTAAAAGGGTATGTTTTATCCCCTCATTTCCAGCTTGTGTGAAGCTTAAATTTTTTGTCATGCACATTACTTAACTGATACACCTTGATTGTTTACTCACTGTGACAGTCATTGTCATATCATTTTCGCATTTAGCGTTTACTCGTTTGAGCCTTATCCAGCACTGGTAGTGGCATCTACAAGTGAAAGCACATGACACATTTATGTTTTCTCTTGAAAAGTTCCAAAATTTTATCACTCTAGGTAGTTGATTGCTACCTTTGAAGAACAAATAGACATTTCGGATATGAATTATCACGCTCGCCTAAACGTGAAGAACTATATACTCAATTTTTTTCTCTTTTTGTGTATCATATGGGTGCAGGTGAATCTTAGTGGGTACGTTGAATGAAGTCTACACATCTAAATATTGTAAGTTTTATGTTATATAGCATGAATGTTATTACTCATTGTGATCACCTCCATGGAATTTTAATAACTTATTATCTATTTTTTAATATTGCAGCTTATCATTATTATTCTGTACAGTCATTTGGCTAAGAGCTACTACGTAATTATTTATGAAAAGAAAATTTATATAGTTGGACATTGAAATAGTGAATATTTGAGATAGTGAAGATATGTTTTTGTCGCTTCAACTACATTCAGAGAGTGAAGATTTGAGATAGTGAAGATTTGAGATAGTGAAGATATGTTTTTGTCGCTTCAACCGAGATATTAGAAACATGTATTTTTTTGCCTTCGTTATTTAGGGATGTACCGACAATTTTAATGATAATTAATTATATTTTGATAACGTGTAGTATTTTGATAAATATAATATTTTCACATATATATTGTTTTTTCTTGGTGCAGCAATTAGATTAAAATCAAATTTTGCAACACAATATTTCGTAGTAAAAAAGATGGCTACGCTATGAAAATGTTTCATAGCAAGACAGTAATATTCGGCGACGAAAATATTTTGTAGTAGAAGAATGTATTTATAGCTATGAAAATATTTCATAGCAAGACAGCAACATTCGGCGACGAAAATATTTTGTAGTAGAAGGATGTATTTATAGCTATGAAAATGTTTCATAGCAAAACAGTAACATTCGGCGACGAAAATATTTTGTAGTGCAAGACCGGATAATTTGGGACAAATTAATTCGTCGCTAAAAGAATTCATTTGGCTACAAAAAATACCCTTTAGTGACGATTTTATATTTTGTCGCAGAAACTATTTGGCGACGAAATTTATTTTTCGTAGCTAAAAAATATACCTACGACTACGAATATTATTTCGTCGCCAATACCCTTTAGCGACGTCGCATAGGCGACGAAATGGCGACGAAAACAGATTCGTCGCCAATACTCTTTAGCTACGAAATTTAAACATTTTGCTACAAATTTTTTCGTAGCAAAATCTCATTTTTTTTGTAGTGCTTGCACAAGAGACAAAACACATCTTTGGTTCCGTTTGCCCTTTCTCCCATACTTTGTCTTTCCACTCTCAAGTACTTTGGACTTGATTTTGTTTTTGGTAGAATAGGGTTTGTGTTTTGATCTATTCGTTTTCTACTTGTAATAGAGTTAGGAAACTTTCGGCTTTGTAATCATTTATATAGTAAAGATAAAGTCTTGGCTTTTGAGCCACCCTCAAGTTATATAATTATATAACTTGAGAAATTTAACTCTTGTGTCTTTTAATTTCGCTGCAAAACTCTTTTAAAAGTTGTTTTATTTCGGAGTGTGTGTGTGCTATCCCAAGTGCTATCGTTGGTACTGTTATCACCTTGGATATCACTTGTGATACAGGCTGTGACAATTTCAATTACTATTATATATAATTAAGTTTTTGAACAATTTTAGAATCTTAAAAAAAAAAACTGATTTTAAAAAAATGTTTGTACCTAAATCAATTAAAAATTCGTTTGTTATGATTACTTATGTTTTTTGTTTCAAACCTTGGGTAAAAATAGGATAGGGGATGGGTTATGGATTATAATTATCATTAATTATTTATATGAATAATGGGTTGAGTTGGGGTTATGAAAAAAGATTATTAGTAAAATGGGGATTAAGAAAATGTTTTTTACTAACCCTAATTGGATAACGATCCCGAATAATCGACTTTCTCATATTCTCTTCGGCAGTTACACAAACAAAACACCCTCCATTAAATGTTGATTACGGAACAAAGTAATCATCAGGGTATTGGGTAGATTTTTTTATTTTTTTTTTGGGATGGGAGGAAGGCTATTTCATCATTTCTTTAATTTGTGTACTATCACTGTGTCAATGGCATGGGTAAGAGAATACTAGTTATTATACAAATTAGGGCTTTATTTTGATATTTTAGATTTCAGTTAGGTTACTCTATAGATTAGACTTACTTTTTTATTGCTTGACATTATTGTTAAGTTTTTGAAGCCCTATAAATATTGGGGTAATTGTAATTTCAAATTTAGATTGAGCGAAGCTTTTTAATTTCCGAAAGTTGGTTCATTTCTTTTGAATGCCAAATTTTCTAATATTTATTGAATCAGTAAGTTATTGCATGCTATCTTTTCGACAATATTGCATATTAATATATTTATAGAGTTTATGTTGTTTATTAAGAGTTCCGCCCAACCTCACTCTGTTTAGTGATAGATGAAAATAGAAATCTATATACTCCTATAACATATGGTTTTATTATGCCAATATTCAAAAAAGTTACGTATTAATAAATGCAATTGACTTGTAATTTTTTTTAAGAAATGAGCTTTATTAATTTGTTTATTGCTTGTATCACATTAAATTTACACTAAAACTTTTTCCATATTTAAAAACGTTGTACTGATTTTAGGACATATCAAAAAGGAAAACATTATATTTATTATTAGGAGGGAATAATTTATTCCCTTAGGCTCCGTTTGTTTGGGGGAAAATGTTTTTCGGAAAACATTTTCCCCATTTTTCGGTGTTTGTTTCGCACCGGAAAATTGAGAAAATGTTTTAAGCTAAACATGTTTATCTCATTTCCGGATAATATTTTCATTTTTCGAAAAATATTTTGCAGGAAATCATTTTTCGAAAAATGTTTTACGCTAAACAAACGGAGCCTTAATTATTTACTTCTTTCTTGGGTGCTTAATCAACTCAAAATGAAAATCTATCCAAAATTAAATTTCTTAACTTGCATACAAGTTATCTATAAAGATAAAAAATTAATAAGTTGCCTATAATATTTTACCTTTCCCATATAAATTCCCTTCAGTTTTATGTGTCATATGAACAAAAATGGAGTTGCTAAAAACTTCACTAGCAACTCTATGCCTTTTCTTCTTAACACTCACTCATCAATCTCTTGCTCAAAACTCAATTAGAGACTACATCCATGCCCACAATGTAGCTCGGACACAAGTCGGTGTGGGACCCATTACATGGGACGACAATGTAGCCGCCTACGCTCAAAACTACGCGAACCAAAGAAGCGCCGATTGTAAGGCACAACATTCTGGAGGTCCATATGGCGAAAACATTGCATTGGCTTCATATGCCTTGACGGGTGTGGATGCAGTGAATTTGTGGGTAAAGGAAAAGCCATTTTATAATCATACGTCGAATTCGTGTGTTGG
Organism: Adenophora triphylla var. japonica; assembly: GCA_022495995.1. Lineage (NCBI taxonomy): Eukaryota > Viridiplantae > Streptophyta > Magnoliopsida > Asterales > Campanulaceae > Adenophora > Adenophora triphylla. Next base: position 50,411 of record JAFEMH010001330.1, read on the forward strand.
TGGAGAGTGTCTTCATTATACTCAGGTCGTGTGGAGAAAATCGGTGTATCTTGGGTGTGCTAGGGTTTCGTGTCGTAGCGGGTGGTGGTTTGTCACTTGTAACTATGATCCGCCTGGGAATTATGTAGGGGAAAGTCCCTATTAAGCTTGTTAATTTTGGATGTCTTTTTATTGATTTAGTTGGATGAAATTTTCATCAATTTTAGAGATTTTCTGTTCATGGAAATTTATATTGGACCTTAGTACATTGTTTTGTGTTCGGTGAATGTTATTGAAGAAAATACTTTAATTAGCAAAACTATGAAAAATCAGCACATGGAGATTAATGACACCAAGGAAATTAAAAGTTAGAGCTTCTGACTCTAGGACCTTTTATTCAAATCAATATTTCATATAAAACCAACGAATTTTTAATATTTCAAAAACTTTTCGCCTCTTATATCTTATGTATAAGAGTCATTTTTAACTTTTTTTTCCTCAGTTTTTAAGAAAATAAATAAAAACAACGAATATTTTATATATAAAAAAAAAGGCTCTTATACTTTAAACATAAGACAAAATAAAATCTTATAATAAAAGTATACGAGTCATTTTTCACTTTTTCTCTCAGTTTTTAAGAAAATAAAAAAAAATCTGATATTTTATTAAGACTGACTCTTATACTTTAAGTATAAGACAAATAAAATCTTATACCAAAAGTTACAAAACAACGTAATGGGATTGTCTTGTAATTAACAATCAATTTGTAACTTTGTTTTATATTTATCCTCACCTTTCTTCTTCCTTCTTTAACATTCATTCGAGAGAAACCGAGAGAGAGAAAGAAAGAAAATTTAATTCCTCCGTTCTGTTCTTCATTTTAAAATTATTATGATTTTATTTCATTCAAAAATTCCCCATAAATTCATTATTAATCCGTTTTTCAATCCGACTGCGTCAAAATGATCGGGAAGCTGCGTAGATTGTTCCGAGCCGATTAAAGTTTTTCTTATTTTCGAATTATTTTGGTAAGTTATTATGATTTCTTTCAATAATTGCTCATTTCAAGTTTAATGATGATATTATGGTGAAATAAATGATTCTTGGTATTTTCGGTATTTTATTTGGTTTTTGAAATGAAAGTCAAAATGGGACAAACTATCCGGGATGGAGGGAGTATAGAGTTCCAAAAGATTCAAAATTTATGCATTTCTGTAATGTGAATTAAAGCTACTTTAAAACGGGGCAGGACATAAGAGTTGTGAAGCAAATTTTAGTTGTTTATATGTAATAAGCCTTTTGGTTTGGAAGAATCTGCAAGGACAAAACCTAGTGAAAAGAATTTAACAATGGTTCTCATCCTTGTTTTTAGTTGTGAGAAAAAGGAACAAACTCGACATATAACTATGGGATGTTTAACTATTTTGCTTAAGCTTGGAAAGTGTGAAAATTGGCTTAGGATGGATTGAAAAGAGTTGAAGTTTGGTTGGTTTACTGATGTTGAGGTAGTATGATAAAGAAAGGGTCATTTTCTTCCTTAGCTGCTGATGTTTCAGCATCAATGTGAGATTCTGGGCAAGGGCACGACTCGTGCCCTAGAGAACGAGTCGTTCCCTCCTTGGTCACTCGTGGTAACTCGTCGTGAAAAATAAGGCAGTCGTGCTGAGGTAGGGCACGAGTTGTGCCATGGGGCACGAGTCATGCCCAGTGCTGTTAACTGTGTATCACTTTGTAACCAATTAAACTCTAATCAACCTAGTATGAATTTAATCCTTTCTGACTATAATTCTAGTACAACATTAGAGCTTCACAATAAAGTCTTAAATGGTCCAAAATGATATAGGAAAGGTTTTTAAATATGGCCTTGAAAATGGTTGAAAGGCATTGTATAAACTTAACCAAAGTTGATAAAACTTGGTAAATTAACTTGAACCTTTATAGAAGGTATTCAATGTTGTGCAATGAATATGTAGGGCTTACTTGTAATACATTGTGTCCATACTTGGTTACATATCCATAGTTGTGGTTCAAATAGTGTATGAAATGCATGTTGCACTATTTTATTGGCTTGAGCATGAGTAATAATACCATGTTGTTGGATTGATATTATTTAATTGTGTTTAAAATGTAAGTTGCACTATTATGATGATTTTAACATGAGTAATAGTACCATGTTATGTATTGATATCCCAATTGTGGATTTATATTCAAGTAACTGTTTATGTTCTTGAATGTGGTTATATCAGCTGAGGTTTAGGGGTATAATGGGATACAATCAATTATGAATGTGTTCTATAAGTTGATTGAATTACATTATACTTGTGACTGTCCCCTTCTGTGGCCACAGATTGGGGTTGAATGCTTCTGTATCGAGCCAAAAGCCTTACAAATAGCTGCGATATTGTATGGTGCTCTGAAAGACGAGTCATATAAGTGTTTTTTTTTCTTATAGGGATCTCTGGAGTTTGAGTCCTATAAACGGTGAATGTGCACGGGGGCAGTTCACCAAAGAGCGGAGTTTTTACTCCCACGTTGTACGACTTATTGTTCAGACGGGAAAGGTAAAATGAGGTAACGTAATGTGTTTACCGCTTTACCAATGTGATTATGAGCAACCTGGTTATGTGTTGCATTTTATATGGCATATTGTTGCATTCATAATAGCTTATTGAGATTTATTCTCACCCCTTCTCCCTTTACTGTTTTAGATCCCGCTAAGACGGTGAACCAGACCGGTGAGGTTGGAAAGGAGTTTGGATCGCGTACTTTTGGGTTGTCGGGGTATGTATGTGGTTTGGGAGTTGTGAGTAGTTTTGGATGTTATGACTTTGGGGAGATTGTCTATAAAGCATTTTTAGTTGTGTTATGTTGTAACTAAATCTAAGTTGTTTTCTTTTTAAAGTGGCTTTTGGAAGCCTTTATATTTGTAATTGGTTGTAACTAAAACAGGTTATGTCTTTTCAAAGATGGTTTTGATATCACCTCCAAGTGGAGATGTTAATGTTGGTTTGTTAAAGGTTGTTATATTTTCAAGTTAATTAAACAAAAAGTTTATTTTATGGAGGTGGTTTGGGACCCTCCAGCTCGGGGCACGAGTCTATAGGTCCTGGGTGGGGAGGCCCCACAGTTGGTATCAGAGCATTGGTTTAGCAGTCAAGGGTAGAGGTCTAGTTTAAGGGGGAGTGTGTGATATCTGACGATGAGTGTTTAATGCAGGGATTTGTTCAATGGCGGGAAATGGTTATGACCAACAAAAGGATCAAGGAAATGTGGGTAATATGGGAGCAGGAGGAGACCAAAATGCAGATATGATGAATATGTTCAGGGTGTTCTTACAGAACATGGCAGCTCAGGGACAAGCTCAACAGCAACCTGAGGAACGACAAGGACATGAATTGGAAAGGTTTGTAAAGCTGAATCCACCAATTTTTAATGGAGATTCGGATCGGTTAAAGGCAGAAAGATGGCTAGAAGCAATGAACAAAATTTTTGAGGCTATGGAAAGTCCCGATGAAGAGAAGGTTAGATGTGCCATTTTCAAGCTTGAAGGTCCAGCATAGCATTGGTGGAAAATCTTGAAGGGAAGTTGGGAGCGCGACCATACACCCCAGACTTGGGATAATTTCACTCGGAAGTTCCATGATTATTTTATTTCAATGGTTACCCGGGACAAGAAGGAGGTGGAGTTCTTACGTCCAGAGCAGGGAACCATGACGGTGGCTCAGTATTCAGCTAAGTTTACGGAATTGGCTCAGTATTGTACTCACTTGGTACCACATGAAGCGAGGAGAGTTTATCGATTTGTGAACGGTTTGAGGCTCGAGTTTAGAAAGCAATTATGGACTCCTGACTTTACCGATTATCAGGCAGCCGTGGATAGGGCGTATAAGATCGAGAATGACATTGGGGAGCATCGAGGAAGAGCGGAAATGGGTGGTGGAAGCAAGCAAAAGTATCAACGGAAAGGTAGAGGACAACCAAGGGCTTCAACTTCAGGGAGTGTGCGAGGGGGACATGTTGCAGTTTCAGTGGCACGTCCAAAATAGGTCAGTATGGGATTATTTGTAACTTTTGTAAGAGATTGGGGCACTCCAAAGATAAATGTTGGAGTAAACAAGGTAGGTGTATTAAGTGTGGAGAATTGGGACACTTTAGGAGGAATTGTCCAAAGTGGCAGCGGGGACAAGCTTCAGGCAGCGGTCAACAAGGAGGGCAATAGAGAGGTAGATCCTATGGCAGTCTTTAGAGGTATATTACCTGTCTCAGGAGTTAAGGCTCATATTTTATAGATCCCAGTTCATCCCATTCTTATGTGGCGTTACATTTTTGCTTTTACTTGCATAAATTGCCTAAGAGTTTGTCTTATGTATAGGAGGTTCTACTCTTATGGGAGAGTACCTCGAATCTTCTCTGGTTTATCACAGTGGTGATGTGGTTGTATGTGGACATGTATTGCCTGTTGAATTGGTAGAGTTACCAATTCGTGATTTTGTGTTATACTTGGCCTGGATTGATTAAGTAGTTGTCGTTAGACGTGTCCATCCGGTTAAAACCGACGGTTAACGGTTATAACCGCCGGTTAAAAAATTCGTTAAGTCCTAACCGTAACCTAACCGTTAAACGTGTACTAACGGTTACGGTTATACGATTAATGGTTATATCCGGTTATCACGGTTAACACGGTTAAAAATGGACTTTTTTATCTTCAGATTAATCCTTTTAACGGAATAGTTAACAGTTTCTGTTAACTTTTGTACTGCATATCCCTTTTTTTTGAATAAAGAATACTATTTGAGATGTTAGTTATTAGTGATTTTCTTTGGAAAAAGTTTTATAAAAAAAGTTAAGAATTTTTAAATAAATGAAATTTTAACGGAAAATGTGTTTAACAGATTTTTTTAACTGTTTTTTTTTTAATTTTATTTTTTTGGTTAAGCAAAGCTATTTGAGAAATTTTTCTTTTAAAAACAGTTTTTAACATTTTTTTTTGAAGAAAACAGTTAACTTTTTAACAGATTTTTAACTAGTTCTATAAAAAAGTTAACTTTTTTTATTATTTTTTTTTTGATAAAGAAGACCGTTTTAGACTTTTGTTTACTACATACATCTTTTGCAAAAAATTATATAAAAAAGTTATGAATTTTGAAAGAACTAAAACTTAATTTTTTTTTTTTAAAATAAACGAAAGTATATAAAAGAAAAAGGGACGGTACCCTTAAATTTTATTAATTAAATAAAATTACAAAGAGAGGACAACCAACCTTACCCTTTTATAATTAAGGGGGGACATTTAGGAGTCTTTACCTCAACCTAACTATTACAATTCAATAAAAATAAACATAATCTAAAAAATTAAAACTAAAAACTAATATAATCCTCACTAGTCACTTCCCGTAGAGTCATCCACATCGTATTGATATTTTGGGTCAAGTGTATCCTCTTCATAAGGCATATCTTGTTCTCTTTTTTCCGATCTAACCCAATCCCCAAGTAATAGTTGATTTTCCTAGTTTTCAACCGTTAGTTGGGAACGTCTTTCATCCAAAACATTACCTCCAATGCTAAATGTGGATTCGACCGCCACCGTTGACGCGGGAGAAACTAAGACTTCTTTTGCAATTATAGAGAGTATAGGATAACTTTCGTTCCTTCTTGACCACCACTTTAAAACATCAAAATCATTTGGATTATCATTACTTTGATCCCATTCAAAAGTAGTGTTGAAATATGTTTCTAACTCCAAGGGAATGTTAGAGAAAGAAGAAGTCCCGACTCGAGGATGTTTCTTTTTGCTATATAAATTAGCAAAAAAATGATACGGATTCGCCTCAACTAAATCACCACCAACATCTTGAGAAGAAGTAGAGTCAACATTTTGAGAAGGATTTCCATGAATTGCATTATATTCGTTATAAAGAGACACCAAATCATTTTTTGTAGTATCAACAATATTCGACGGAGATTCATGATCACCGTCACCTCCGGGGTATAAATTAGTATAATAAAAATCTAAAATGGTCGCCAACTCATCTAATTTAACACGGGGGTCTAATACTTTTGCAACAAAAAATAAAGACGGAATAGTGACAAAAATATTTAATCCACTTTTGTCTCATGGAAAAAATGCAATCTTTTAAAACATAGCAATCTTTTAAATTATTAAAACTAGTAACAATTGCAACACATTGCTTAAGAACCAAAATGGAAGTTGGATAATAAACTCCCGATAATGCCAAAGTAGCGATGTTAAAAATCTTTAGCAATTTACACAAATTAGTGCATGCATTTCATTGATAAGCAAATAAAGGTTGATTATTACCAAGTGTAGCAAAAAAATCCATAAGAAGCTCTTTATACTCAAAACCATCTTTTAACATTTTATAGGTGGAATTCCACCTAGTTGGAACATCGGAAGTAAAATATTTGTCACCAAGATTTTGATTTCTTAAAAACTTAATCCATTTTTTTGTAACACTATTTCTTCTAGAAATATATTCAAGAGCCCCTCTAATTGGGGAAACATATTCGTCTAATGCATGCAAACCATCTTTAACACATAAATTAATAATATGACATAAACATCTAATATGAAAAAACTTACCACCAAATGACGGTTGACAAACTCTAATCAAATCCGATAAACTAGCGATATTAGCACTAGCATTATCAAAAGAAATAGTAAACATTTTATTCGTAATCTTATATTTTAAAAAAATTCCACGCAACTTTGAACAAATTGCTTCGACTGTATGGGGGGGATCAAAATTTTCATATGCAATTAATCTTTTTTGTATAGTCCAAGAATAATCTATCCAATGACAAGTAACACCTAAATAACTATTTCTTTGCCAATGATCACTCCAACCATCGGCACAAATTGAAACTTTGTTTGGTAAATTTGATAAAACATCAATTAAAGTTTTTTGATATGTCAACACCACCTTATGAATATCACGTACGAGAGTCGAACGTGGTACTCTTGAGGCGGCGGGATTTAAAGAAAGTCTTATAAATCTTTCATAAAATTCATCATCCGCAAAGTTAAAAGCAAGTCCTTTAACACAAACAAATTTGGCCAATTCTTGCCTATAAATGACCTTATTAAATTTAAATAGGACGGAAGACGAACCTTGGGTGGTGGTTGTAGCTAATTGAGTTTGATCACTCGAAATGCCAAGTTTATCCGGATGTTGTGTGCGTGTGTGGGCGTTAAGTGACCCATGCCCTCCACCCTTCGTAAATGGGTATGATTTTGGACAATAGTTGCAAGTCACTCGATAATAGCGGTCGTCATCGGGATCAATTTGCTCTTTTCGAAAATGAATTGTAAAAGTGTCGGACGTAGGGGCACGTGTACGTGGCACCGTTGGCGGTTGTTCTTGTTCTTGTCCCCGAGCACGACCACCTCAAGCTCGGCCTCGGCCGCCCCTACCCCTTCTACCACTTTCAACAACATTTTCATCCACATCTTGCTCATTTTGTGTAAATGGTTTCGCAAAAAAATTGGATTCTTCATCGTTATGATGGGAGGAAGAACCAACAACTTCCTTGCCTCTTCGAGAAGAAGACATTTTATTTTTCGCTAGAAAACTGACTGGAATTCGAAAAAAATGTTAACTTTTGTTAAAAAAACTAATTGAAAATCTTTAAAAAACTGATTGGAATTTCAAAAACTAACTGAAAACTCTAAAAAACTAACTGAAATTCTGAAAAACTAACTGAAAACGTTAAAAAAACTAACTGAAAACTCTTAAAAACTAACTGAAATTCCAAAAAACTAACTGGAAATGTTAAAAAACTGACTGAAAACTCTAAAAAACTAACTAGAATTCCTAAAAACTAACCGGAAATGTTAAAAAACTGACTGGAATTCTCGAAATACAAAAAAAAAATTGTTAAAAAACTAATTGAAAACACTAAAAAACTAACTGAAATTCCTAAAAACTAACTGGAAATGTTAAAAAACTGACTGAAAACTCTAAAAAACTAACTGGAATTCCTAAAAACTAACTGAAAATGTTAAAAAACTGACTGGAATTCTCGAAATACAAAAAAAAAAAATTCGTTAAAAAACTAACTGAGAATTGTAAGGAAACTAGCTGAAACTGAAAATTGAATATAATGAGAGTATGAGAGAGGCTTAGGATATTTGAGAGTAAAGAGAGAGAGAGTAGAAGTAGAGATGCAAGGTGAAATGAAATGGTAGGAGGGAGGGAGGTAATATTTATAGGGTGGTTGTTTTTTAAAAGTTTTTTTTTTAATTGAAGGGAGCTGGGACTGGACTAGGGCGCTGGGAATAGGAACTGACTTGGCTGGGCACTGGTCAAACAAAGTAGCCGTTGGGGGAGGGGGGGTTGGGAAAAGTAGTCGTTGCAAGCAAGGAGCCGTTGGGATTAATTCAAAATTGGCCGGTTACGGCAGTTATAACCGCCGGTTGCCAATTTTTAAAAAATCCTTAACCTTAACCGAACCGGTTAACCGCCGGTTTCGGTTAAAGCGGTTACGGTTACCACGGTTGACGGTTTTGACCGGTTAATAACCTCCGGTTAGCCGATTTCGGTTACATTTTGGACACGTCTAGTTGTCGTGCATGGGTAGACTGTCGTAAGAAGCGAGTCTTCTTTTCTAGGCATGATTTGCCTAGGTTTGTCTTTGATGTGGATAAGTCATTATTTGGTATTCATGTCATATAGGGGTGAAGGTTAATTGTCTTATGTGTTAGACTTGAGTAAGAAGTCCTCTGAAATATCTCATGGACCGGTTGTGAGTGAGTTGTAAATGTGTTTCAACGGAGTATTTCATGCTGCCAGATAGGGCAGTGGACTTCTGTATTGATTTAAGGCAAGATTCAATGCCGATATCAAAAGCACCTTATAGAATGGCATCGACTGTGTATAGGGATATGATGAGTAGAGTTTTTAAACCTTAACTTGATAACTTTGTGGTAGTCTTTATGGATGACATTCTTGTTTATTCAAAGTTATGAGAAGATTATGAAAATCATTTGCAAGTTATGTTATCTGTTCTTCGTGAGAATCAAGTGTTTGCGAAATTCAGCAAGTGTGAGTTTTGGTTAGAGAAAATTTTAATTTTGGGTCTTGTAGTTTCAAGCTCGGGTATTGTCATGAATCTTTCGAGGATTGAGGCCATAGTCAAATCGATCTTTACCCTACCTGATGGATGTGAGAAGTTCATTTAACTTTAGTTGAGTTAGCGTATATCAACAGTTATCAGTCTAGCAGCGAAATGGCATCTTATGAAGTGTTGTATGAGAGAAAGTATTTTTATGATCCTTCACATGTATTGAGTTCTCCACCCGAGGATTTTCAGGCTGGTATGGCATAGGTGGGAGAACTGGTGAGAATATTAGAACCAAGTCTGGGAGGTAAGAATCAAGAGTATTCTGGTTGTAAAAATTTTGTGAAAGAATCTTTCAGTGGAGAGAAAGCCACTTGGGTTTTGGGAATCCGAAATGCGTAGGAAGTATATGTGATTATTTGAGCATTCAGGTAAGTATATTGAAAATTCAGGACAAATTTTCTTTAAGGGGGAGTGAGTGTCACGATCCTAAACCTAGGCACTATTTTGGTCACTTGTTGAGCACCTGGGAGTGGGGTGCGTAGCATTTAATTTTATGCATTTCATAATATTTGTGATTTTATGTGTTAGTTTTAATATTTTAATAATTTATTTGGCATTTTAGTTATGGTAATAAATTAATTTTAATTATTTAATGTCTAAATGGAATAAATAAGAATTTTGGAGTTGATATTTTAATTGGTGAAAATTAAATAAAAATATATAAATTTTATTGAGGTGCTTATGTGTCAAAAGTGAAACTTAAGAATTTAATTATAATAACTTAAATCTTGGAGGAGCTAAAGTGTAACTTTGTTTTATATTTATCCTCACCTTTCTTCTTCCTTCTTTAACATTCGAGAGAAACCGAGAGAAAGAAAGAAAATTTAATTCCTCCGTTCTGTTCTTCATTTTAAAATTATTATGATTTTATTTCATTCAAAAATTCTCCATAAATCCAAAATTAATCCGTTTTTCAATCCGACTGCGTCAAAATGATCGGGAAGCTGCGTAGATCGTTCCTAGCCGATTAAAGTTTTTCTTATTTTCTAATTATTTTGGTAAGTTATTATGATTTCTTTCAACAATTGCTCATTTCAAGTTTAATGATGATATTATGATGAAAGAAATGATTCTTAGTATTTTCGATATTTTATTTGGTTTTTGAAATGAAAGTCAAAATGGGACAAACTATCCGGGATGGAGGGAGTATAGAGTTCCAAAAGATTCAAAATTTATGCGTTTCTGTGATGTGAATTAAAGCTACTTTAAAATGGGACAGGACATAAGAGTTGTGAAGCAAATTTTAGTTGTTTATATGTAATATGCCTTTTGGTTTGGAAGAATCTGCAAGGACAAAACCTAGTGAAAAGAATTTAACAATGGTTCTCATCCTTATTTTTAGTTGTGAGAAAAAGGAACAAACTCGACATATAACTATGGAATGTTTAACTATTTTGCTTAAGCTTGGAAAGTGTGAAAATTGGCTTAGGATGGATTGAAAAGAGTTGAAGTTTGGTTGGTTTACTGATGTTGAGGTAGTATGATAAAGAAAGGGTCATTTTCTTCCTTAGCTGCTGATGTTTCAGCATCAAGGCAAGGGCACGACTCGTGCCCTGGAGCATGAGTCGTTCCTTCCTTGGTCACTCGTGGTAACTCGTCGTGAAAAATAAGGCAGTCGTGCTGGGGTAGGGCTCGAGTCGCGTTATGGGGCACGAGTCGTGCCCAATGCTATTAACTGTGTATCATTTTGTAACCAATTAAACCCTAATCAACCTAGTATGAATTTAATCATTTTTGACTATATATAATTCTAGTACAACATTAGAGCTTCACAATGAAGTCTTAAATGGTCCAAAATGATATAGGAAAGGTTTTTAAATATGGCATTGAAAATGATTGAAAGGCATTGTATAAACTTAACCAAAGTTGATAAAACTTGGTAAATTAACTTGAACCTTTATAGAAGGTATTCAATGTTGTGCAATGAATATGTAGGGCTTACTTGTAATACATTGTGTCCATACTTGGTTACATATCCATAGTTGTGGTTCAAATAGTGTATGAAATACAAGTTGCACTATTTTATTGGCTTGAGCATGAGTACTAATACCATGTTGTTGGATTGATATTATTTAATAGTGTTTAAAATGTAAGTTGCACTATTATGATGATTTTAACATGAGTAATATTACCATGTTATGTATTGATATCTCGATTGTGGATTTATATTCAAGTAACTGTTTATGTGCTTGAATGTGGTTATATCAGCTGAGGTTTAGTGGTATAATGGGATACAATCAATTATGGATGTATTCTATAAGTTGATTGAATTACATTATACTTGTGACTGTTCCCTTCTGTGGCCACAGATTGGGGTTGAATGCTTCTGTATCGAGCCAAAAGCCTTACAGATAGCTGCGATATTATATGATGCTCTGAAAGACGAGTCATATAAGTGTTTTTTCTTATAGGGATCTCTGGAGTATGAGTCCTTTAAGCGGTGAATGTGCACGGGGGCAGTTCACCAAAGAGCGGAGTTTTTATTCCCACGTTGTACGACTTATTGTTCAGACGAAAAAGGTAAAATGAGGTAACGTAATGTGTTTACCGCTTTACCAATGTGATTATGAGCAACCTGGTTATGTGTTGCATTTTATATGACATATTGAGATTTATTCTCACCTCTTCTCCCTTTACTGTTTTAGATCCCACTGAGACAGGTGGACCAGACCGGTGAGGTCGGAAAGGGGTTTGGATAGCGTACTTTTGGGTTGTCAGGGTATGTATATGGTTTGAGAGTTGGGAGTAGTTTTGGATGTTATATCTTTTGGGAGATTGTCTATAAAACATTTTCAGTTGTGTTATGTTGTAACTAAATCTAAGTTATTTTCTTTTCAAAGTGGCTTTTGGAAGCCTTTATATTTGTAGTTTGTTGTAACTAAAATAGGTTATGTCTTTTCAAAGATGGTTTCGATATCACCTCCAAGTGGAGATGTTAATGTTGGTTTGTTAAAGGTTGTTATATTTTCAAGTTAAACAAAAAGTTTATTTTATGGAGGTAGTTTGGGACCCTCCAGCTCGGGGCACGAGTCTATAGGTCCTGAGTGGGGAGGCCCCACAGATTTACTCTGTGTGTGTATTTTTAGAGAGCGATATGTGATAAAATGAGGTTGTGGGAAAGGAGCTTAGAGGTTTATTTAGAATATTAATCTGAATGAACCATTTGTATGAGATATGAAATATTCTACTCCCTTCGTCTCGGTCGAAGTGTCCGAAAAGGACAATTACACGAGAATTAAGGAAAGTGATGTAAGAAAGAGAAAAGTTTAAATGTTGTGAGTATGAAAAATTAAATAGGAGAGAGAATGAGCGGGAGGAATAGTTAGGAGAGAGAATGTTGTGAGTGTAAAAGTAAAGTAGGAGAGAGAATGAGTGGGTGAAATAGTGAAAAAACTTTCCTTTTTTGGGTATGAGACATTTTAAATGGGACGCCCAAAATAGAAAATTGGGACACTTCGGCCGGGACGGAGGGAGTATAGTCTTATATACTCCCTCCGTCCCATTTATAGGTTCACCATTTTGAGCGTGGCACGCAAATTAAGAAAAAAGGTTAGTGGAGAAAGTGTTGTGAGTATAAAAGAAAAATAGGAGAGAGAATGAGTGGAGGGAATAGTAAAGTTGATTGGTGTATTTGAGTATAAAAGTAAAGTATGAGAGAGAATTAGTGGGTGAAATAGTAAATATTCTTTGCTATTTTAGGAAAAGTGAAGATTTTAACGGGACACCAGTTTTGGCAAAATGTGAATCTTCCAATGGGACGGAGGGAGTATGTCTTATTGATTTTGTAGGAGTCGTCTTATGAAATTAATCCTAAAAGTGAATAGATACGTACCAAATTTGAATGTACATTTTTTTTAATAAGAACAAAAATAGGCGACAATTATTTTGGAATAAAGTGAGTATCTATTAGGGGTGTAAGTGGTTTAGCTCAAACCGCGGTTTGAAACCGAACCGAGCTAAACCACGTGGTTTAGCTCGGTTTTTAATTTTATGTGGTTTAGCTCGGTTTGAAAATTTTCCAAACCGGTCGGTTCGGTTTAGCTTGCGGTCTGAGTGCACCAAGCCAAACCGAGCCGAACCGAGCTAAACCGTTGAAGCCGTTAAACCGAGCTATAGAACCGAACCGTCAAACGGAGCTATGAAACCGAGCTATCAATAAGCAAGAAGCACGAGACACTAGCGTTAACAAAAATAAACAACTTATGAGTCAATATACCAGTAAACCGACAAAGATGAATGAGGAATCTTACCTGCAGAGGCTGCTTTATATTCTTCATATTGACATGAAAGCTACGAAATTTATCTTCAAACACAGACTCTGCCTCTTTAAAAGTGAAGCTGCTAATTAATATCAAATTAGAACATTGCATGATAAAAAACAAATTTCGAAATTAAGAAAGTTTAAGTGTCACACTGTTCATATGAAGAGACTCGCTAATGATAAACTTGCAGTTCTATATTTTTAATGACATGAAATGTTCGTTAACATATACTGTATGGTATAAGGACCTGATTTGAGAACAAAGATCATGACATCCAGGTAATAAAATCAGTCTCATAATAAGGAGATAGTAATATATAGTTATCAGCTGCGAGAAAAAACTTGAGATTTTAAAACATGAGATTTTGTCTTCAAAGTAATTAAGTTGTTGGTTTGAAATGTGGTTTGGACCGCGGTTTGAACCGTGGTTTGAACCGTGGTCTGAACCGTATAATCAAATCGCGGTTTAGACCGAGCTAAACCGAACCACGGCAGTTTAGCTTAGCTCGGTTTGAAGTTTTTTGTGGTTTAGCTCGGTTTGGAATTTCTCCAAACCGATACTAGCGGTTTAGCTCCAAAATTTCCCCAAACCGAGCTAAACCGAACCGTTTACACCCCTAGTATCTATAATACTAGGGAAAATGTATCATAAGTTCTAAAAAAGTATCATAATGCCTTATAAGTTCATTCCCATGTTGTATGATTATGTAACATATTACATGACATGACAATGTATAATACCGTATAGCTGAATATAATAATGCATGAATGGTGAGTCGGCGATCGGTGACCGGTTTCTGGCGACCGACGACAACGGGTGGCGGCCGGCGACGGCGATGATGGCAGGCGACAATATTGATGATGATGTATCATAATTTTTAATTACTGTATATTACATGCATTATAATATATTACTGCATATAAAAACTTGTGTGACTTTTAATTTAATGAAAGGGGAAGTGATTTTCAAAAGGATTTTATGAGTCAAATTCCCATAATACTAAAACTAAAGTGATTTTCCAGTGGAATTAGTTTTAGAATAATATATCCACCATATAATTGTCACATCTTTAATTCTTTTCAGAATATATTTCATAAATCAGATTAAAAGCTGGGCGATTCATAAAATCTTATAAGAAATCAATACAGTACCTAAGAATGAACCAATTTAAATCTTTTTAAGACAAAATATCCAAAGCAAATTAATGAATAATGGCGATAATTAAGGATACAATTAACTTGCCTATAGCGCAAAATTAATAAATTGCCTCTTTTATTTCTTCTTTCTTGAATATAAATTCCCTTAACCATACATGACATTAACACAAAAAAAATGGAGTTCTGCAAGATTTCATCAGCAATTTTTTGCCTTACTTTCTTAACCCTAATCCATCTCACCCTAGCCCAAAACTCCATTAGTGACTACATCAATGCCCACAATGTGGCTCGGGCGCAAGTCGGGGTGGGACCCGTTACATGGAACGACACAGTTGCAGCCTTCGCTCAAAACTACGCGAAACAAAGAGTTGATTGCCAATTGATACATTCATCAGGACCCTATGGGGAGAATATTGCTTGGGCTTCATATGCCTTCACGGGGGTGGATGCAGTAAAAATGTGGGTGGATGAAAAGCCATTTTATAATCATGCCCAGAATTCATGTGTTGGTAGGGATTGCCTTCACTACACTCAGATTGTATGGCGTGCTTCGGTGCACCTTGGTTGTGCTAGAGTTCAGTGTACGAATGGGGGTTGGTTTGTCACTTGTAACTATGATCCACCGGGGAATTATGAAGGCGAAAGCCCTTACTAAAGTTGCGTTGGTGATTTTTACTCGGCATTTTTGTAGGTCCAGAGATTTTCGTTCAAACGAAAGGTGCTTTGTTACATGGTCATTTAGGAATATCGATTGTCGTTAATTGATGCGAAAAATGAAATGGTTTTATAGTTTGAAATTTTGATTGTCGTTCATTGATGCTAAAACGAATTGGTTTTATAGATAGAGACACCATACATTTTTTTTTCAAGCCCCTATCTACAACAACAAATTAGTACAACATCTGTCTCAATTAGAATGACCTAAATTATTTCAAATTGGATGTTGTAGAACGAATTTCAAATTTTTTTGGTCATTTATTTTTTGGAACGGAGTGAGTAAATTTTAAGCCCTTTTACTTTTCTATATGATGTGGGCAGATTCTAATTGGTCTTGGTAGGGTGGGCTTTTATAGTGACACCGCATAAAACCTTTTTTTCTTATCAAAATCTTATAACAATTCTCTTCAAGATCCACTGATTTTACTTCTAAATTTATATAGTCAATGGCGGAAGAACTTTTCAACTTTGAATAAGAAAGCCGGTGCTAAATGAAACAAATTTCCTAAATACAATTGGGGCAATTCCCAATTAATCCCGTCCTAATGGAAATAAGGCTCGGCCTAATCCTGGAGGCCACGCTGTTCGATCCCCGTAAGCTTAGAGGAAGACTTTCTTCCTGGATTTATCTCCTGGCGTTTTTGTGCGTGCATGTGTGTGTGTGAGTGAGTAGTGAAAAAAAAAAAAAAAAGAAACTACCACCATTGACACATACTTTCGAAATTAATCACCGAGTCTCATACTTTTTGGTTGACAGGCGTGCTCTGTTTAATTGGGTGAAATTACACACATGCCGTTCCTTTAATAAGGTGGACGTGTCCTTTAAGGCCAGCTATCGCGCTCTCTCTCATACCTTGTTTTTTTTTCACTCAAAATTTTAAAATAAAATATCTTAAAATCTATAAGTCAAAAAATAAAATTAAAAAAATATGTGACCATCGCTATATTCGTATCGTAAATACAAATCAAACTAGTACTATCAAAATATAATCTGAAAATCTTTGAGAAATTAATAATTTTTCCAAGTTCACAGTTGTTTTTCATAAGTTAAGTTTATAGTTGTTTTTCGTAGTTATTATAATAACAAATAAGAGAATTTCACGGTTGTATTACTTAATTTCACATTTATTTTAGTTAAATTAATAGTTGTTTTGAGTCTTTTATATCCTCTATTTTCACAATTTCATGACATTATTAGACATATTTGTTAATTCGGAGTTATTTATAGTTAAGTTCATAATTGTTTTTTTTTGTGCTTCATGACCTCTATTTTGCAATTTTATGAAATTATTTGACATATTTGTTAAGTTTACATTTGTTTTTAATCTTTATACCTCTACTTTTGCAATTTTATGAGATTATTTGACATATTTATTAAATAAACAGTTATTTTTAGTTAATTTAACAATTATTTTTAGTCTTTTATGCTTTTGTTTTTGGAATTTTATGAGATTATTTGACACACTAAGTTCACAATTATTTTAGTTAAATTCACAGTTATTTTAAAATTTTTATGGCATATTTTCCATTACATCAAAAAAAATTATCTTTGAACGTAAGAAGTACTCCCTCCGTCCCACCTTATTACAAACCATTTTTCCGGGCACAATAATTAAGAAATATTATTAAGACAATGAAAATGTGTGGTAGGAAATGAAGAGAGAAAATGAGTGGAGTTGGTTGAATAAATTGTGTGATAGGAAATGAAGAGAGAGAATGAGTGGGTGTGGTAGGGTGAATATAAAATAATAAATTTATTTCCATTTTGGACAGTTTGTATTCACGTGGGAATGAGGGAGTATTATATTGCTTTGTTTCAAGAACACAGTCAAGTCTTAACGTTATCATCAGTACAATAATACTCCCTCCGTCCCACGTTAGTTGAGACTAACTTTTTGGGCACACCAATTAAGGAAAAGTAAGTGAGAGAAAAAGTGAAAGAAAATGTTGTGAGTATGAAGAATTAAATAGGAGAGAGAATGAGTGGGAGGAATAGTTATGAGAGAGAATGAGTGGGAGGAATAGTTATGAGAGAGAATGTTGTGAGTGTAAAAGTGAAATAGGAGAGAGAATGAGTGGGGTAAATAGTGAAGATTCCTTTGCCATTTTGGACAGTCTCAACTAACGTGGGACGGCCCAAAAGGGAAAGAAGTCTCAACTAACGTGGGACGGAGGGAGTATCTATTAATACAAAACATGTGCTTTGAAAATGTGCTTTGAAATGCTGAAATGCTGATATTTGGTGGTATAAGTGCCTTTTAAACACCTCAAAGTCAATATTTCAGATTGGTTTTGGGCATTATAGAAGCTTTTAAGATACATTCGTAAAGAATGTTAACAGACACATGTACCTACTAGTTTAGATACTTGATGGATGCTTATCCGATTACTCCCTCCGTCCCTCTAAAAGATTGTTTTGTTGTATATTTTACAATTATTAAGGAAGAACTTTATCTTCTTGTACCTTAGTAGATTTGCACTAACATTCATGTCTAAATTTAGAAATGGGACATACTTTTTAAGACAAGTCAAAATGACAAATTGAACAATCTTTCATGAATGGAGGGAGTATTAAAATTTCCAAAAATTTGCATTTTTTAAATTTGTACAAAATTAAAAAGGAATAATTACAATAACATGAAATGTACTACACCCTCATTTACAATAAAGGTAACATACTATTAATTAATAACATAATGTAACATACTTTTGATTCTCATTACAATTAAGGTAACCCAGTTGTATACAATTAAGGTAACCCAGTTGTATGACGTTAATGTTCATTAACGAAATGCACAGCCTCATTAAATAAAATAACAATCGTTAAATAAATAACATCCCTTTCATCTTCGTCCCAACTCCAATTGCCTTGCCCCTCAGCCGCCGTTGCCTTTTTTGTCGCCGTCGCGTTCTCCGCCGCATATCCTCTTTATAATTGCCACTCCATATAAAGTAACAGTCCGCTGCCATTAGTGACCAGATCCCTCCCTCTCATGCCGTTGCGTCTTCGGCCACCACCTTCTCCCTTGCTATCAGCCCTCCCTCAACAGAAGCCTACCCCTTCCCCCTTATCCTCAAACACCACCAATGATCCCCTCCCCAATCAATTCAGATTTCAGTCCGTTTTTCATATTTTAGGTTAGGTTTCCCTTTTCTTGGTTTTATCATGAGTGAATTTTTTGTAGTTTTTTTTTTTCTGAAGCTGTAGATCGGAATCAATATCTTTAGCTTTGAGAAACAATGACATTGGGGATTTCAATTTTATGGTCCAATTTTAGGAAGCGAAGTTGCTGGTCATGGATTTGTGAAGCCTCTTCGATGCTCGACCCTTGTCCAAATTCCAACGGTGATGTTTAGAGTTCTGGTATGATTTTATTGGAGCTCGTTATAGGGAGGAAGGTCCGTGGAAATTTGTACTGATGCTCCAAGTTTATGAAGCTTAGTTGCTGGTTTTCATTTTTGGGTTTGAAATTGATGAAGTTTGTTTTTTATTTAGGGTCCGCTCCCGAGTTTGATTTTGCAGGGAAAGTGAAGGAAAAGGGAGGAAATGTGAGCTCATTTCCTCCGTGACCATGCTCCTGAGTTTTTTGAGCGAGGAAAGGGAAGGAAATGGAGGCCTCATTTCCTTCCCTTTCAATCACCCCGTGAGAGAGCGGATTGGGAGGAAATGAATGTTAACGCCATTTCCTCCCCCTCCCTTCCCCTCCCTTCACTTCACTTTCTTTCCTTGCAGTTAAAAACTCGAGAGCGGACTCTTAGGAAATTGGTGGTGATTTATGGTGGTGGGGTGGACTGATAGGTGGTGGGTGGTGAACCGAGGAGTGTGAGGGGTAAGGAAAAAGACTACCAAATCATTAAATAGGCTAATGAATGTTCAATATATTTTATGGATGTTATTTTTACCTCTTTTCGTTGATATTTCAGTTATCTTTTTAATGTTATTAGGGTATGTTCCATAATATGCAACGAAATGATAAAGTACGTTACATTAAAATGCCAATTCTTAATATGTTACATTAATTTTAACAAATGCTAAAGTACGTTATATATATTTGTCATTCACCCAAATAAAAAATATTATTCATTTTGGGGCATTGGCGGAGCTACATAAGGGCAAGGAGGGGCATGCCCTCCTTGACTTTTTTTTTTAACAACCGTGTTTCATGACATTCATGTTTCATACTCCCTCTATTCCATCTATAATTACATTACAATTTAGTTTTGAACTCCATTCCATCTATAATTACATTACACTTTAGTTTTGAACTCCATTCCATCTATAATTACATTACACTTTAGTTTTGGACTCGAGGATTAAGTGTATGAATTTTATTGAATAAAGAAGTATTAAAACAATTCAATTTGCCAAAAACTTGTAAAAAACGCGTTTTTTCTAAGCTTATGAAAAAACGTGTTTTCCCTTCAACGGACGGAGGCACGACCCATTCTCTCTCTCTCGCTCTCACTATACGCACTCTCTCTCTAGCCGCAATAACAGAGCCCCTCCCAATCATCTTCTTCACCTCTACAATCGTTCCTCACCGACGACCCAAGGCCTCCCTCTACCTCAATTTGCGTTGTACCCCTACGCCAACAAGCCGTCGACCTCCTTCAATACCTCGCAACAACACTACATCGCTTTAAGTTTCTCCAATTCCGGCCAGATTTGTTTCAAATTCGGGGGAGCTCCATTATTTTCGATCGTCAACTCCATAAATCCCAGTGGATTGAGTTCAGATTCCGGCCACACAAGTCTTCAATGGAGGTCTTCAAACCAGCAAAAACCCCAATTTCAAACAAGATCGGCGTCCGGTGGCACTGCTTCAACGTCGATGGAGACCCACCACCAGTTTCCTCTCCCCAAATGACCGTGATGAGTTGAATTTTGGAAATTGGAATTTCTGGAGGATGGAGACCCATCTCTTTCTCTCTCTAGTTTGTTTTTTCCAATTACACACTCTGTTTTTTTTTTGCTTCATTTTAAGAAAAATTGGATGCCAGAGCATGTCCTTTGGAGTGCCCGTGCATTTGATTTGGAGTGCCAGTGCATATGTTTTAAAGTGCCAGTGCTTGTGTTTTTGAGAGCCAGTAAAAATGATTATCAGTGTTTTTGAGTGCCAGTGTATGTGTATTTGAGTGCCAGTGTACGTGATTTTGAATGCCAGTCCATGTTTTTTTGAATGCCAGTGCTTGTGTTTTTGAGAGCCAGCAAAAATATTAATATAACAAAGTGCCAGTGTTAGTATAACAGAGTGCCAGTGTGAAGAGTGCCAGTTCATGTATATAAAAGTGCCCGTATAAAAGTGCCAGTGCCAGTTTAACAAAGTGCCAGTGCCAGTTTACACTAGCACTTTGTTAAATTGGTACTGACACTTTTTTCACTAGCATTTTGTGACACATGCACTGGCACTTTATCACACTGGCAGTTTGTTAAACAGACACTGGCACAAACGGGGAAACCAGTAATTACGAAAATGCCACCGTTTGTTTTGAATAATAATGCCCGCTTTTGAAAAACACGTTTTTTCTTATCTTAAGGAAAAACTAGTTTTTTATAAGACCAACTCATTCAATTTAGAAAGTGTAATTTTCATTTTAAAAAGTGTAATTTTTAACGAGACATCAACGAGGTAAAGAGTGTAACTTTTAGTGAGACGGAGTAATATATGTGGAAGTAAAGTGTTTTATATTTATGATTTTCTTTTAGTAGATAAGATTTGTAGATGTTGAACCTTTTGGTACTATGCTGAATCGTATGAGAGACCAATTAATTTATTATTGTCGCCATTAAAGTAGATACTTAACTATGTCTAAAGTTGTATTGTATTGGAGAAAAATATCCAAAAAAAAAATTTCGATGCTCCAAATTTTTTTGCCCCCCCCTTCCTCAGGCTCCGCCACTGTTTTGGGGCGGAAGAAATAATATAAATAAATGATTACATTATGAAGATCACAAACACTAAGAGCATCTCCAATCCATTGCACCAAATTTGGTGCAATTTTGCACTATATTTTACACCTTTTTTTTTTCCTCTCCAACCCATATCACCTGATTTTGCACTAAAAAGAATATTTCTACCATATTCCCTTCCACCTCATCCTTATACTACTTTCATAATTTCTCAAATAATACTCAAAGTTTATTATTCTTACATATTAATCCCTCTCTTTTAATTGAGGTATTAAAATTTTAAATAAATTATTTTATAATTTTTTAAAAATATTATGTAAAATTATGTAAAATTTCTATTATTATGTAATGTTAGTTTATGTTTTTTATAAATGTTTTATGTTTGTTTTTATATAAATGGTGCTATATTTTTATTTCATATATTATAGTTATATATATATATATATATATATATATATATATATATATATATATATATATATATATATATATATATAGATTGAATATTTATTTTGAAACAGAGGAACTATTATTTCAATTTATATACATTTGTAATTTTAAAAAAGTAGAGGGACTAAATTGCAAATAAAAATGTATGAAACCAAATTTGATGTGATGAATAGTGTTACACCAAATTTGGTGTAATACTATTCAAAACACTAAATTTGGTGTAAAATATAGAGTGGGTTGGAGTGAGGAATAGTGAGAAAAATAGAGTTATAGTGTGAAAAATAGAGATGGTTGGAGATGGCCTAATGTACTAGTACGGGAGTATTAACAATTAAATGAACCAAGCATGACTTGACGTTACAAGACTCTTTTTTACCCATTTTGCAATTCAGGAAAATCGGTTTCAAATTGATGTTTGCAACCGAAAATACCCGAAACAAAGGCAGTCGCAGGAAGCATTGTCTAAATACATCAATTAACAACAATGCAACTCTTCATCAAGGAGAGCAAACAACATGACAACACGTTAAACGGGTAAAAGAAAGCATCATTAATTATATCTTTTTCCATGGTTTTCTTAGAACTTTAGGATAGAACACCAACACTCTTGTTCGGTCAAATAAAACAAGATGATCTTGACGTCCAAGGAAGGATAAAACAACATAATCTCTCGAGCCTGGCGAAGGCGAAAGATCTTGGACGGCCCTGCGAATGGGTTGAGAAACAAGCCTTCGTTTTTATCATCATCGACACCCATATTTCCAATCAAAATAATTCCAATTACATAACTACAGTAAAAAAAAACAACTTATTTCATTCATAGTTAGTCAATTAACATCAAATTCATAGTCCATGTATACAATCAACATTTCAGAAAACAAATTAAACAAATTAAGCTCTCAGTCAGGGCCAAAGTTTTTCCACATAAGAAAACTGAAAGCTCCAACCGAAAAACCCCACAATCAATTTAAGAAAAAAAGTAAAATGATCCCAATTTGCAGTTGTGACAGATCTCATCTAAAAAAAAATATAGTAAAAAGAGTCATACAGCAACATTAACAACAATCAAATTGGGAATACATTTTACTTTCAAAACTTAAATCACAAATAAGGGTTTCACTCTAAAAAACAATCTGTTTTCATCTTTCGGTGTGGTTAAAGCAAATCAAATCATCATTGAGCAATTGTCAGGGGGAAAACATAACAAATCAAGCTAAAATTAACAATGAAATCAATGAAAAACCCAAATATATCGATTTAAGATTGAGGAACCTGCTGTGAAGGAGAGAGCATTTAGGCAAGCTAGAAATAGAGGATGGGGGAGATGGTCGCCATTGAAGTGGTGGTGGAAGAAGATTAGGGTTTAGGTCGAGATTTTGTGGCTGCTTTAGGGTAAATTTATACGAAGTGGGTAGTGCTAGGGGAATATTTTGATGTGAAATCGATGTTATAACATTAACTCAGACATAAAGTTGTGAGGCTCAAAACGCAAGTTTTGGTTTGAGGGAGGCGCAAATAAAGGGCAGGGGAGAGATGATATCGTGATGTTTCCCCATCTAGCGACCTTGATGATGGAGATTGCGATGGTGATGGCTGGTGGCGGTTGGTGGTGTGTGTTCGTCGTCGATTGTGCTCCTTGATCGTTTTAGATTTGGGTATGCCTCCAATGATTTCTTCGCCGTTTGAATTTCCTCATTGAATTCATCTATTCGAACTTTGTCTTCTTCGTTGTTGTAAAAATTTGCGGTGCCGAAGAAGACTGGGGAGGTGGATAGTAGAGAGAGAAAGAGAGTGAGAGAGAGAGAGAGTGTGTGTGTGTGTGTATGCGCTGCATTAGCGAGGAGAGTGGAGGATAAAGATACAAAAATGTGAAATGGTTTTATTTTGATGAATTTAGATCATTGGAGGGATGTTTATGATTAATGGTTCAGATTGGTTAAGGGATCAATCCATGTGAACATTTGTAAGCCAATTAAATAAAAGGGTGTCGTGTTTTTGCTAAATGAATTAAGACTATTGGATTCTATTATTTGTGATGTATTTAATGGCTAAGATCTTGCTTGGTTAGTGATATATCATAATAATAATAATATACATTTTTTCTTGATGATTATAATAATTAGTTAAAATAATATTTAACAATAATAATAATTTAATCTTAAAAAGAAATATTAATAATGTTTATTACTATTTCCCAAATCTTATATACTTATACCCCAAACTCTAAACCCTAAATCATATACATATACCTCAAACCCTAAAAATATGATTTACTGATAATAAATAATATATAATTGAAATTTTTCATCTTTCCTTAAATCATATTTCTACCCCTAAACCCTCATTAATTTCTATATTATAATAATTAGTAAAAATAATATTATAAAAATAATAATTTAAATAAAAGATTTTTAATATACCCAATCCCTTAAGCATATATTATATACCCATATACTCTAAATCATAACACAAATATACATATACCCTAAACCTTAACATATACCCTAAAACATAACCCATACCCTATATTCTAAACCATAACTTCTTTCATATACTTTCATTTCTTTAAAAAATCTTAACTTTTTTTATATAACTTTTTGTAAAAAATTCACTACTAACTAACATCTCAAATAGTTTTATTTATCCAAAAAAAAAAAATAATTAAAAAGTAAATGCTATTGTCCGTCTTTTTTTTTTCTATTATATACTTTCATTTCTTTTAAAATTCTTAACTTTTTTTATATAACTTTTTGTAAAAAAATTCACTACTAACTAACATCTCAAATAGTTTTATTTATTAAAAAAAAATTAAAAAAACTAAAAAAAAAATCATATACCTAATTCCTAAATCCTAAATCATACCCATACCCTAAACTATAAATCATATGCCTAAACACCTTATAACTCATACACATAAAAAAGTTAAAATTTTTTAAATAAAATAATTTATAATATAACAAATCCCTTAAACATATATCATATACCCATACACCAGACACCCATACCCTATAACCTAAACCATAACTCATATCCTATACCATATACCCCATACACCAGACACCCATTCTTTATACACTAAATCATATACTCCGTATCATATATAGATACCATATACTCTAAATCATAACCCATATACATATACCCTAAACCTTAACTTATACCCTAAAATATAACACATACCCTATTATCCTCAATTTTCTATTATATACTTTCATTTCTTTAAAAAAATTTAACGTTTTTTATATAACTTTTTGTTAAAACTTTCACTACTAACTAACATCTCAAATAGTTTTATTTATCCAAAAAAAATTAAAAAAAGTAAAAAAGTAAAAATGCTATTATCCGTCCCTCTTTTTCCTATTATATACATTCATTTCTTTAAAAAAATTAACTTTTTATATAACTTTTTGTAAAATTTTTTACTACTAAATAACATCTCAAATAGTTTTATTTATCCAAAAAAAATTAAAAAAATTAAAAAAGTAAATGCTATTGTCTGTCCCTCTTTTTTCTATTATATACATTCATTTCTTTAAAAAATTTTAACTTTTTTTATATAATTATTTTTAAAAAAATTCACTACTAACTAACATCTCTAATAGTTTTATTTTTTCCAAGAAAAAATAAAAAAAAATTAAAAAAGTAAATGCTATTATCCATCCCTCTTGTTCTATTATATACATTCATTTCTTTAAAAATTCTTAACTTCTTTTATATAACTTTTTGTAAAAAAATTCACTACTAACTAATATCTCAAATTGTTTTATTTACCCAATATTTTTTTTAAAAAATTTTAAAAAATTACAAAAGTAAATGCTATTGTTCGTCCCTCTTTTTTCTATTATATATATTCATTTCTTAAAATTTTTTTAACTTTTTTATATAACTTTTTGTAAAAAATTTCACTTCTAACTAACATCTCAAATAGTTTTATTTATTCAAAAAAAAAATATAAAAAAAAATAAAAAAGTAAATGATATTCACGAATTCTTCCGGTGAGGGGTTTTGTTGAATTTGCAGTTATATACATTCATTTCTTTACAAATTCTTAACTTTTTTTTTTATCTTTTTGTAAAACATTTCACTACTAAATAATATCTCAAATAGTTTTTTTCATCCAAAAAAATAAATTAAAAAAGTAAATGCTATTATCTGTCCCTCTTTTTTATATTATATACATTCATTTCTTTAAAAAATCTTAACTTTTTTTACATAAATTTTTGTAAAAAAATTCACTACTAACTAACATCTCAAATAGTTTTATTTATAAAAAAAATAAATGTTATTGTCCATCTCTCTTTTTTCTATTATATACATTCATTTCTTTAAAAATTCTTAACTTTTTTTGTATAACTTTTTGTAAAAAATTTCACTACTAACTAACATCTCAAATAGTTATATTTATCCAAAAAAAAAAAATTAAAAAATTAAAAAATTAAAAAAGTAAATGCTATTATCTATCCCTCTTTTTTCTATTATATACATTCATTTCTTTAAAAATTCTTAACTTTTTTTATATAACTTTTTGAAAAAAATTTCACTACTAACTAACATCTCAAATAGTTTTATTTATTCAAAACTAAGCAGCATTCTTCCCTCCAACTTTTCTCCCGAAATATGAAGCGACAAAATGGTTTTCCATTGCAATATGAGTTGCAAAATTAATTGTGTACATCAATTTTCAATGAGCACGTTTTACTCTGAAACTGATTTCAATTCGGTTGCAAAATGCAACTGAAATTGAAACAGAAAATTGAAACATAAGTTCATCTGTTTCAAAAACCATTACAAAACTAAGCCGCATTCTTCCCTTCAACTTTTTCCCCGAAACATGAAGCAACAAAATGGTTTTCCATTGAAATATGAGTTGCAAAATTAATTGTACACGTCAATTTTTAATGAACACTTTTTACTCTGAAACTGATTTCAATTCAGTTGCAAAATGCAACTGAAATTGAAACAGAAAATTGAAACAGAAGTTCATTTGTTTCAAAAACCTTTGCAACCCCGAAACATGAAGCGACAAAATGGTTTTCCATTGCAATATGAGTTACAATATTAATTGTGCACGTCAATTTTCAATGAGCACTTTTTACTCTGAAACTGATTTCAATTCAGTTGCAAAATGCAACTCAAATTGAAAAAAAAAAATTGAAACAGAAGTTCATTTGTTTCAAAAACCGTTGCAACCCCGAAACATGAAGCGACAAAATGATTTTCCATTGCAATATGAGTTGTAATATTAATTGTGCACGTCAATTTTCAATGAGCACTTTTTACTCTGAAACTGATTTCAATTCGGTTGCAAAATTCCGTTTCAGTTGCCCTGTTCTGAAACTGATTTCAATTCAGTTTCAAAATTTCGTTTCAGTTACCCTATTCTGAAACTGATTTCAATTCGTTTGTAAAATTTCGTTTCAGTTGCCCTGTTTTCTTGTAGTGGATGAGGCGGTCTGGACAGATCTTACTGGATTTGGCAGCAGCTTCACAAAGGAATAAAGGATCAGGATATTAGTGGCGGAGGGAGGACTCAAGGGTGGCCGGTGGTGAAATTACCCGGGATTTTGCGCGGACGCGAAACACGGTTGTCTTTCGCGGGGATGTTGGTGTATGAGACCTCGCTTCATGGGAAGGAAAATGAGGAGTCGCCACGCGGTTTTGTATTTTGAGCCCAAACGTTGAGAAACGGCTTTTGTGAAAATGGTGTCGTTTTTATTGGTAGCAAAAACTTAGGAAAAGGATTTTGAAAACAGGGGATCATTTTTATTGGTACCAAAAACGAGTAAAAAGTTTTTTTGAGTACCATAGATTGTTAGGTTCGGAGGTCACGTTACGTTTCGGGAAGAGTATTACGAGATCACCCGAAACGCCTCGTATGACGAGTCTTTCTACCTTTCTCGAAAATCGTGTGTGTGTGTGTGTGTGTGTTTTGAAATGGGGGCTTGAATGACAAGCTTAATCTTGGTTTGAATGTCAGACGATGATTAGGTGACTTTGTTTGAAAAGACGAGCGTTTGAATGACAAACGTCGGTTTGGAGACGGAAATGAGCGTTTGCGTGGCAAACGTCGATTTTGAGTTTGAAATGGAGTTCGAAGGTCGAACTCCGGTTTTGAACCGGGCGAGTCATTGTTAACAATTTTTTACGGGAAGAAAGCGTATTAAATGATTTTGAGTGTCAAAAGTCGGCTTTTAGTTTGAAGATGAGCGTTTGGATGCCAAACGTCATTTCGCGCGTTTTGAAAGAGAGTTCGAAGGACGAACTCCGGTTTTGAACCGGGCATTACATTGTTAACGATTTTTACGGGAAAAGCGTATTAAATGATTTGCGATGAACGAATCGGGTTGCGACTCGGACTTTGAAAAGTAAATACTATCACGATCCAAACGGGTCGGACTTGTAAATGACAATATTTAAAGCGGTATCAACAGAATCAAACGATCCCGAATCGTAAATGATGATCGACGAGCCAAACGACTCGGAATTGTAAATGATGATCAACGAGCCAAAACGGCTCGGAATTGTAAATGACAAAAATTGAAATGACGATCGACGAATCGATCGATCCGGAATGGTAAATAACATAAAAGTAAAACGGAACGAGGTCGGAACGCCGTTTTAACCCGTGATTACTTCTCTTACGGGAAGAGAAGAGGATCGAGGGGCTAAAATGTATCGGACCCCGTTAGACGGAGGCGTCTACATTTCAAGAACGTGGTTCGAAATGGTTGTAGCGACTGACGCGTAAACCGAGACGAAATAAGAGATTAGAGAGAGGGAGTTGTACCTATGGCTAGGGTCGACTCCTTTGGCTCGGGGGGCATATACGGGATACGGAAATTGGTTTAGAACGGTGTTTCGGAGTGGTGAGGGGCGTATTTGATCGAAATATGGAAGTTTCACGCGAATCGAGACAAAATGGGGGCTCGGGAGGGGTGAAACTCAGTTGGGCCGTGGGGTAGAGTGATTTTTGGGAGTAAATTTTGTTATGTTTTGGCTTTGACAGCAACTTCTATTTATAGGTGAAAATTTCAGTAGGAGTCCGGCCGGACTTTGACTGAAATCCAGGGGTATTTTAGTCTTTTCCCTTTGATTTCTGATTGAAGGGTGATGGGAGGGAGGTGGCATGGCTGCCACGTGTCCCATGACTCACCATTTGTATGGGAGTTTGTTCCCCGGTCCCGGTTTTGTCCGTTTTTTAAATAACAGTCCGGAAAATGTCCGAAACGCCCCCGAAAAGTGCGTTTTTCAGGGAAAGCCGTAATTTTACGTGCGATGACACGTGTTAAGTACGCTTCGACGTCGGAATGCATGGGGCAGTCCCGGGACATCTTGTTGGCACAGCAACGGGGAGCTTAACGAGTTCCGGTTAACCTGGAGCGGCCAGTTAACGAATTTCGGTTAACTTTCTGACGGATTTTGACGATCCGGATTTGGGTACTTACAGTTAGCCCCTCAACGACGTCTCCTCCGAAGGAGGTGGGGTCGTTGAAAAAGATAAGGATCCAAATCGGGATGCCTTACTTTGAAAGACCCGGGCGATCAGCTGGCTGGACCCTTAGCGAAAGGATTCCTACGTATTCCGAGCAGGAATCAAGCCGATCGTAGTTCGAAGGTGCAAGGAGCCGCATGTGGGGACCTTGACCTGATCAAGACTGTTGGGAGGCGTCTGAACCTGAGAGGAGACCATTGCGAGGTGCCTGGACCTGAATGGAGACTATTAGGAGGCGTCTAGACCTGGAATTCCTGAAACCTTCGAGGGCGTGTGGCACCTCAGACCGAAGTTGCTGATACTGACGAGGGCGTGTGGCGCCTCAAACCGGAGTAGCTGATACTGACGAGGGCGTGTGGCGCCTCAAACCGGAGTTGGTGAAGCATACGAGGGTGTGTGGCGCCTCAAACCAGAGTTGCTGAATCATACGAGGGCATGTGGCGCCTCAAACCGGAGTTGCTGGATCATACGAGGGCGTGTGGCACCTCAAACCGGAGTTGCTGGATCATACGAGGGCGTGTGGCACCTCAAACCGGAGTTGCGAGGATACGTTTATCCTGAGACGGAGGCGTTCGTGCCTTGGATGCTGGGCTTACGTTGACTGCCAGATTTATCCTGCTGGGGATGGGGTAGCAAATGATGGGAACGGTTGTGTTAAACTGGCGTTATTAACAACTCGGGAGGATCGACGTTTCTTCTTTAGAATCCTGCTGGGGATGAGCATTCGGGCTTACCTTGATGGCCGAAGAGGGATTGTTGTGCGGGCTTACCATGATGGCCGCTGAGGTGGAACGATCGGGCTTACGACTGGCGACCGGGGAAGTGAACGATGGTGAAAACCACTAGAAATTTTCAACGTCAGGAGACGGAATTGTAACTGAAATGTCCGGAGACATGATTGAGCGTTTGAACGTCAAACATCAACTGGGAATCGAATTTAACGTCTGGAGACGGAATTGTAACTGGAATGTCCGGAGACATGATTGAGCGTTTGAATGTCAAACGTCATCTGAGGATTGAATTTAACGTCTGGAGACGAGCGTTGGTGAAAACTAACTGGGAATTTAATGTCTGGAGATGAGCGTTAGTGAAAACTAACTGAGAATTTAACGTCTGGAGACGAGCGTTAGTGAAAACTAACTGGGAATTTAATGTCTGGAGACGAGCGTTAGTGAAAACTTACAGGGAATTTATCCTCGGGGGATAAGGTGTTAGAAATGTCTAACTGGGGGGAAATTTTACACTTTTGGGGGCCAAAAGGGGTAAAATTGGAACTGCCAAAAGTTGAGGGGCTGAATTGGAAGGAATCTTTTAATTGCAGCAAGAGTCCGACCAGACTTGGACTGAGTTTGACCAGGTTTAAATCAGCTCCAAGTCCGACGCAAACCAAACATTTTCCCCCATTATTTCCGACGAGAGAGAGGAGAGAAAAGAGAGAAAAACTCAACCAAATTGTGAGATTTGCTCAGATTTGTGAAGGAAAATTGCTATGGAAGGTGATTTGGGACCAATGGCTCGCCACGGAAGGACCGATGACGAAAGAACACGGTTGGTTCGGACCATTCGAACCAATGTTCATCCATTGAATTCGGCGGAGTTTTACTCGGCTAGGGACAAACACAACTCCAAAGGAGGGATCGAGAGACAAGTAAGCTTCCCTCAAATTCCATTAATTTTAAGAATGTGCATTCTTTAAATGTTAGAAATTTGACTAGGAATGAGTTAGGGATTTTGGTGCCCGGATTGGGGCTTTTGACTTTGCTATGAACCTTTGTCGAAATTGACTAGGATGTAGTTCAATTGACACTAAGGGTAGATGACATAAAAATTTTGGTTGCAAAATTCCATGTCTAGATGCATTCCAAAATTAAAGTAGCTTTAATTCGGGACGGAGTAAATTTTCGAAATGTTCGAAAAGATTTTGAATGTTCCGAATTCGACGGAGTTTTCGAAAGGTTTTGAAAGTTCCGAATTCGACGGAGTTTTTGAAATGTTTTGAAAGTTCCGGATTCGACGGATTTTTCGAAATGCTTTGAAAGTTCCGGATTCGACGGAGTTTTCGAAGGGTTTTGAAAGTTCCGGATTCGACGGAGTTTTCGAAATGCTTTGAAAGTTCCGGATTTGACGGAGTTTTCGAAATACTTTGAAAGTTCCGGATTCGACGGAGTTTTCGAAATGCTTTGAATGTTCCGGATTCGACGAAGTTTTCGAAGAGATTGAAATATTTTTAGGAAATGAATGTGAACCGTATCTGCATTGCATCCTTTTGACATGCGTTCGTGCATTCTGTTGACGTTGCTTCTGTGCTTAACGTATCTTCGCTTTGTTCACCTGCAGGGGCGAGGGACGGTTGATACCCACAACCAGAAGAGGCGGGGTGCCTTTGAGGCAGTGCGAGCGCCGTGGGAGGTATTCCCGGACGATACTCGAGAGGGAGAGAGGAGTCCACGGAAGCTGGTGCTTGACTCCGGATTAGCTGGGTTTATCAGTGCGGTAGCTGCGATAGCTGATACGCAGAGGGCCAGGTCCATGTACGTGGCTTTGAGCGAGTACTGGTGGGATACGACCCACATTTTCCATTTCAGATGGGGGGAGGCGACGGTGACTCCCACTGACTTTGCCGCTATCACTGGGTTGCCATTCTATGGCAACACGCTGGTGTGGGTGGATGGTTATACCCCGGGGCAGTTGTCGGAGCTGCTGGGTTTTGATATTACTGATGCCAGGGGCTTAGGCATTCGGTACAGGCCGATGGAGAGGCATCTGCAGACAGGTATTGCAGATTATTTGGCAGGATCTTTGAGGATGACCGCAGAGCGCCTGGCTCGAGGGTTCATTTGGTTCGCGTTGTCAGCGACTTTGTTCCCGACTTCTGATACATCCTGTCACTTCCCTCTGCTCGGGTCGCTGACAGATCTGGATGCCGTGAGGGGGTACGCTTGGGGGGAAGCTGGACTGGCCGAGCTCTATTATTCTTTGGAAAGGTTCTCGCGGGGAGAGGAGAATTCCTTGAGCTGCTTCTCGCATGCTTTGAATGTAAGTTCACGTCTTTTTCTCTTCCTTGTCTCGCTTATGTTCTCGTATGTATCTGCTCTATAGCTGACATAACTTTCCATTTGCTTGACAGGTCTGGTGCTATGAGGTATTCAGTCCACATGAGTGGGATATTAGGGAGGCGTATCGACCCCTGTTCCCTGCCATGCTGGTTTGGCAGAAGAGGGCGAAGAAGGCGGTCTCGTCAAGAGTGGGCACTCGGTTGACGTACGAGGAGGTGTCCCATGCACTGGACCGGGAGTTCTCTGAGAGGATCCAGCTGACCTGGTGGAGTCGGTTCCACATGGGCGTGGTTCAGGTTGCTAGCGAGGTGACGCGACGGAGGAAGCTCCTGGTGGGACTTCATTGCGATGCTATGTATCTGGGGGAGAGAGTGACCCGTTAGCATGGCCCGGAGTCACTTCCGATGGTGCCGGTGGATCCTCCTATGCGCATGCAGCATCCTCTGTCGATGCTGATGGATGAGTTGGAGAGGTATATACAGGGCGTGTTCTATACCGAGTACATCATAGCGGGGGGCCGACTATGAGACTTTCTTGAGGATGAGGCTGAGGAGCCCACAGGTGCAGCACAGGGAGGGTGATGGCCCTGGATATCCTCGAGATCTCCCGCTCCCACGCGCTAGGCTGGTGTACGAGGGGCTGGATGGTTCGCACAGGCGGCTGGTGATCCTGCTCCCGGATGAGCCGAGACCACGGTACAGGGTTGACCCCAATGCTTCGGTGAGCACCTTTTTTTGATTTTCTGCATTTGATAGTAGCATTCTGCAAATGTTGCATCTGTACTTTCTGCTCGTCTTCTGATGACCTTCCTGGTTCGCAGGTGTCTGGCCGTACGTATAACGACTCTTTGAGACTGGTGGACGGGTGGGCCGCCTATGCTAGGAGGCTCGTGGAGTTCATGCGGTGCAGTTCCCGGAGGAGCGTGGATGTCCATGAGCCGAGGCCGTCTATGCCGAGAGGTTCGCCTGCTCCCACGGCTGGTGGGGAGGACTTTGTACAGGGATTTGGCCAGTTCGCGGGCGGAACGGCTGGATTTGGAGCTCATTCTTCTTCGCACTCGGGGCACGAGAGGGGAGAGTCCTCGAGTTCGCGGACGCCGAGGAGGCCTTTTGCATATTCCCGCCTGGAGGAATTTGGCGACTTCTTGTTTGCGACGGATCCGGCAGCGGCGGAGCAGTGCGTCGAGTGCTCAGATGATGAGCAGGATTCGGAGTAGTCCTCCTTTACTGCTTTCTCTCTCTTTTTTTTGTAGTGTATGTATCGTCTGGAACGATTTGATTTGAACTGTACTTGAAAAAAGGCGCCCGTGGGGCGGAACCTGTATTTCGCGCATCTATTTAGTGATCACCTTCTGTTATTTTCGGCAAATAAGGAAGTAGGTTAATCAAAAATAAATAATATGAAACATGCATTAAAAATTGAACGGGTCAAAATTTAAGCCTATATGCACTGATAATTAATTAATTGCACTGTTGCACGAGCCCGGGGCGGAAGGGATATTGACATTGGTTGAATGAAACTAGGGGCAGCACGCAGATTCACAAGGCATGAACAGGGCGTTGTTTGGAATTGCTTCCAATTTAGGAGCAGCTGGCTGCAGAGTTGACCAAGTCAACTGCAGGGGGAGTCCGGCCGGACTGAGAGTGAGTTTCCAGATTCTTTTAAATTGCAGTTTCAGCTTTGCAATTGGTTAAGAACTGCGCATTCACCTCTGATCAGTTAGCTGAATTCTCTCAAATTTCTAAGGCTTTCTTTCATTTTCTGTCATGGCTCCCTTTCCCAAGCTATCGTCTCGGATGCAAGAGCGATATTTGGACAACTTTCAGTCCTGGGTACGGAACCACACGAGGTAGAACAAAGGGTTTTTTGAAGGCTGTTACGAGATGAAATCTGTTTGGGCTTTGAAGGAGCTTATGCCAGATTGGGATCTTTTGAGAGCCGCGTCTCATTTCTGGGACGTACGGAGGAACGTGTACATCTTTTCGTACAATGAGATCACTCCTACGTTTGAAGATTTCCGGGCCATTCTGGGAGGACCTAAGACGGAACAGCTAGTTCTTCCGTATGCTGGTGGCATGGCCACTGTTGAGAGGCTAGTGTCTTTGCTTGGTATCTCGGCTGGAGAAGCATACGGGATCTTTATTCTTGATACCTTGAATTTGTCGACATTTCGGTGCCCGAAAAGATTTGCCGAGGCGAGGGGAGCGTCTTCGCGTGGGGACGCGTTTGCTCTGTGCGCGATCGCTACTCTGTTCACGTTCACGTCCACAGGTGTGTGCCATCACGGTGTCTTGGACTGGTGAGGCGGTGCGGAGCGGGGAGATATCGTGCCGTTGGTTTTGGGCGAGGCGTTCTGGGCATAGGTCGGATGGCGACCGTAGCCGATACATGTGGGGAGGGAGTCCCGCTATGCTTACCATGTGGTTAAGGAGAGGCTGCAGATGATGCACGAGGTGCCAATGTCTTGTGACGCTTGGTCCTTCTCTCGGCGTCCTCTGGTGATAGGGGCAATCGAGTGAGCTGGAGCTCTGGATGGCCGGACTGCACGCATCACTTGCGATGGTGGGTTCCCCATTGGAAGTTACAGGCTTGTCGGACCGCTCGGGAGGGCCTATTGGTTGTCGAGTGCGGGGCTGTCTCGGGCGTCTTTCTACATTCCATCGTTGGTTACTGCGGACGATGCGGGGCTGGAAGCGAGGTGCCATTGACGGGCTTGGTTCATGCTACTACCTTCGAGGTGGGATCTCTGCTGATGGAAGATCCTTCAACGCTATTGCTTCTCACACGGTGGTGGCAATACACGTCATTTCTTGCCAGGGTTCTCTTTCACCGGAGAGAGGGCACTGTTGATGCATCGGACGATATTTGACCGGTACGAAGAGTGTATAGGGGAGACACGAGATGTCTATCTTGTGGAGACGGAGTGAGCCGTTGGGTGTCGGACACCTTGACGGCTCGACCTTGAGAGGACCGAAGCGAGAGCTAATCCCGGGGATCGTACTGGGAATGACATGGCTGACTATGAGGCCAATGCTGATCGGGAGGCCAATCAAAGCACGGTTATGATGGCTCGAAGCGAGGCAGCTCGAGACAGAGCTAGGGAAAGGGCTGCGTTGACAGCTACAGGTTTGACGGAGGCATCGGGAAGGGTCCCTGAGCCAGGTAGAAGGACTACCGGAGTATTCCCTGTGAAGGTGAAGAACACTCGCGGGGGAAAGGGAAGGGGAAGAAGGATGAAGGACCAAGTACGGGAAATTAGGTTGACCTTCTTTGTCCGGAGTATCCACCCATTGTCATTGCAGACACATTAACTGATTAATATTTTATTGTAGTTTTGCTAGCGTGTAGCGAGTCAAGAGTTGACCGTGCTTGAACTCATCAAAGATTGTTTTAACCGTAGTGAATTTGTAGGTTAAATGAAAAGAGTTTTTCGAAACACAAGCAATTGATGCTTATTGTACTTTTTTTTTTTAGACCGGACCAAGGGGCTCAGGTCACCGGAGTTCGACACTTTTAGGTGATTTTGAGAAAAACGAAGATAAAAGAAGTGCGACCCTGTTTTTTACCTGGATCATTAGCGGGAATGTATCCAGTTGGGTATTACTCTTTTAGCACTTTAATTTTACTGAGGGGACGGTGTATGGGGAAGGAGAGTTGACTCGTGCTCTTCCTCAAACGAAGTATCTGCGGAGCTTGCTTCCGTTCACGGGGTTAACGAATGGGTTTCAGTCCAAGTCTGCTAACTTCATGGCTCCTCCGGAGAAGATTATTTGTACCACGAATGGTCCTATCCAGGTAGGCTCCCACTTTCCGAGGGTTTGGTCTGCGTAGGAGGCTTTTCCTTTAGCACCAACTCGCCTTCTCTGATGTCTCGAATCTTGACTTTCTTATCGAATGCTCGGGCCATTCTGCTCTGGTAGGCTCGAGTGTGTTCCATGGCTTTCAATCTGCGCTCGTCGAGTAGAGCAAGTTCGTCGTGACGGCTCTGTAGCCATTCGACTTCATTGATCCCGTTTTCCAAGAGGACTCGGAGGGATGGAATTTCCAATTCCACGGGTAACATTGCTTCCATTCCGTAGGTAAGTGCAAACGGAGTCTCCCCTGTGGCGGTTCTGACTGACGTTCGGTATCCCCAGAGGGCTAGATGTAGCTTTTCGGGTCAGTCCCGACCTCTAGTGGTCATCTTCCCGATTATCATGGTGAGAGTCTTGTTCGCTGCCTCTACTGCACCATTGGTTTGTGGTCTTTAAGGAGACGATTTGTGACGTGTGACTCTGAATTCGGTCAGAAGTTGGTCACAATCTCCTTCGAAGTGAGTCCCGTTGTCGGAGATGATCTCGTTGGGCACTCCGTATCGGCACATGATGTTCTCTCGGATGAACTCGACCACCTTCTTAGAATTCAATACCTTGTACGATCTGGCTTCTACCCATTTAGTGTAGTAGTCGACTGCGACTAGAATGAACTCGTGACCATTGCTCCCTGGTAGAGTGATCTTTCCGATGACGTCGATCCCCCATGTGGCGAAAGGCCATGGCGTAGTCATGAAATAGAGTTCATGTGGAGGGATGTGATTGAGGTTGGAGAACCGTTGACATTTGTGGCAGCTTCAGATGAACTGGATGCAGACTGTTTCCATCGATATCCAATAGTATCCCATACGGAGAATGATCTGTGTCAATGCTCGGGCGTTCATGTGCGGACTCAGGTTCCGTTGTGAACTTCATTCATTAGCTCGCTGGCCTTTTCTTTGTTTACACACCGAAGGAGTGGCCCTTGGTGGCGCTTCTTGTACAACATACCCCCCAGAATGACGAAATGGGATGCCAGGCGTTTTAATGCCATCATGTTTTTGGCTTTGATCCCTTCTTTGTATTTTCCATCTTCATTTGTGAAGGAAGCTTCTCCATTTTGGAGGTGCTTGGTAAATACGATTGTACCGGGGTTCGTCGATCGTTTCTTTTTGTTTCGATCTCAAAGCAATAGGCGGGTGTTTCCGTCTGCCTATTACGAGGGGTTTCTTGCTTTCCCATCGGGAATTTCGACAAGAGAGGCGAGGGTTGCCGGGCGTCTGCGAAGCGGTTCCTGTCTCTTGGCAAATAATGGAAAGAGATGTCCTTGAAGCGAGCAATGAGCTCCTCCATGTACGTGTGGTACTTACGGAGGCGAGAATCTACCGTCTTCCATTTGTTGGACACTTGATTGATGATCAATGCGAGTCTCCGTACACATCCGGTTACGAGATGTTGCGCTCGAGCGGCTTCCGGACTGCTGGCGCACGAGCTTCGTATTCCAGCTGCATTGTTGGTTGTTTCAAAATTGACTTGATGGCTATGGGAGTATGCTCGTCCTTGAGATCGACAAGGAGCATTCCAATACCATTCCCCTTCTTGTTGGCTGCCCCATCGAAGAAGAGTTGCCGGCGGTTTGCGCTATCCGGTGAAAAGATTCCGTCGTTCGGAAGCGGATCGGGACCCTTAGGTTCCTTTGCTCGGGAAGTCGGCCGGTGATGCTATTACTACGCCCTTTGTTGATTTTCTAACCATGTACTTGATGTCGAACTCGGCATGGAAGAATGACCACTTGGCTAGTCGCATTGACGAGGATGGCTTGTCAAAGAGATATCGGACGGGATCCATTTTGGAGACCGGGAGCACCGAATGTGACCGCATGTAGTGTTTCGGTTTCCGACTACCCATACCAAGGCGGTACAAGTTTTCTCTAACGCCGAGTAGCCGAGTTCACTTCCTTGAAGCTTCCGCTACGAAGTAGATTGCATGCTCAACCTTGGAATCTTTTTGTTCTTGTGCCGGCATTGCTCCGATTGACGTGTTTATTCTTTGTCGGATACGGGAGTAGTGGCTTGTCTTCATGTGGCGGGCACGAAATTGGGGGATTCACCAAGTAGGTCTTGATTTTCTCGAAAGGCATCGGCACTCGGCGTCCCATTTGATGTCGGCATTCTTCTTCATCGGTTTGAACATGGGCTCACGAGAGAGATGTCAAGCTGGTTGATGAAGCGGCGATGTGCGAAGTCTTCCCATGAAGCTCTTCACTTGTCGGAGTACGAGGCGGCTTCATGTCGATGATGGCCTTGATTTTCTTGGGATCGGCTTCGATACCCTTTACGTAACCATGTACCCCGGTACCTTGCCGCGCTTGACGCCAAAGGTGCACTTCGCGAGGTTGATCTCATGGAGTGTTTTGAGTCGTTGAAGAACTTTCTACGATATCTGTCATATCTTTGCATGTCTGATCCTGGAGTGGATGATCATGTCGTCGACATATACTTCGATTTCCTTGTGAATCATGTCGTGGAAGAGAGGCATGGCGGCCGGTAAGTAGCCCCGACGTTCTTCGGACCTAACGGCATGGCCGTGTAGCGATATGTCCCCACGGAGTGGTGAAGGCAATTTTGGATTGATCATCCTCGGACATCTTGATCTGGTTGTATCCAAAGAACCCGTCCACGAAGGACTTTACTTCGAAATTTGCCGTGGTGTCGACCGGCATGTCGATGTTAGGCGGTGGGAAATCATCTTTAGGGCTGGCCTTGTTGAGATCCCGGAAATCCACGCGGCATCGACCTTTCCATTGGCCTTGGTGACCGTCACGATGTTGGAAAGCCAAGTCGGGTACTCAATCACTCGATGAAACCAACTCGGAGCATTTTCTCAATCTCTTCTTTAACTTGCAAGGACCACTCTGGCTTGATCTTGCACGGCTTCTATTTAACGAGGCTTGGATTCGGGATCCAGGGGAATTCGTGCTCCACGATCGAGGGATCGAGTCTGGCATGTCTGGTATGACCGGGCGAACACGTCAACATACTCCCGGAGGAGGCTTATCGGGGCTTCTTTTACGCATCGGCGAAGAGAAGCGCCACTTGTGTCTCTTTAGGCTCTTGCAGCGACCCCGGGTTCACTTTGGTCATAACCTCTTCGGCGGCTTGGGCCCGGTTGTCCTCTTGGTCAACTACACGCTCGAGAACTTCTCAAATGTATTGTTCGTTTAATGTGTCTGCTTCTTTATCAATTGAGTTATTAACGTCTTTTAAGTTGTTTGTTAACTTATCAGTTGTTAAAGTGGCAATGAAAGGATACTCCGAAAGGTCATACTTTTCATTGAACGAGAAAGGAAATACATGATTGGCTATATTATCATAGTCCTCCGGCGTAAGGCCGTTGGACGACTCAGAGGACTGGACTTTTACAAGGAGGCGGCTCGAGAGGTTTGAGACCGGGTTTAGGGAGATGTGGGTGCGGGCCCGGCTTGTCTTCCCGATTCTGCTGGCTTGCCCTTGGTCGGTGAAAGTTACCCAATTCTTCGGTGGCATTCTTGGATGCTTGATGAGGGTGCGGGGATCGAGAGGCTTGGCCTCGATTTCCCAATCATGGCAATCATGCTTTGTCTTCGGAGCCCAGGTCAATCGGGTTTGGCACCTCCATGACTTCTTCAAAAGACTCGTAGAGCCGGTCCACCGAGAGCGTCTTCTATGAATTACGGTTCCTTCGCTGGAACTACTGTCTCGAATGTGGCCTCGACGGCTGATCCGAACAATCCGTTTCCCGTGAAGAGTACCTTGAGTTGCTCTTCCGCATCCGGGATTCCCTTGAATGTGTACTCATCTTTGGGTGTGGTGGCGGTTGGCCCGAGTAGAGTAGTGATGTCGAGGAACGCTCCCCTTATCGGATTAGCCTTGAGTCCTATGAACGCTTGAGGTCCCGTGCTAGGCTGTTCCATCCTTTACGTAGTCTCGGTGCCGACTATCCTGCTTCTTTTTCATCTTCATCATTTCCTTTGTCGGTCCCCTCGATTCTGCTTTGTCGGTTCATTGTCGTCCCCTCAGTTCTGCTGTTGGTTCCCTTGTCGGTCCCCTCAGTTCTGCTGTCGGTTCCTTTGTCGGTCCCCTCAGTTCTGCTGTTGGTTCCCTTGGTGAAGTAATGAGCGAGGTCGAAACTGTAAGGTCGAAGGTCGGGTGTGCCGTCGGAGGTTCCCCTTTTGCGGGCCGCTGCCTTGGTGCGGGCGAGCCTTTTGCTTTCCTTGATGTCAGCTGGTGTTGGCACGTAGCCAAGCCCCTAGACCGTGGTGTGGTCCTTGACTTCGATGACTTGGTATTGGCCTTGTAACCTTTTGCCAAGCCCCAGTCCTGGGATGAAGTTCATGAGTTTCATCATCTTCATGGCAGGAGGAATCTTGTCGTGAGATAGTGTAAGGTCCACGTTGCATATTTGGATCTTGGAGGTCTCCAGAGTGAATCCAGTTAATGCCATGTCGTCATTATGCTTGATTTCTAACACTGGAATGTCGTTGGTGCTGGTCCCCTCGGTGGTGACGCTGTCGCCGTAGACTGTGGTTAGCTCGTTGCCTTGCATGAACTTGAGGCACTGATGAAGGGTGGATGCCATGCCATTGATTTGATGCAGCCAGGGACGCCCCAGGATGGCTGTGAAGGTGATTGGAATGTCCAACACTTGGAATTCGGTGGGAATCACCCGCTTGTCGAACCAGATATTAAGAGTAGCAACCCCGAGAATGGTACGGGAAGTAGAGTCATAGGCCTTGACAGTGTGGACTGAAGGCTTCAGATCCGTGGGCTTGATGTCAAGCAGGTGCATCATCTTGGTGGGCAAGACATTCATTCCAGAACCTCCATCTACCAACACGCGTGGAAGGCGACGCTCGTCCACTGGGCGTGATGTAGAGTGGCTCATTGTGATCGGCCCCAAATTTTGGAAGGTCCAAATCTCGTGAAGGTGATAATGTTGCCATAGTGGATGTTGCCGATCATCGAATGACTTCGTGCAGGGTTGCGTCCACGGGGACCGTGGTACGGGCAAGGCTTTCCTCTAGCTTGAGCTTGTGAGGATATGAGGACGTGAGCGGGGACCACAGGAAATGTTCTCCCGGGTCCGCTTGAGCCGAGTGAGGATCGGGTCCTCTTTCACGGAACTTGTGTCTTACGCGGCGGGTTGCGGTTACGCTCCGCAGCTTTTTAGTGGCCTTAGGTGGTAATGCATGGATTTGACCCGATCGGGTTAGAACGCCGACATCGGGTTTGGTTCCTTCGAACATGCCGCTCCGAGTTGAGCCATAGTTAGAGGAGGATTCCTCGTAGCGTAGGGCCATATGTCTTCCCTCAACTCATTGGTAGGCGTATACCGGGAGCTTCGGCGGCTTGACGGATTCTGTCCCGGGATGCGGCTTGGGTGCCTCCGCGAGGAGGTAGCTTACGGATTGCCGCAGATTGTTCGAACGTCAGGTGCACAACAGTGGTTACTGAACCGAAGCGTGCATTGCGACCCTCGGGGAGGTTGGAGAGTTCCTGGCTCAAGCGAACAGTCTCCTTGATCTCTTCACGGTATATCGCGTTCCTTTCCTTCTTGCTGAGCATACTCAGGGAATTCTGGAGTTGGGTCTGGCGATACTCATGGTTTGCTTATTTTCCTCCGCTCTTGGCCCAGATCAACTTTCTTGCAGCAGAGCCTCCGTCGAGAGTTAGGGCCTGCGTTTCTTCCCATGTGAGAATAGCCAGTGCTTCTTTGAACTGTGTGCGGCAGTCTAGGTAAACTTCCATCAGGGAGAGCTTTCCTTTCTGCTTTATCTGAGTGGCGGGTATGTCAGAAGGTGAGTACACGGCTTCTCGAACATCTGCCCATGTGACTGGTTGCTGTCCCAGTTGATCGTTTCTGTAAACGAATGCCGCAGTCTGTGGAACTTCCCTGAGTAGTTGCTCGAGGCGAATTTCCATCTTCCTCTTGTTTTTAAATAGACCTTCCTCTCTCAGTTGGCCTTTCAATTTGAGTGCGGAAATGATCCGTTTCCATCCTCCCAGGACCCTTGGGAGTCCGGTTTTGTTGACTTCATGACCGGCTTAGAAGAGAATGGTTTCATTGTCTTCGTCATCGCTTTCACAGAGAACTTGCTTTCCTTGGGGAGGTAAGCGCTGAGATTCAGTCTGCTGTGCCGTTCCATTGCCTAGGTCATCAGGACCGTTGACCACCCTCGTTTGGCAGAGGGGGTTGGATGAGAACAGACGGTAGTCGAGGAAGTTGCCGTGAGCAAAACTCCTGAGGTCGAACTGGTCTAGAGTGGCCTCTAGCTTTCTGTCTAAAGATGCTTGTGACACTTTAAGGGCTTGGTCCCTGTAGGACTTTTGAGCTTGGTTTTCGTCCCATAGACGGTTCTCTTGAGCGGCTAGTTCCATAAGGGCCTTCCTTGCGAGAGCTAAGCAGTCTCCGTAGGTGCGCGCCGTCTGACTAGTGTCCAGAACTGTGATCACATCCAAATCGCCGAATGGCGGAAACACTTGGATGATGTTGACGAAGGAAGTCAGGCTGGGACATTCCATGCGGCCTTCCTTGATCTCGGTTACCAATAAATTCGCACATATCTGCTTGATTGAACACACGGGAGTGTTGAATTCTGCAATGTTGACAGTCTCGTGATCTCGCTCGATCGCCAAGTCTATCAGAGCTAGCAGTCTGCTGGCGGGATGTCTGAATCCGTGACCGTGACGACTGGGAGCAAAATCGAACTGGAGCATGTTGATGCTGAGGTGGTCATTTCCAATGTCGAAAGCTGACTCTGTCTTGCGGGGAAGACCTTCGCAGATGTTTTCGGGGTGGCTGCCGGAAGCGTTCCCGAGGTTGATCTGATTCGTGACAGGGTGAGGAGCTTGGTCTCCTTCGCTGTCACCCTTGGCTTTGGCGGCGCTTGAGGGTATAAGCTTGACTGACGGCACGGGCCGGTTGCCACTGGGCTGGTACTTAGAAGTAATGATGAGCTCTGAGCTCGTTTGGCCAGGGCCTCGTTTACCATGAGCAGGGAATTGTCGAGGGTAACTTTGGCGTTGCAGAATTTGACGATGAGGATCGGATCCTTGGTATCATCAGGATATCTGGAATAGATGATATTGACGAAGTCGTCGTCAGTTACTTGATCAGAGGGATTCTTTGTCGTGTCAGCCAGTTGCTTCCAATTGTCGGATAGCTGCCTGTACTGGACGTTGAGCTTGACAATCTCCATGGTGTTGGATCCTTGGTCATAGGTGACCTGATCGGAACGGGTGCCATCCTCGAAACTGAGCATATGAATACAGAGGTCTGCCCGCGGGTCTGCCGCGTCCTCGACTCCGGAGAGTCCTGATTCATCGTCGTCTGACGGCTCAACCCAAACGTAGGGACGTATTGCGTCCGGGTGCGTTGCTGGAGCTGCTAGAAAAACATCATGCCCTTCATTGGAGAAGAAGGGTGCAACGGGTAGTTCCTCGTGGAGGACATCCCATACGACTTCCATGCATTCATCCCGAGAATGACGGTGCTTGTTGACTTTTATCACAAAGATCTCTTCGCCTGGCGGGGCCAGAGAGTTGGTTTGAAGAATGCTGACGAATCTCCGATTGGAGACTGGGGGTTTACGTGCCCGCATCATAGCGATGCTTAGTGTTTCTTTCCAACCTGCCTCCAAATGTTGGAAACGACAGTTGAACTTGATGTATCGGACTACTTCAG
The DNA here is from genome assembly GCA_022495995.1 of Adenophora triphylla var. japonica. Lineage (NCBI taxonomy): Eukaryota > Viridiplantae > Streptophyta > Magnoliopsida > Asterales > Campanulaceae > Adenophora > Adenophora triphylla. The sequence goes on from JAFEMH010001330.1 coordinate 94,089, forward strand.
GGTCTGCCTGCTCAAGTACGTTTACATAGTTAGCATCTCCGGACTCTGAGGGATTCTAATGAGATTTGCCCCGATAGTCCCCTGGTCGGTTTGAAGGAGGTAGCCCCGGTGCCTGACTACGGGCACGCTTGGTTACTCTCTCGGCTTCGTTTCCTATGAGGAAACTGTCCCCTCTGGTGACTTCAAGATCTCCCTGCCGGTTAATGAACTTAACGCACTGATGGAGAGTAGAAGCTATGGCTTTCATGTGATGCAGCCAAGGGCGTCCTAACAGAGCCGTGAATTCGGATGGAATGTCCATCACGTGGAATTTTGCTGGCACCATTTGGGTTTCGAACCAGAGTTCCAGAGTCACCGTCCCCAGGATGGGACGAGACGTGCTGTCGTAGGCCTTGATAGTCCGAGTAGACGGAATCAGATGGCTTTCGTTGATATGGAGGGCTCGCATCATGCTGAGAGGGAGAACGTTAATGGCTGACTCGTTATCTACCAATAGTCCAGGGAGTGTTATGGTGTTGAGCTTGAGAGTGATGTACAGAGCTTTGTTGTGCCCCGAGGCGTCTCTCGGTAGGTCTTCATCACAGAACGTGATCATACTGCCATACAGTCGGGAATCGTAGATCTGGTCTCTATCCGGAGAAGGAGAGTCATCAAGCCATCCGTTTCCTGTCTTCCTCTTGCGAGGTAAAGCCTTTCTTTGGAGCCTCGGGATTGCGTTGAAATTTGTTTGTGGCGGTTTCCGCCCTTGGTTAGCACGTTGATCGAGTGCGAGTGCCAAGGCGACTTTGATCTTCCTTTGCCGATTCGGGCTCGGAAGGCCGGACAAATTGAACCTTGGGCGATCCCGCGGGGTTAGGCTTCGGCGCGATAAGATTACCAAGATCCGAGGTATTCCGGTGTCCCACGGTCGAACTCGTTGTCGGCGGGAATTTTCGGCTTTCCCTTTATGCGCTCTAAAGCCGCATGGCCTGGAGGAAGGGAGGGGGCCGGAGTAGAGTACGTAGTATTCGAACTTCCCGGATGGCTCTCCGAGTGTACCCTGCTGGTGTCTCCGAGTTCGTATCTTTCTCTCGATACGTTGAGAGGATTTCTTCTTGTTTTCTCGAAGGATTGCTCTGGACCGTATCTTGGGACTCGTACTCCCGGGCAAGCGGAGCGATCCACAAACATCGTAGCTGATGTGGACATTAGAGGAGGACCCGGCTGGAAGAGGCGGAGAAACTGGCTCAGCGGCAATCTTCTTGGGCACCCATTCAATGGAATTCACACTGTTGTTGTTGTTCGGAAAAGGGTTTCTGACTGTATTGGGCCTACAGGGGCTACTCTAACTTTCCTTCCTCTATCAAGTTCTGAATTTCGTATCGTAACCTCACGCAGTTGTCGGTGGTATGGCCGTGATACTGATGGAAGGCGCAGTACTTGCTCTTGTCAGCGTTGACTACGGGATTCTTGGGTTTGTAATTGGCAACAAGTTTAAGGAGACCTTCCTTGATTAACCCTTCCAGCATCTTGCTCAGTGGCATGTCCAACTTGTCAAAGTGCACGACAGGCTGCTTCTGAGTAGAATTGTTGTTTTGTGGGACTGGGTTTCTGTTGCCCGACTGTTTTCCCTGATGGATGTAGTTGACAGACATATCTTTCCCTTTGCCGGGGGCCGGTGCAGGATTGAATGCAACTACCGAGCGGTATCTGTATGGCTGTGCAGTAGCCAACTTTTCCTTGAGATCCTTCCCGAACTGTGAGCCGGCATTGACCATGGCCCGGAAATCTAGGAAGAAATGGTGACTGATGAGAGTTCTGATGGATGGTCTTAAGCAGGACTTGAAGATCCGCATCTGTTCATCCTTGGAGAGTGGCTCCATGATCTCGGAGAGTTTCCAACTCCACCTCTTGTAGAATTCTCCGACACTTTCATCCGCTTTCTGTTCAGTGGTGATTAAGTCCTCGTGACTTGTTTCCCACTCTAAGTTGGATCGGTACCGTTCTAGGAAAATGTTACTGATCTGATCCCAGGTGTGGCGATCCGCAGGCTTGACCGTAAGAAACCATCGTAACGCTGAACTCTTGAGCGTATGCTGGAAGTGGTCGGCCATTTGCTTGAGGGTTGCTCCTTTCGCTCTCATGCCGAGAACGTAGGTTTCGACATGCGTTTGAGGACATTCAGTTCCGTCGAATCGGTCCATCTCCGGCATTCGGAACTTGGCAGGGAGAGGCGTGACCATTCCCGGATCTGTGGATTTGAGCGTTTCCTGCTTTGAGCTGCTCATGGTGGCTTTCAGGTCTTTCATCTGTTCGACCATCCAGGCTAAGGTTGGGTCCAGTGGTGGGTGAGGCTCGGCGCCGGGTGCTACCATGTGAGCGGTAGTGATTGGAGGTGGAAGGCTTGATATATGTGGATATATGGGGGCCTTTTCTGAATTGTATCGGGGTTTGTCCCCGGTGTTTTGGGATTCGTGTATAGGCAACGGGACGAACCCGGGAGGGTATTGAAGAATATTGGAATGCATGCGAGATGGTCAGCGGTGCGGCTGGTGGTATTGAGTGATAGGAGTAGCTTGGGCTGGCCAAATATGACGGGGTTGCCACGAGAGGTGGCAACGTGGAGCCTGGGTCATTTGTTTCCTTGGTTCGAAGGCATCCCGTAAGTTGGCGGGGAGGAACCTGGTTGAAGGTTTGAGGAACCTGGTTTCGGGGAATCGTCATCCTCGACCGGGACAAAAGTACCATCGGCGGGGATAGCGGCTATACCTCGCTCGTTCGAAAGCCGTACCACGAAATTCTGGCGATCTTCTTTACGCCTCTTGTGAACCTCACAAGCCCGGATGGCTTCTTCCAAAGTCATATACATTACGTGGCGGGGTCCTTCCCGTCACGATTTCTCGGTGAGCTAGACATGTCGGAAAAATTCTGAGGGAACCGAGGGAACCGAAGAAAGCTGTCTCGGCGCCGTAACGGTAATTCTGGCAAGGCGCTGACCCGGAAATATGAACCACTTTCTGCTCGCTGCAGGGAACGAAAGGAAGGGTTTAGGCTTCGTAAAGGGGTATTTGGGTCAAGGTTTCGGGCTTGTGCAATGTGCAGTTACCGATTAATGTTTACTTAAAGCGCGTTTTCTTAGAGTCCTAATTGGTTGGAAAAGAGCAAGTCTTCTTTTTCGCAACTAATCCTAGAGCTCTAATCAGTGGATCTCGTCACTACGCTTATAAGCCCCTCGTTTCCATTGTAGATCATCTTTCTCGGGATGGACTATCCCGAGCGAGGTCCTATAAGGCAAACGAGTTCTACCGACAACTGAAAAAGTGAACTTAAGGCTAGCTGATCACGCAAACTTTCAACGGATGTGACGCACGGGCCACAGTCGAAGTCAACGTCCTTAAGTTAAGGCGGGGATCGTGCCAAAATTTTGGCATGACCTCTCCTGACTCGCTTGTGCGAGAGACCTTAGCTTTTGGCGTTGGCCAAGTTTGTGGCTGGCACGGTACATACGGTGAGGTTTGGTGACACGGCGTCACATTGAACCTTCGGGTATATTTTTCGGCAGATCTCCGCGTCAAAGTCAAGGCTGAAAAGCTCAAGACTTCGGGTCGGGAATGACCTTCGGTCTCATCCTCTCGAGCTTGACTCGGGGCGGAACCCGGCGTAAAAAACATACACTTAGGCTTTATGACACGAGCTAAGCCAAAAACCAACTGGGGTCTTGGACAAAGTGTGACACAAAGAGTGCATGGCTTACACGGGCTAGGATGGGCTATTTGGGACAACCCCGTGCGCCTCCGAAAGGTGTCTGGCAGACCAATCGGGGTGCAACTGATAAGGCCATCCCGGGTTACGGGTTGTAGTGTGCAGTGTACCGAGGCAGCAAGTGCTCGTGAAGTGTGGTGTACCGAGGCAGCAAGTGCGAGTAGTGTGCGGTCACTAAAATTCATTTTTTGAGTAAAACAGAGATTTTTCAGAATGTGTCTTAAAGCATTATGATGCGCAGTTCAAAAGACAACAATGAAAATCAAACATGAATGGGGATGCACAAACATGGTATGATTATGGAAAGTTGACAATGTAATGCCTTTGAAAAAACCGTTCGAGGTTTAAAGTAACACACGCACACGAAACGAGGAAGGGTAAACGAAAGTTTGACCCACGGAAGGCTTTTTAGAAAACAACGGCAGTTTTGAAAAAAGTTATCCTTTATCCCCAGCGGAGTCGCCAACTGAAATTACCCGAGATTTCGCGCGGACGCGAAACGCGGTTGTCTTTCGCGGGGATGTTGGTGTATGAGACCTCGCTTCATGGGAAGGAAAATGAGGAGTCGCCACGCGGTTTTGTATTTTGAGCCCAAACGTTGAGAAACGGCTTTTGTGAAAATGGTGTCGTTTTTATTGGTAGAAAAAACTTAGGAAAAGGCTTTTGAAAACAGGGGATCATTTTTATTGGTAGCAAAAACGAGTAAAAAGCTTTTTTGAGTACCAGAGATTGTTAGGTTCGGAGGTCACGTTACGTTTCGGAAAGAGTATTACGAGATCACCCGAAACGCCTCGTATGACGAGTCTTTCTACCTTTCTCGAAAATCGTGTTTGTGTGTGTGTGTTTTGAAATGGGGGCATGAATGACAAGCTTAATCTTGGTTTGAATGTCAAACGTTGATTAGGTGACTTTGTTTGAAAAGACGAGCGTTTGAATGACAAACGTCGGTTTGGAGACGGAAATGAGCATTTGCGTGGCAAACGTCGATTTTGAGTTTGAAATGGAGTTCGAAGGTCGAACTCCGGTTTTGAACCAGGCGAGTCATTTTTAATGATTTTTACGGGAAAAAAGCGTATTAAATGATTTTGAGTGTCAAAAGTCGGCTTTTAGTTTGAAGATGAGCGTTTGGATGCCAAACGTCATTTCGCGCGTTTTGAAAGAGAGTTCGAAGGACGAACTCCGGTTTTGAACCGGGCATTACATTGTTAACGATTTTTATGGGAAAAAGCGTATTAAATGATTTGCGATCAACGAATCGGGTTGCGACTCGGAATTTGAAAAGTAAATACTATCACGATCCAAATGGGTTGGACTTGTAAATAACAATATTTAAAGCGGTATCAACGGAATCAAAAGATCTGGAATCGTAAATGACGATCGACGAGCCAAACGACTCGGAATTGTAAATGACGATCAACGAGGCAAAACAACTCGGAATTGTAAATGACAGAAATTGAAATGACGATCGACGGATCGATCGATCAGGAATGGTAAATAACATAAAAGTAAAACGGAACGGGGTCGGAACGCCATTTTAACCCGTGATTACTTCTCTTACGGGAAGAGAAGAGGATCGAGGGGCTAAAACGTATCGGACCCCGTTAGACGGAGGCGTCTACATTTCAAGAACGTGGTTCGAAACGGTTGTAGCGACTGGCGCGTAAACCGAGATGAAATGAGAGATTAGAGAGAGGGAGTTGTACCTATGGCTAGGGTCGACTCCTTTGGCTCGGGGGGCGTATGCGGGATACGGAAATTGGTTTAGAACGGTGTTTCGGAGTGGTGAGGGGCGTATTTGATCGAAATACGGAAGTTTCACGCGAATCGAGACGAAACGGGGGCTCGGGAGGGGTGAAACTCAGTTGGGCCGTGGGGTAGAGTGATTTTTGGGAGTAAATTTTGTTATATTTTGGCTTTGACAGCAACTTCTATTTATAGGTGAAAATTTCAGTAGGAGTCCGGCCGGACTTTGACTGAAATCCAGGGGTATTTTAGTCTTTTCCCTTTGATTTCTGATTGAAGGGTGATGGGAGGGAGGTGGCATGGCTGCCACCTGTCCCATGACTCACCATTTGTATGGGAGTTCGTTCCCCGGTTCCGGTTTTGTCTGTTTTTTAAATAACAGTCCGGAAAATGTCCGAAACGCCCCCGGAAAGTGCCGAAAAGTGCGTTTTTCAGGGAAAGTCTTACTTTTACGTGCGATGACGCGTGTTAAGTACGCTTCGACGTCGAAATGTATGGGGCAGTCCCGGGACTTCTTGTTGGCACGGCAACGGGGAGCTTAACGAGTTCCGGTTAACCTGGAGCGGGCCAGTTAACGGATTTCGGTTAACTTTCTGACGGATTTTGACGATCCGGATTTGGGTACTTACAGGTGGCGATCCGCTGGAGGAAGGAGGTGTCAACGGAGCAAATACTAATACCACGTGATGTTCCAACTCCTGTGTTCAAATTAGTTGTAAATGGATAAATATTATATTTATGTGTAGTTATTTATTGCTTTAGATAGAACGACTACATTCCTTGAACTCTTGGTTGTATAGGAGTTGTACTATTTGTCTATATAATGAAATAATCACCAGAGATATACTCACGGTGGTTGAGTCCCATTTTCTCTTCTTCTTCCTTCGGTAGTAGTCAAGGTTGTTATCTTTTATGGTATCATTCACCTTATACGATCCATTGCAGTAACAACTCCAACTTTCTACATGTCTTCTTCTACTTCCAATGCTAATCCTCTCGCTTTACCCTTAAATACAATCTTACCTTGGCCATTGTCATTTAAACAATTAAACAATGACAATTATCTCAACTGGCGATCGTTGTTTTACACCGTCCTCACCACCTTCAAGCTTACTACCGCTGTCACCCAAACTGAACCTCTGCCCTCTAAGCTTGTAGATGGCATCGATAACCCAATGTTTGACTACTTTCACCAAGCTTCCAGTCAGGCGCGGATTCAGAATTTTGGAACCGCGGGGGCTTTGTATTTAAAAAATATTATAAACAATAAAACAGTGAAAATAACTTCATATATAAAAAAAAGTTACATATTGTCGGTGACTTAGGTAAAAAAAATATTTTTTTTCCAAAATTCTGAGGTGGGCTGGAGCCCACCTCAAATAGGGCTGGATCCGCCCCTGTTTCTAGCCTTGTTCTCGGTTGGATTAAAACTACGGTTTCTTCTAAAATCTAGTCCCTTGTCAATCCATGTACCACCGCACCAGCCGCCTGGACTCTATTGGAGAAATACTTTGGTGGAAAGTCGAGGTCCATATTCAGAAGCTCAAAACCGATCTGAATTCTCTCTCGAAGCGTGTGGATATGAGCATAGATGACTACCACTACAAGGAAAACCGAAAATAGAGACGGAAAATTAGAGACGGACGGAGTCTGTAGCTAATTTGGAGACAGATTAGAGACAGACTGTGGGCTCCCCAACCCGGAGAGTCCAAAACAATTAAAAACCACCTGTAAATTTTTGAAAATAATTGTACTTGACTTGAAATAACTAACTTCAACTTAACAATCCCAAAAGTTAACTTGGGGCATCTCCACTTGGAGGAAAAGGGGGTTAAACACTTAACAAACTTCAAAAACTTATTTACAAACTTTCACCAAAGTTCCATCTACCTCTACTTTAAACAACTACAAACTTAGTTACCATATTTACAAAAGTTTAAGTTATAATTACAACTTTACATAACATGTTTCATGAACAAACTCCAACATAGGAGTATTAACCAAAAGACAAACCATCTAACCACATACATACCCGACAACCCAAAATACTAGCACAAACTCCGTACCGCCCTTACTGTCCTGGTCCGCCTGTCTCAGCCCGATCTAAAACATTAAAGGGAGAAGGGTGAGAATAAATCTCAATAAGCTATTATGAATGCATCAATATGCCAAGTAAATGCAACACATATAAGGTGTATATAATCACGTTGGAAAAATCGTAAACACCTTCCGTTACCTTGGTTTACCTTTTCCCCGTATGACCAATAAGTCGTTTCATGTTGGAAGATAAAACTCCAAGTATTCCGTGAACACATGTTCACCAGAATCAATATCATATAACTGAGATAGCTACAATAATAACTCATCTCTTATGAACTGCTGATTGCATATTCACGTCTTATAAGACCCATTTTCCAGGGAAGATATAAGTCTTCAACATTCATATGAACTGACTGCACATATTCATAGAAGTTGAAACCCCAATCTGTGGCCACAGAAGGGGAAAGGCCAAAGATATAATGTAGTCCGAGCACCTTATGGAACAATTTCTCATAAGTGATCGTACTCCATTATACCCCCTACATCAGCTGATTAATAACATTCAAACACATATAAGCTACTTGAAATAAAATCCACAATGTGGGATAACAACAACAATATATATATAACATGGTAAAGCATACTCATGTTCCATCATCAATATAGTGCAACATTCATATTATACACTATATATATATATATGACAATTCATTCATATGAACTCAAATGAAGTAGGATGATATCATATACTATCACTACCTAGCCAATATGCTATAATATATAACTTTTATAAAGGCCCCAAGTTCAATATACCAAGTTGGAACCACTATTGTGAAGTTACAATTCATGGTTGCGAAGCATTTTCCAACCAATATTTAAAGTACTTCTACTATTCCATTTTGATCAAGTGAAGTATCATTGTGCAGCTAAAAGATTCTACTTTAATCTAAGTTAAAGAGTGTTCAAGTTGGTTCTCATTTGATTAGGTTTCTATGCCTTGGAAACAACTTCAGTTTCTGCAGAGTAGGGCATGACTCGTGCCCCAGGGCACGACTCGTGCCCTTTTACACCCCTCACAGATTCTGGCGTCCCCACAAGGCACGACTTAGTGCAAATCTCAGGGGACGACTCGTGCCCAAGTCGTGCCCCTGAGCACGACTCGTGCTCCCTGTTCAGAAATCAGAACAGAATCTGCACTCCTTCAGCAATTGTACAAATTTTGACCCACACCAGATTTTACTCTGTTTTAAGTAGTTCACTTCAGTACCAAAACACCACCAACACCAAACCCAACAATTTCATACCCCATCTAAACTAATTCAACACCCTTAACATCATTTTGGTACCAATTTTATACCAAAACTTCCATGCAATGATTTACTTCCAAATCATGAACACTAAACATGAAGAACCACCCATTTACTTACTATCACAACACCCATTTCATAGACATCTCAATTTCCCCATTTCACCACAATCTTACCACTCCAAAAGTGTTTCCTTTTAACTAAAAACTTGTTTATTAACATCAATAACAACAATATCAAAGAATTTACAAGTTTTAACAAGAATCCATAATAACTTACTTGAATGATGAGAAATAAAATAATTATTTGAGTAGCTCTAAACGATCCCCTCGCCGCCAGGAACCCGAATCCGCAATCAAATCCGAAAACGAAGAAGTATTGAAGGAGCTAGAATTTTTCTAAAGAAGAACTAGGGTTTGGTCTTTCATGGAGGTTTAGAGAGGAGAAGGTACTGAGGAAATCCATCAAATGAGTTTTCTCTTTTATTATTCCATGGATAATGACAATTATTTACAAGAAAGCTCCTCAACCAATAATGACCCAAACTAACAATAATCTTACTTATTAAACTTGGTAATTAAGCACATCACTACAAATAACATTTTATTAAAATTCTAAATATTATAAATCATTATCCACTTTAGAGTTTATTCCATCTAGGTCCTTTATCAATCGATTTAATTCACTTCCATCCTAACTTCACATAAGTTAGTTAAAAACATAATTAAGCACATATATCTAACAAGTAACATAAAAAGCATAACATGAAACACTAAACCCCAACCCAACGTGCTTAACGAGTATTAAAAAATAGTGTCTATTATTAGGTTCGTCACACTCACTCCCCCTTAAAGAAAATTCGCCCCGAATTTTAAGTAAACTTACTTGTACTCTCAAATAAAGAAGGATACTTCTCCCTCATCTCCGACTCTAACTCCCACGTAGCCTCTTCAATGGTATGATTTCTCCAAAGCACTTTCACAACCGGAATACTCCTAGTTCTCAATTCTTTCACTTGAAATTCTAAAATTCTCAAAGGCTCTTCTACATAAGACATGTCGGCTTGAATCTCTTCGGGAGGTGAACTCAATATATGAGAAGGATCGTTGCAATAATTTCTTAGCATAGATACATGAAACACGTCATGAAGTGAAGAGAAGGATGGAGGCAACGCCAAACGGTAAGCTAACTCCCCAATCTTCTCTATGATCTCAAACGGTCCCACGAACCTTGGAGCGAGTTTTCCTTTATTCCCAAACCTTTTGATCCCGGTCCTCGGAGAAATCTTCAAGAAAACCAAATCACCAATTTGAAAAGATAAATCCCGTCTTCGGTTGTCGGCATAGCTTTTCTGCCTACTCTGAGCCATCTTCAATCTATCTCGAATCACTTTGATTTTCTCCGTTGAATCCCGCACTAAATCCGGACCCCACAGTCTAGCTTCACCCACTTCATCCCAACATATAGGAGATCTACATCTTCTACCATACAATGCTTCGTAAGGAGCCATCTCGATACTAGATTGATAACTGTTATTGTAGGCAAACTCAACTAACGGTAAATGATCTTCCCAAGATAGCTGAAAATCCATCACACACGCTCTAAGCATATCTTATAGAATCTGAATAGTGCGTTCCGACTGTCCATCTGTCTGAGGATGAAACGCCGTGCTGAAACATAACTTAGAACCCAAAGCTTCGTGCAATGCCCTCCAGAATATTCTAGAAGTGAATCTCGGGTCTCTATCTGAAACAATGCTAACAGGAACTCCGTGGAGTCTAACAATCTCTCTTATATATAAATGAGCTAGTCTCTCCATCGAAAATTTAGTTGATACGGGAAGAAAATGAACCGATTTCGTCAATCGATCTACTATAACCCAAATGGCATCCATCTTCTTCATGGTAAGAGGCAAACCAGATACAAAGTCCATTGAAATTCCTTCCCATTTCCACTCCGGAATCTCTAATGGTTGAAGTAATCCCGCCGGTCTTTGATGTTCTGCTTTTACTTGCTGACATGTTAGGCACTTAGATACAAAATCCGCTATTTCTCTTTTCATCCCATTCCATCAATATCCTCATTTCAAATCTTGGTACATCTTCGTGCTACCCGGATGAACGGCGAACTTGGACTTATGACCATCCTCTAGCACACGTTTCTTGATCTCCAGTGAGGAAGGAACACAAATACGACCTCAGAAAGTAAGGAGTCCATCTCTATTCAAAGAAAAATCCCCAGTTTTACCATCTTGAACTTGTCCCAATATTTTCTTCAATTCCGGATCAATAGATTGAGCTTCCATCAAATCTCCGTACAAAGTTGGTACGGCTCGGACATTCGCGAAAAGTAACTCATGTCTTACCTCTCTAGAACTCAAAGTTGATAAGTAAGCCTTCCGGCTAATCGCATCTGCAACAACATTCGCCTTCCCCGGATGATATGAAATCACGCAATCGAAGTCCTTCAAAAACTCTAGCCATCTTCGTTGTCTTTTGTTCAACTCCTTTTGGGTAAATAAATATTTCAAACTCTTGTGATCTGTGAAAATCTCAAATCTCACTCCGTATAGATAATGCTTCCACTTATGCAACGCAAAAATAATCGCAGCTAACTCCATGTCATGAGTAGGATAGTTCTGTTCAGCCGGTGACAACTTCCGAGAAGCATACGCAACCACTTTCCCATTTTGCATCAACACACATCCCAAGCCCTCCTTCGAGGCATCACTAAATATCACAAAATTCTCGGAACCATCTGGAAGTGTAAGAACAGGAGCTGACGTCAACCTTTTCTTCAACTCTTCAAAGCTAGATTCACACTTGGCATCCCACACAAACGGTACATCCTTCCGAGTCAACCGAGTCAACGGAGTTGCAATACGAGAAAACCCCTCAATGAATCTTCGGTAGTACCCCGCTAACCCAAGAAAACTTCGAACCTCAGTCACCGTTGAAGGTTGTTTCCAACTGACAACGGCTTCAATCTTGAAAGGATCAACAGAAATTCCCGAGCTAGAAACAACATGCCCCAAGAAAGATATCTGCTCGAGCCAGAACTCACACTTACTGAACTTGGCGAACAATTGCTTTTCCCGGAGAAGAGAAAGAACAATCCTCAAATGAGTTTCATGTTCCTCCCGGGACTTAGAATAGACAAGAATATCATCAATGAAAACCACTACAAAGCTGTCCAAGTACGGCTTGAAAATACGGTTCATCATATCCATAAATACGGCCGGAGCGTTAGTCAACCCAAAAGGCATAACTACGAACTCATAGTGACCATATCTAGTTCTGAAAGCTGTCTTGGAAATATCATCAGGCCGAATCTTCAACTGATGGTATCCGCTTCTCAAATCAAGCTTTGAGTAAATAACGGAACCTTGAAGCTGATCAAACAGATCATCAATATGCGGGAGAGGATACTTGTTCTTTATAGTAGCTTGATTCAAAAGACGGTAATCAATACACAATCTCAGAGTACCATCCTTCTTACGGACAAATAAAATAGGAGCCCCCCACGGTGACACACTAGGGCGGATAAACCCCCTATCTAATAACTCTTGCAAATGAGTCTTCAACTCTTTTAATTCAGCAGGAGCCATTCTATAAGGCGCCTTAGAAATAGGTGTGGTACCGGGCACTAAATCAATGCAAAACTCTACCTCACGATCAGGAGGCATAGAGTACTCGGTAGAAAATACATCACCATATTCATTTACTATGGGAACATCTTTTAACTCAGGGGACTTCTTATTGGAATCTACCACATAAGCTAAATACCCCGCACACCCTTTTGAAAGCAATTTTCTAGCCTTTATAGCAGAAATAACATGAATACCAAACAAAGACTTGTCGGCATCAAACACAAAAGAAGACATATCAGGGATATCAAATAAGACCTTCTTCCTACGACAATCAACCATGGCATGGTAACGACTCAACCAATCCATACCATGTATAACATCAAAATCCCGGATTTGTAACTCTACTAAATCCGCTGGCAACACGTGCCCACAAATAATCACATCACAACCATTGTATATCACAGAAGAAGTGAGGCACTCTCCCATAGGAGTTGATACCTCAAGCACATAAGGCATAATATCAGGAAATTTATGCAATGTGAATGCAAAATGAGATGCAACAAACGAATGGGAAGACACGGGATCTATAAGGACGCGGGCCTTAACTCCTGATACAGGAATAATACCTCTAATGACTGCATTAGGATCAACCTCTCCTCTACCTAGGGTAAAGACTCGACCTTGAACTTTATCTTTAGGATTTCCTTCATTATCCCTTTTTATTCCACCTCGTGGTCCGCCTTGTCCACTACTGGAAGCTTGCCCTCTCAACTTGGGACAATTCTTCCTAAAGTGTCCATCTCCTCCACATTCCACACACTTCCCCAACTTGTGCCAGCATCTATCTTCGGAATGACCCAGCTTCTTACAAAACTCACAAACAATCCCGGACTGCTTGGAAGGAGTACGAACCACGGGAGTCACCACTATTCCACTTCTTGCTGCACCCGGATTTGGGAACCTTGATTGCCCTCGATTCTGTCCCGAACCTTGTCCTTGGAACCGTTGCTTGCTTCCACTTCCGCCTTCCGACTTTCTCTTATGCTCCTCTATATCATTCTCAATTCGATAAGCTCGGTTCACCGCTGCTTGAAAGTCAGTGAAATCATGCGTCAAAAGTTGCTTACGGAACAACAACCTCAATCATTTCATGAACCTGTATACCCTTCTTTCCTCATCTGGTATCAAATGAGGACAATAACGAGCCAACTCCGTGAATTTGGCTGAATACTGTGCTACAGTCAAAGTCCCTTGCTCCAATCTAAGAAACTCCACTTCCTTCCTGTCTCTTGTCACCATCGGAATGAAATGATCTCTGAATTTGCGCGTAAAGTTCTCCCATGTCTGTGGGGTATGATCTCTATCCCAACTATCTTTGACGATGTTCCACCAATGCTCTGCTGCTCCTTCTAACTTAAAAACCGCACATCTAATCTTTTCGTCGTCCGGGCTCTCCATCGCCGCAAATATTTTGTTCATTGCTTCTAACCACCTTTCCGCCTTCACCGGATCAGGATCACCATTGAAACTAGGAGGATTCATCTTCACAAACTTCTCAAGTCCGTGCCCTTGTCTCCCCTCAGGCTGTTGTTGAGCTCTTCCTTGGTTAGCCATATTCTGTAAGAAGGTTCTGAACATATCCATCATCTCGATGTTCGGATTACCATTACCCCCTTCATTACCAACATTCCCTTGAGCTCTATGTTGATCATCTTCATTTCCCGCCATTATAACTAACACCTGCATCAAACACTCGGCGTCAGTTATCACACACTCCCCCTTAAACTAGACATCTACCCTTGACCTCTAGACGAGGCTCTGATACCAACTGTGGGCTCCCCAACCCGGAGAGTCCAAAACAATTAAAAACCACCTGTAAATTTTTGAAAATAATTGTACTTGACTTGAAATAACTAACTTCAACTTAACAATCCCAAAAGTTAACTTGGGGCATCTCCACTTGGAGGAAAAGGGGGTTAAACACTTAACAAACTTCAAAAACTTATTTACAAACTTTCACCAAAGTTCCATCTACCTCTACTTTAAACAACTACAAACTTAGTTACCATATTTACAAAAGTTTAAGTTATAATTACAACTTTACATAACATGTTTCATGAACAAACTCCAACATAGGAGTATTAACCAAAAGACAAACCATCTAACCACATACATACCCGACAACCCAAAATACTAGCACAAACTCCGTACCGCCCTTACTGTCCTGGTCCGCCTGTCTCAGCCCGATCTAAAACATTAAAGGGAGAAGGGTGAGAATAAATCTCAATAAGCTATTATGAATGCATCAATATGCCAAGTAAATGCAACACATATAAGGTGTATATAATCACGTTGGAAAAATCGTAAACACCTTTCGTTACCTTGGTTTACCTTTTCCCCGTATGACCAATAAGTCGTTTCATGTTGGAAGATAAAACTCCAAGTATTCCGTGAACACATGTTCACCAGAATCAATATCATATAACTGAGATAGCTACAATAATAACTCATCTCTTGTGAACTGCTGATTGCATATTCACGTCTTATAAGACCCATTTTCCAGGGAAGATATAAGACTTCAACATTCATATGAACTGACTGCACATATTCATAGAAGTTGAAACCCCAATCTGTGGCCACAGAAGGGGAAAGGCCAAAGATATAATGTAGTCCGAGCACCTTATGGAACGATTTCTCATAAGTGATCGTACTCCATTATACCCCCTACATCAGCTGATTAATAACATTCAAGCACATATAAGCTACTTGAAATAAAATCCACAATGTGGGATAACAACAACAATATATATATAACATGGTAAAGCATACTCATGTTCCATCATCAATATAGTGCAACATTCATATTATACACTATATATATATGACAATTCATTCATATGAACTCAAATGAAGTAGGATGATATCATATACTATCACTACCTAGCCAATATGCTATAATATATAACTTTTATAAAGGCCCCAAGTTCAATATACCAAGTTGGAACCACTATTGTGAAGTTACAATTCATGGTTGCGAAGCATTTTCCAACCAATATTTAAAGTACTTCTACTATTCCATTTTGATCAAGTGAAGTATCATTGTGCAGCTAAAAGATTCTACTTTAATCTAAGTTAAAGAGTGTTCAAGTTGGTTCTCGTTTGATTAGGTTTCTATGCCTTGGAAACAGCTTCAGTTTCTGCAGAGTAGGGCACGACTCGTGCCCCAGGGCACGACTCGTGCCCTTTTACACCCCTCACAGATTCTGGCGTCCCCACAAGGCACGACTTAGTGCAAATCTCAGGGGACGACTCGTGCCCAAGTCGTGCCCCTGAGCACGACTCGTGCTCCCTGTTCAGAAATCAGAACAGAATCTGCACTCCTTCAGCAATTGTACAAATTTTGACCCACACCAGATTTTACTCTGTTTTAAGTAGTTCACTTCAGTACCAAAACACCACCAACACCAAACCCAACAATTTCATACCCCATCTAAACTAATTCAACACCCTTAACATCATTTTGGTACCAATTTTATACCAAAACTTCCATGCAATGATTTACTTCCAAATTATGAACACTAAACATGAAGAACCACCCATTTACTTACTATCACAACACCCATTTCATAGACATCTCAATTTCCCCATTTCACCACAATCTTACCACTCCAAAAGTGTTTCATTTTAACTAAAAACTTGTTTATTAACATCAATAACAACAATATCAAAGAATTTACAAGTTTTAACAAGAATCCATAATAACTTACTTGAATGATGAGAAATAAAATAATTATTTGAGTAGCTCTAAACGATCCCCTCGCCGCCAGGAACCCGAATCCGCAATCAAATCCGAAAACGAAGAAGTATTGAAGGAGCTAGAATTTTTCTAAAGAAGAACTAGGGTTTGGTCTTTCATGGAGGTTTAGAGAGGAGAAGGTACTGAGGAAATCCATCAAATGAGTTTTCTCTTTTATTATTCCATGGATAATGACAATTATTTACAAGAAAGCTCCTCAACCAATAATGACCCAAACTAACAATAATCTTACTTATTAAACTTGGTAATTAAGCACATCACTACAAATAACATTTTATTAAAATTCTAAATATTATAAATCATTATCCACTTTAGAGTTTATTCCATCTAGGTCCTTTATCAATCGATTTAATTCACTTCCATCCTAACTTCACATAAGTTAGTTAAAAACATAATTAAGCACATATATCTAACAAGTAACATAAAAAGCATAACATGAAACACTAAACCCCAACCCAACGTGCTTAACGAGTATTAAAAAATAGTGTCTATTATTAGGGTCGTCACACAGACCCAAAAATTAGAGATAGATTTTGAATCTATCTCCAATTTAGAGATGGATTTTGAATCTTTCTCCAATTTAGAGACGGATTCAGAATCCGCCTCTAGTTTAGAGACGGATTTTGTATCTGTCTCTAATTTAGAGAGGGATACAAAATCTGTCTCTAAACTTTGGAGACAGATATTGAATCTGTCTCTAAATCAGAGACAAATTTTAATCCGTCTCTAAATTAAAGTTAGATTCAGCATATGTCTCCAAAGTTTAGAGACAGATTTTGTACCCGTCTCTAAATTAGAGACAGATACAAAATATGTCTCTAATTTAGAGACAGCTTCAAAATATGTCTCTAATTTAGAGACAAATTCTGAATCTGTCTCTAAACTTTGGAGACAAATGTTGAATTTGTCTCTAAATCAGAGACAGATTTTAATCTGTCTCTAATTTAGAGACAGATTTTAGGCTAAATGATATACAAAATACGTCCCTCTTTTGATTTCTTTACATACTTTCATTTCACTACCAGAAAAACAGGTTTTAGCGACGGAAATTTCCGTCGCTAAATCTAAATTTCCGTCGCTAAAATTAAACACCGGCGGAAAAATTTTGTCGGTGGTCCGCCGCTGATCTCCGACGGCTCAAATTCCGCCGGTATATTTTGATTTTACCGACGGAATTAATTCCGTCGGTGATTTACTGACATCGGCGACAGAAATTTCCGCCGTTAAATCAATTTAATTTAATTAAATTTTCATTTCAGCGACGGAAATTTCCATCGCTGTATTAAAAATTAATTAAATTAAATTAATTTCAGCGGCAGAAATTTTCGTCGCTGGAATAAAAATTAATTAAAATAAATTAATTTCAGCGACGGTAATTTCCGTCGCTGATATTAATTTATTTAAATTTAATTTTTATTCCAGCGACGAAAATTTTCGCCGCTGAAATCAAAAATTAAATTAAAATTAAATGATATAGCGGCGGAAATTTCCGTCGCTGGAATAAAAATTAATTAAAATAAATTAATATCATCGACGGAAATTACCGTCGCTAAAATTAATTTATTTTAATTAATTCTATTCCAGCGACGGAAATTTCCGCTGCTGAAAACAAAAATTAAATTAAAATTAATTGATATAGCGGCGGAAATTTCCGTCGCTGGAATAAAAATTAAATAAAATAAATTAATTTCAGCGACGGAAATTTCCGTCGCTGATATTGAAATAAATTAAAAAAAATAATTTAAAATATCAATTAACCAAATTTTTTTGTACCTGATATAACAATTCAATTTATAAAACTAAAACTATAAAAACTAAAAATCAAATATCAGCGTACCAAACTAAACTAAATATCACCGTACCAAATCGGGAGGGGAGAGAGGAGAGGGGGGAAGGGGGAAGGGGGTGGGGAAGGGGGAGAGGGTGGGGGAGGGGGAGAGGGGGGGGGGGCGGGGCTCCCGTGGGTAACAAATATGATAAATGTTATTACAAACAAGTCTAAAATAGTACTTAAACTCGGGAGGGGGGATCGAGGGAGGGAGGAGGGGGCCGGGGCTCCCGTGGGTACCAAATATCACAAATGTTATTACAAACAAGTCTAAAATAGTACGTAATCAACTCGGGGGGAAATAGGGGGGAGACTAAAAATTAACCTTGTCCTGGTCCATACGAGCCATCAACATCACCAATTTTCTTTCAGTCTCTGCATGAGGCCGATCATTCTCCTCCTGCATCTACGCCTGAGCCGCCAAAGCCTCCGCAAGCTTTGCCCGCTCGCGTCTCTCCTCAGCCAACTCAGCCTGTAGAGTGTCGACCCTCGGATCATGATACGTGGGCAGGACAACATTTGGCCGACGAATGGTCGACGTCGACGGGCATTGCCGCCCGTAATCCCCCATCCCTAACACTCGGTCTCCTCTCTTTGGATGTCCCTCAGAGGTGACCGAGCGCCAAACATCAGGCACGAAGGGAACGGGCTGGCCGGGAGGCGTTCCTTCGGGAAGAACGGTGGCTTGTTATGCACTCTATATAGGGTTTAGGGTTTAGGGGTTAGGGTTTAGGGGTTAGGGGTTTGGGTATAGTGTATAGGGTATAGGGTATAGGGTATAGGGTATAGGGTTTAGGGTTTAGGGGTTAGAATTCCAATTAGTTTTTTAACGTTTTCAGTTAGTTTTCGAACGTTTTCAGTTAGTTTTTCAAAATTTCAGTTAGTTTTTTGAAATTCCAGTTAATTTTCTAACGTTTTAGTTAAATATTTTAATGTTTTTTAGTTAGTTATTTTGTTAATTAGTTCTAAAAATAATTAAAAATTAAATTTTATAATCACCGACGGAATATTCCGTCGCTGAAAAATTAAAAAAAATTAATTTATCAGCGGCGGAAATATTCCGTCGGTGTTTAATTTAAAAAAAAAAACATTTAATTTCACCGACGGAATATTTTCGCCGCTGATAAATTAAAAAAAATTAATTATTCAGCGACGGAAATATTCCGTCGGTGTAATATTTCAAAAAAAAATAAAAAATATTTGATTTTCACCGACAAAATATTTTCGCCGCTGATAAATTAATTTTTTTTTAATTTATCAGCGGCGGAAATATTCCGTCGGTGTATTATAAAAAAAAAATATTTAATTTTCACCGACGGAATAATTCCGTCGCTGATAAATAAAAAAAAATATTAACTTTTCACCGGCGGAATAATTCCGTCGCTGATAAAGAACTAGCGACGGAATATTCCGTCGGTAAATTTTGCGCCAAGATAGTGGCGGTAATAAAACGAATATTCGAGGAATATTCGTTTTAGTGACGGAATATAGCGACGGAATTAAATTTCGTCCGTAAATTTAACGCCAAAACTTTCCGTCGCTAAAGCTTAATTTTCGTCGCTAAATAGCGACGGAATGAATCCGTCGCTGTTGATTCCGTCGCTAAAACACCAGTTTCTGGTAGTGTTGTTTAGTTATTTTCTATCTTTTTTTATATACCTTTTTGTAAAAAAAACCACTAATTAACAAAATCTAAAATATTATTTTCTAGTCAATAAAGAAATTTTAAAAAATTAAAAAATAAATATACCTCAATCTAAAGTCTAAACCTCACTCTAAACCCTAAATCCTATAAAAGAAAAGAGGAACGGACTATCCTTTATTTATTTTTTATTGAATAGGAAATAATATTTTAGACATTTGTTTACTATATACATTTTTTACAAAAAGGTATAGAAAAAAGATAGAAAAAAACTAAACAAACAAAAGTATATAAAAGAAAAGAGGGACGGACTATTCTTTCATTTTTTATTTTTTATAAATTTTTTATTGAATAGTAAATAATATTTTAGACTTTTGTTTACTACATACATTTTTCAAAAAAAAGTATAGAAAAATAGATAGAAAAAAACTAAACAAACGAAAGTATTTAAAAGAAAAGATATATGTATAGGGTATAAGGTATAATGTATAGGTATATGATTTAGGGTTTAGGGTATAGAGTATAAGGTATAAGGTTTAGCGTATAGGATTTAGGGTATATGTATATGGTTTAGGGTATAGGGTATAAGCTATAAGGTATAGGTATATGACTTAGGGTTTAGGGTATAAGGTATGTTAATGTTAAGATCATGTGATGCCATGAATGCTGTCCCAAGTGTTGCAAACCAGTGTTGCCACTGGTGTTGCCACAAGTGTGGCCATTTGGATTTGGCAACACTGGAATAGTTACTGTATTTTTCACAAATAATAATGTGGAAATTAATATTTAAATAACAGTAGTTAGTCTGCTTAAAATGAGCTTGAATAGGCCCTCAGAAACTGCCCAGGCGTGATGTTCGTAGAAGAGGAGAAAATTAACAAATAAACTTGTGTTTATTTGCTTAATTAATGACCAAGCAAAAAGAGATATTATCTAGCTATTCAGGGGGAGAACAAGTCAGAGTACAAGACATCTACAGCTGAGAGGTACAAGCAAGAGAAGCAAGAGAAGACTAAGTCTCCTACATTTGAGGCGAGAAGGCTAAAATGGAGGAAACAAACTTCAAGGCTGTTGCTGATCATTTTGAGTAGGCTCCAAGTATTTGTGGCCTATAAATAGTGCAGTGGATCTTCATTGAAGATCATCCAATTCAGAAAACGCAAATCTGCACAAGAAATAGAATTCTGCTCTCAAGTGTTGCCATTCAGTGTTGGCAACACTCAGTCCGACACTCGAGAATTTCATATAAATTTTTCATATTTTTGTGAGGTATTGAGTGTTCATTTTTAGAGAGAGTTGTTTATATGTTGTTCCTTATGTTAATGATTGTTTATCATTAAAGAACTTCTTCGACCTTGTATTGAATTCATATTATTAATAGAAAGGTCTTGCCCTCCTGGCACCCATCAAGTTATATATTTATATAACTTGATAAAAAATATATTCTTGTGTATTGTTTTAATTCTTCCACTGCAAATTAGATTTATTTCTATTTATTTGTGTTTTTCTAGAATTGGTGTGTGTTGTTGTTAGTGTTGCCAACACTAAGGACAACACTTGTGAGTTTCGCCTCACCTTGTGAGTTTTGCCTCACTTGTTCTAAGCCATAGACAATTTTAATTGATATCAGAGCCTAGCACTTGATATACTAAGTGTTTAGATCCTTTTGTCATGGCTTATGATCCTGCCAACCCTAATAAAAAGAGATTACCGGTTTTAGATAGATCAAATTATGCTTATTGGAAGATTCGCCTACGCTCGCATATCAAATCAATTGATCTTCGAGCTTGGCGATCTATTTTAAATGGTTATTCTCTTCCATTACTCCTTCCAGATAAAGATGGTGACGTTCAAGTCAAACCTGAATCTGAATGGACTATTAAAGAAAATAATCTTGCTAGTTTCAATGAAAAGACACTAAATGCCATCTATGAATGGGTTGACATGCATATGTTCAAGCTCATTCAAAATAGTCCCTCTGCAAAAGATGCTTGGGATACTTTAGAAAGATTTTGTGAAGGAGATGGTAGTGTTCGAGAAACAAAGCTTAGAGATCTCACTAGTAAATTTGAAAGATTAAGAATGGGTGAAAACGAAGATATTACTTCTTATTTTGAAAAGTTGATTGATATTTCAAATGCTTGTCAAGTATTAAGGGAACCTTTTACAAATAAACAACTTGTTTCAAAAGCTATTCGTACTCTTCCCGAACGTTTTAATATTAAAGTTTCAGCTATTGAAGAGGCCCATAATCTTTCTACTATGGACATTAACTCCTTAATGAGCATTTTGAAAAACTTTGAGATGAATCTCAATGAACAAAACGAGGCTTCTAAAGGCAAAAATATTGCCTTAAAAGTCGAATCTTGGGACACATGTGTGGATGATGAAGATGAAGCCTTCGAGGGGTTAGATGAAAATACTAGTGTAGCTTTACTTGCTAAGAGATATAATTCCATGCATAGAAAATTTAACAGTGTGCAGGTAAAGGCTAAGGACCAATCGGCCAAAACATCTAGTTTTGTGCCAAGGAGAGGTCCTCCTCCAAATCAAAAGGATACCCCACCTAGGCGTGCATTATTGGAAAAGATCCGGTCCGATCCTAAATACATTGAATCCATTCAATATCATGCTTGTTCCGGTTGGGGTCACTATGCCAATGAATGTGCTAATACCTTGAGAAAGGCGGGAAAAAATTTGTGGGTATCTCTTAGTGATGGAGAGGAGGAAGGAACTGAGAAAGATGAAAAGACGGAGCAAGTGGTCATGATGGCCACGGCAAAGGAGCTACCTTCGACAAAAAGTGTTACCTCAAGTGTTGTCCCAGATTTGACAACAATTGACACAACACTTGTAACTTCTTCAGAAAGTGTTACCCCAAGTGTCGTCTAGGAAATGGCAACACTTGACACAACACTCAGCAGGTATGATTCTTTAAATGATATTTGCTTGCATGATTCAGTTGGTTTAAATTCAGAGGAGACTATAGAGGATGATCTTTGTAAAGATGAGCTCATTCATGAATTAAAAAACCTCTATAAGTCCCTCCTCGTGGAATGGAAAAAGGAGAACAAGATGGTGGTTTTCTTGAAAAAGGAAAATCATGATCTTAAAAACTCCTTGACTCGGCTGGAGGTTCAACTCAGTAGGAGAGATTTGGATCTTGATAAAATCAAGGCCAAACTCAACCTAGCCGAATCCACCTTCAAAAAACTCAACACGAGTTCATCCAAATTGGATGAAATACTCAATTTGAGTAAGCCTCTGAAAGCTGGTCTTGGGTTCCAAGAATCACTAGAAAGTATTACCTCTTCCTTGTTTGATGTTGAAACTAAAAATTGTTTTGTAAAAGAGCGTGTCAAGGAAAAGGGTAGTACTCCTAGTGATACTCCTGATCAATCCAATGAATGTGGATACTGTCACAAAGCTGGACATATAAAATCAGATTGTTTTTTTCTTCAAAAGAAAATGTCCAGTCTTCAAGTGTTGCCTCAAGTGTCGCCAAATTCTCAGGGCAACACTCACGACAACACTGGTGAACAGAAATCCAGATTTTCAAAAAGGACTTGGTTATCCAAGGAAAAAACTGAAATGCTATGTTATTTACACAGCTTTAAGGACTAACATTTCAGGAACTTGGTACTTTGATAGTGCTTGTTCACGTCATATGACGGGTATAAAATCATTCCTAACGGAGTACCAACCTATTCAAGGAGGCTCTGTGACTTACGGTGGTGGAGGCAAGAGTGAAATAGTTGGAAAAGGAACACTGGATATTGTTGGTTTTCCTCCTTTGAAAAATGTCTTGCACGTAGATGGTTTACTTGCTAATTTAATTAGCATTAGCCAATTATGTGATGACAATTTGGAGGTAAAGTTCAATAAAAATGCCTGTGAAGTGTTTGATAATACTAACTTTTGTGTCATGACTGGAATAAGATCAAGCGATAATTGCTACCTGGTTGGTAATAAACCTGTGTGCAATTTGACTAAACTTGATGATATAAGGTTATGGCATCAAAAGTTAGGTCATTCTCATTATAGAAATCTTGAGAAGATTATCAAACACAATGCCGTCAAAGGTGTTCCTAAACTAAACCTCAAAGACACCGTGATGTGTGGTGATTGTCAAAAGGGTAAGCAAACTCGTGTTGCTCACAGTGTTGGACAACACAATGAGCAACACTCAGGAACAACACATTGTTTTCAGCTTCTACATATGGACTTGATGGGTCCTATTGAGGTAGAAAGCTTGGGAGGTAAGAAGTATGTTTATGTGATAGTTGATGATTTTCTAGGTTTACATGGGTGTATTTCTTACGAGAAAAATCTAAAACCTTTGATAAATTTACTCTCTTAGTCTCTAAAATCAAAAACATGTTTTGTTCTCCTATTTTTCGAATAAGGTCAGATCATGGTAGAGAGTTTGAAAATCTCTCCTTCTCTACGTTTTGTAGTAAAAAGGGGATACACCATGAATTTTCAGCACCTAAAACACCACAACAAAATGGTATTGCTGAAAGGAAAAGTAGGACTTTAATGGAGATGGCTCGTGTTATGCTAATTGCTAGAAATATTTCCAAAGGTTTTTGGGCCGAAGCATTAAACACAGCTTGTCAAACTACGAATAGAGTTTTCTTAAGACCCGATACTACTATGACACCCTATGAGATTTTAAATGGAAAGAAACCTACGGTTCACTATTTTCACATGTTCGGGTGTTTGTGCTATATTTTAAACGACCGGGAATACTTAGGAAAACTAGATTCCAAGAGTGACAAAGCCATCTTTCTTGGCTACTCTCAAAACAGTCATGCTTATCGAGTCTATAATTTGAGGTTAAAAGTGATTCAAGAATCGGTAAATATTGAATTTAACGATTACTTGAGTGCTACAAGAGAACCAGCTGATAATATACCTCTGACCCTGCTGGAAGAAGTTGAACAGAGGGCTGGAACAGAAACTGATTCGGCCAGTACAGCCACAGATTCAAGTGTTGCCCCGAGTGTTGCCCCTGAAACGGCAACACCTGAGGCAACACAGGAGAACAGAACAGTGGCTGGAAATTCTGAGAGCAGTGACTCAGAAGAAGAAGATGGATTGGTGTACCATCATGGCAGGAGAGATCCCCCAACTCGTATTAGAAATTATCATCCCATTACTCAGGTAATTGGTGATGTTAATGAAGGGGTTCGAACAAGAAATAAGGAGCCAGTTGACTACAGAGATATGGTTAGGTATGTGTGTATGTCCTCCACATACTCCAAGGTAAAACACTCCTGTTTCGTTTCCTCTCTTGAACCAAAAAATGTGATTGAGGCTTTAAATGATAATTTCTGGATACAAGCTATGCAAGAAGAGCTTGAACAATTTACCCGTAACGAGGTTTGGTGTTTAGTTCCACGTCCTTTACATACAAATATTATTGGAACTAAATGGATTTACAAAAACAAATCTGATGAATTGGGTAATATTGTTCGTAATAAAGCTCGTCTTGTGGCTCAAGGCTATACACAAGTGGAAGGAATCGACTTTGACGAAACCTTTGCACCTGTGGCTAGAATTGAGTCAATAAAACTACTTCTTGCTATAGTCTGCTACCTCAAAATCACATTGCACCAAATGGATGTCAAAGCGGATTTTTTGAATGGGTACTTAGATAAAGAGATCTATGTTGAGCAACCTAAAGGGTTTGAAGATCCATTCCACCCAGATCATGTATACAGACTTGATAAGGCCTTATATGGCTTGAAACAAGCTCCTCGAGCATGGTATGTGCGTCTAACAAATTTCCTTCTTGAATATGGATTTGTTAGAGGAGAAGCCGATAGGACATTATTTATCCTTAGGGAAAATAAAGAGCTTGTCATTTCTCAGATCTATGTTGATGACATAGTTTATGGCTCCACATCTAAAACAGGTTTACAAAATTTTGTGGAAGCTATGACATCAACGTTCGAGATGAGCATGATAGGAGAACTTAATTATTTCCTAGGATTGCAGGTGAAACACTTAGATGATGGAATCTTTATCTCTCAGAGCAAGTATGCTAAAAATCTGGAGAAGAGATTTGGATTGGAGAGTGCGAAGAGCTCCAAAATACCTACGTGATCATCTCTTAAGGTAACCAAAGATTAGGCAGGGGAGGATGTTGACCCAACTCTGTATAGATCCATGATAGGTAGTCTTCTTTATCTTATTGCCAGTTGTCCCAATATTATGTTCAGCGTAGGTGTATGTGCTAGATATCAGTCTGCTTCTAAAATTTCTCACCTAAATGCTGTCAAGAAAATCATTAAGTATGTGTCTGGGACAAGTGAATTAGGAATCTGGTTCACCAAAGACACTAATACCAACTTGGTTGGTTTTAGTGACTCTGATTGGGCAAGGGATATAGATGATAGAAAGAGCACTAGTGGGGGTTATTTTTTCTTGGGTAATAATCTTGTGTCATGGTACAGGCGCAAGCAAAATTGTGTCTCTCTCTCGACTGCTGAATCTGATTATGTAGCAGCCGGGAGTTGTTGTTCACAATTAATATGGTTGAAACATATGCTTGATGACTATGGTCTTGATAGTAATATGTTTACCATGTATTGTGACAATCTGAGTGCTATAAACATTTCCAAAAACCTTGTACAACACTCACGCACAAACACATTGATATCCACCATCATTTTTTGAGAGATTTAGTAGAAAATGATTTGATTCAAATAGAACATATTGATACTAAACATCAACTTGCTGATATTTTGACCAAAGCCTTGGACCATGAGAGATTTTTAAGTTTGAAAAAATCTCTTGGTTTATGTTTTCTATAAATCTGCTGTTTCAAGTGTTGCCGTCAGTGTTGCCAACACTGTTAGCAACACTGTGTATTTGTTGTATATTTTTTATTTTTAAAAAAATATTATATTTAGTCTAATCCCAAATGGAGGGCATTTACTGACCTTTTTGTTCTAGTATGTGTATATACTTAAGGTTATAACATTTTTTATAAAATATCCCTTTGTGCTTAAAGTGACAAAGTCACTTATGTTGTTGTTGATATTTGAAAAGGCAAAGCTTGTTAAAATACTCCCAAAGTAACTCGGGGCACAACGTTCGTTACGACGATGCTTCATTGACAAAAAGGGAGTATAATGTAGTTGTTTTATACTAAGTATTAGGGACATGGAGCTCGCTACTACAGTGTACCCTACTTGAAAGGTATAAAACTTACTACATATAGCTTTACACGTTTATTAAAAACTCGGGGCACGGAGCTCACTACTACGATGCTTCCTTGTAAATAAAGAATGTGTAAAGCTTGCTTAAAAATTGCCTAAGGAATGTTAAGATATATATGTTGAAAAAATATCAAGGGAATTTTATTTAAAATGTTGCCTTGTGTGTCACGCAACATTGCTAGTAAGATGCTACATAATTTTTTTATTTATTGTTTTCGTTTTTGTTAATTAAATTTTGAATTTCCAAAAGTCTATTTTCTTATATTTAGAGTTTGTGAAATTTAAAAGGTTTTTAGCAAAAATATTTAATTTTTGTCTAACTAATTGTAATTTAAAAATATCTATTTTTTAAAATTCATTATTTGAATTTTGAAAAACACAATTTTATGGATATTGCTAAAATTATTTTTAGTTATTATATATTTAAAAATAAAAAAAAATTGAAAAAAAATTGTTTTTTTTAAATGACGGATAACAACGGCTTTAGTTTGTTGGATTTGTGAGGGATAAAAGGGATTTTATTTGATTTGAACTTGTCAAATCAAATTAAAATCCTCCCTATTACTCATTAAAACCCTCCTCCTCACTAAACCCTCTCTCTCTCTTCTTGTTTCTCTCTAGGCGGAAAACCCTTCCCCTGTTACTCTTTCTTCTTCGTTTTTCTTCGATTTCCATGGCAAGTCCCAAAAATTCTTCCCAAATTTCTTCCCCCATGGAGATCTCACCACTCGCCCCTTCGAGTGTCGCCTCCAATGTCGCCGTTCCTATGGAAATATCCCCTGCGACACTTTCGGCCACACCCTCAACCTCACCATCTTTAGACATTATTGTCTACAATCCACCACAAATTCCCATTCCCATGAGTCTTCCAGAAGCTACCCCATCTGTAGAACTCACCTTCGCCCCTCAAAAGAAAACCAAGAAACGAAAGGCGATTGATGCTTCTTCGTCATTTCGAGGCGGAGTTCGTCGACAATCTGAAAGGATCAAGACATTGTTCAGGTCTAAAATTCCTTCCAACACGGCTGATGATCCTGTCAATGTGGAGGATAGCTCTAGTTCATCGCTCTACATTTCGTCCGAGGACAATTCAGACCCAATCTTTAAAGAGACTAAGGAGCCCTCATCATCTTCTGATGAGGATGAAGAAGCATGGATGGATGATGAAGAAACTCTAGCTCAAGCCAAGTCCCGAATTGCCAAGAAACAGAAAATTTCCTCCAGTGTCGCCCCAAGTGTTGCCAATCCAATAGCAACACCTGAGACAACACCTGCTGCCAAGACCAAAGCCCAGTCAAGTTCCCCTTCTTACTCTCCCATTTCCTGGACAGAGGTAACCACTCCTACTCCCTCTCAAGATTCATAATCTGAATATGAGTCTTTTGGTTATTATGAACGCCCATTTCTTTCCGAGGAATTTTATAGTGAATCCAACTTAGATAAGTGGGTTCAAGATTCTGAGAAAAAGATTCTGAATGAAAGGAATATGTTTGTGACTCAGTTCAAGGAGTTAGGAGTGTACCAATTTTTGGAGGATAGAAACTTTTTACCTACGGTTGTGAAAGTGTCCAGTTATATTGAATGTGTGGATAGGAATTTTTATGCTCATTTTAGGGAGGATATTGATGATAGAAATACCCCTCATTATGGGAAGATCTTTGTTAGGGGCAATATTTATGATTTTAATCCCTTGATAATCAACAAAGCATTCGGCCTCTCTAATATTGAAGATGAGAGTTTGGATGTTGAACCGAATACCTTAGCCAACTTTTTTACTGGAGGGAGAATCTCTGTTTGGAGTGAACACTTTAAATCTACCCATCTTACTTCTTTGTTTAGTGTGCTTTACAAATTTGTATAACAAATTGACTACCTACGGCCAATGAAAACACGGTGACATTCGAGCAAGCCACTTTATTGTACAAACTAGGCAAGAAACAAAGAGTCAACTTTGGGAGATTAGTGTTTGTTCACCTAGCTACATGGGCCAAGAAAAGAAAAATCTCCTCCTTCATTTTTCCTTTCCTTATTTTCAATGTTCTCTTGTACCAAAACCTCAAGCCTTGGAATGCCGATAATATCTCTGAGAAGCCTGTTTATTACAGAATTAGCAAACATTTTACAGAAGGTGATAGGCACAGAGATTTACCATGGGTTTTGGTTACATATGCTCCTCCTTTGGATGCCCCTGCTTCAAGTGTCGCCCCTGAGATTTGAAACACTTCAGGCAACACTGCACTAGTGATGATTGATGCTTCCTTGCTTCTTAATTTTTTCAATAGTCAGGTGAAGCATATAGACTCGGTGATACAGGGATGGCTGGACATGCGTACTGATATGATGAAAATGGTGGATATGATTTCTTCCAATATAGGGGGAGATCAATCAAGGCCAAGGCGTGATGATGGAGTGGATGGAGATGGAGCTGGACCAAGAGGCACAGCTGAGGGAGGTGAAGGAGCTGGAAATGCAGAAGGTTGAAGGTGGTTTTGAATGGTTGCTTGATTTGGTGGTTTGGTAACAAAAACAATTTTATTTGTTTTTATTTGGTTTGTGCTTAAACAATTTTAAATTCTGTTTTTTTTTTCTTTGTTTCGGCTGGAATTTTCTTCAAACTTTGGTGGATGGTTTTTGCTAAAATGGTTGGATGGTTGTTTTAAGATTTTAATAATTATTTTGGTTAGTTATTAATTTCGTGTTAAGGGGGAGATAATTCGAAATTATGTGACTTCATTTGCCTGAAGATTGATGTTGCCACTATTTGAAGTGTGATACTTTGGTTGAAAAATATGTTAACACCGCTGAAGGTTTATGTTGTCACTATAACTATTTTGTAAAGATCATCACATTGGTATTTTGTGAAGAAATCGGTAACTAAGGGGGAGATTGTTAATGTTAAGATCATGTGATGCCATGAATGTTGTCTAGTGTTGCAAACCAAGTGTTTTGCCACTGGTGTTGCCACAAGTGTTGCCATTTGGATTTGGCAACACTGGAATAGTTACTGTATTTTTCAAAAATAATAATGTGGAAATTAATGTTTAAATAACAGTAGTTAGTCTGCTTAAAATGAGCTTGAATAGGTCCTCAGAAACTGCCCAGGCGTGATGTTCAAAGAAGAGGAGAAAATTAACAAATAAACATGTGTTTATTTGTTTAATTAATGACCAAGAAAAAAGAGATATTATCCAGCTATTCAGGGGGTGAACAAGTCAGAGTACAAGGCATCTACAACTAAGAGGTACAAGCAAGAGAAGCAAGAGAAGACTAAGTCTCCTACATTTGAGGCGAGAAGGCTAAAATGGAGGAAGACTAAGTCTCCTACATTTGAGGCGAGAAGGCTAAAATGGAGGAAACAAACTTCAAGGCTGTTGCTGATCATTTTGAGTAGGCTCCAAGTATTTGTGGCCTACGAATAGTGCAGTGGATCTTCATTGAAGATCATCCAATTCCGAAAACGCAAATCTGCACAAGAAATAGAATTCTGCTCTCAAGTGTTGCCATTCAGTGTTGGCAACACTCAGTCTGAGACTCGAGAATTTCATATAGATTTTTCATATTTTTGTGAGGTTTTGAGTGTTCATTTTCAGAGAGAGTTCTTTATATGTTGTTCCTTATGTTAATGATTGTTTATCATTAAGGAACTTCTTCGACCTTGTATTGAATTTATATTATTAATAGAAAGGTCTTACCCTCCTGGCACCCATCAAGTTATATATTTATATAACTTGATAAAAATTATATTCTTGTGTGTTGTTTTAATTCTTTCGCTGCAAATTAGATTTATTTCTATTTATTTGTGTTTTTCTAGAATTGGTGTTTGTTGTTGTTAGTGTTGCCAACACTAAGGACAACACTTGTGAGTTTCACCTCACCTTGTGAGTTTTGCCTCACTTGTTCTAAGCCATAGACAATTTCAAGGTATAAGGTATATGTATATGACTGAGGGTTAAGGGTATAGGGTATAAGGTAGAAGGTATATATATATATGACTTAGGGTTTAGGGTATATGGTATAAGGTATAAGGTATAAGGTATATGTATATGACTTAGGATTTAGGGTATAGGGTATAAGGTATATGTATGACTTAGGGTTTAGGATATAGTGTATAAGGTATACGGTTTAGGGTATATGGTTTAAGGTATATGTATATGGTTTAGGATTTAGGGTATAGGGTATAAGCTATAAGGTATAGGTATATGACTTAGGGTTTAGGGTATAAGGTATATGTTTATGACTTATGGTTTAGGGTATAGGGTATAAGATATAAGGTATATGTATATGACTTAGGGTTTTGGGTATAAGGTATAAGTATATGACTTAGAGTTTAGGGTATAAGGTATATGTATATGATTTAGGGTTTAGGGTATAGGGTATAAGGTATAAGGTTTAGGGTATAGGGTTTAGGGTATATGTATATGATTTAGAGTTTAGGGTATAGGGTATAAGCTATAAGGTATATATATATGACTTAGGGTTTAGGGCATAAGGTATATGTATATGACTTAGGGTTTAGGGTATATGGTATAGGGTATAAGGTATATGTATATGACTTAGGGTTTAGGGTATAAGGTATAAGGTGTATATGACTTAAGGTTTAGGGTATAATGTATAAGGTATATGTATATGACTTAGGATTTAGGGTATAAGGTATATGTATATGACTTAGAGTTTAGGGTATAAGGTATATATATATGACTTAGGGTTTAGGGTATAGGGTATAAGGTATAAAGTATAGGTATATGACTTAGAGTTAGGGTATAGGTTATAAGGTATAAAGTATAGGTATATGACTTAGGGTTTAGGGTATAAGGTATTGGGTATAAGGTATATGTATATGATTTAGGGTTTAGGGTATAGGGTATAAGGTTTAGGGTATAGGGTTTAGGGTATATGTATATGGTTTAGGGTTTATGGTATAGGCTATAAGCTATAAGGTATAGGTATATGACTTAGGGTTTAGGGTATAAGGTATAAGGTATATGACTTAGGGTTTAGGGTATAGGGTATAAGGTATAAGGTATAGGTAAATGATTTAGGGTTTAGGGTATATGGTATAAGGTAAAAAAGTTAAGTTTTATTTCTTTCAAAATTCATAACTTTTTTATATAACTTTTTGAAAAAAATTATATGTTGTAAAAAAAAAGTCTAAAATAGTCTTCTTTATCAAAAATAAAAATAAAAAATTGAAACAAAAAAAGTTAATATTCAGTATACAACTTAACTGAAACTGTTAAAAAGTTAACTGTATTTTCAAAAATCTGTTAAAAAGTTAAATTTTTTATTCAGATTTTTTTAATGATATATTATTATTTATTATTTAATTATTATTATTAGATAATATTATTTTATATTTTAAATTATTTTTGATATTAAAAATTATTTTTACTAATATTATTTTTATTATATAACAATTATTAAACCACCTATAGGCCCAAATAAATGGCCCAAATGGCCAAATCACAGGCCACCAGCCCGGCCACAGAAACACGGCCACAGAAAATGCCCAGGCGGCCGCATGAAAAAGATGAGGCGTGCGCCTCACCTCCAGAAAAACTCCATATTTGAAAATTCCATTTTGCATGGCCATGATGGAATCAAGGCATGAGCGTGCGCTGTAGCATTTACTTTTTTTTTTTTTGAATAAATAAAACAATTTGAGATGTTATTTCGTAAGAAATTTTTTTACAAAACGTTATATTAAAAAAATTAATAATTTTTAAAGAAATGAAAGTATACAATAGAAAAAAAGAGGGACAGACAATATCATTTACTTTTTAATTTGGTTTTGAATAAATAAAACTATTTGAGATGTTATTTAGTAGGGAAATTTTTACAAAAAGTTAAGAAATTTTAAAGAAATGAAAGTATATAATAGAAAAAAAGAGGGACAGACAATAGCATTTACTTTTTTAATTTTTTTGAATAAATAAAACTATTTGAGATGTTAGTTAGTAGTAAAAATTGTTACAAAAAGTTATATAAAAAGTTAAGAATTAAAAAAAAATGAAAGTATATAATAGAAAGAAAGAGGGACGGACAATAACATTTACCTTTTAATTTTTTTTTTTTTTTTGATAAATAAAACAATTTGAGATTTAGGGGCTTGGCAAGCAACACTCAGAAATGATCTCACCCGCTCATTCCAAGTTTCATCAACGTTATACAATCATAATCCTCGTCACTCTTTTTAACCCAATCCGGGTCAACTCCAAATACACCCCTTTTAATTCTCTATTTCTCTCCCCTTTCCCCACCGCCGGCCACCAGGAACGGCCCAATGGCTGTCTCTTCAATCGGACCCCACTCCCACCGGGTCAATCAAGGAACTCCCTTGCTACATCACCAGCTTCTTCACAATCGTCATCCACACCAGAAATTAAGCCCTAAACGCCTCGTCGCCAAGGCATCAACTCCGGCCGATGGAGGAGCCAGATATTAAGGATATTAAGGAATCTCCTCCTAAAGTTTTCTAAAGTTTTCTAAAGTTATTTGTTTGACTTTCTCTAGATTATTTCTTGTCAATATCCTCATGTATTTAGATTAGGCAACTAAATATTTGTATTGTGATTAGAATAAGGAAACTCCTTCTCCTTATTAGAATAGGACTCTCTCTTGCATATATATTAAGAGTTTGTGAATAAACAACCTAAGGGTTTTCTAATTCTCACATGGTATCAGAGCTACAAAGATCCATAGCCTAAACCCCTTCAAAAATCCGGCAGCCCCTCCCCTCTATCCCTATGGCCGGCTCCCCCTCCTCCACCAATACCCTCCCTACCACCGCCTTCATCGCCCAAGCCCACCCATCACCCACCCATAACTCCTCCCATACCTCCAATCCTTCTCCTTCATCCCATAGACCCTCACCCTTCCCCTACAAGGGCAAGTGCCAATATTGTAGTACCATTGGTCATATCATCTCCCAATGTCGTCAATTCAAACGTGACCACCCCACCGTGAATTTCTCCGCTCAACCTCGCCAATACCGAAACCGAAACCCCAACCACCAAAAACCCCAAGCCCACTCAACCGGCCACCATACTCCCTCTCCCCCTCCCTCCTGTCTTATTGATAGCGGTGCCACCAACCACATCACTAATGACCTCTCCAACCTAGCCTTACACATACCCTACAATGGCAGTGACGACATCATTATTGGAGATGGTTCCTCTCTTCCTATCTCTAACATAGGTTCATTCTCTCTCTCCACATCCTCTCCCCCTCTTATTTTCAATCATGTCTTACATGTTCCTCTTATCACTCGTAACATTCTCTCTGTTTCTCAATTTTGTCGTGACAATAATGCCATTATTGAATTCTCACACTCATTTTTTCTCATTAAAGACAAAGCTACGAGCCAAACCCTTATCCACGGAGACCTTGAGGATGGCGTCTACATTTGGCACCCTCCGCCCATTCAAGCGTCATCTCTTCGCAATTGTGGCATCATAGATTAGGCCATTCCGTTCCCCCTATTCTTAGTCTACTACGTAGCAAATTCCATTTATCTATCTTCTCTAGTTTATCTCCGTGTAATTCTTGTTTCATTAACAAAAGCCACAAACTACCATTTGCATCCTCTTCTCTAATTTCACATGCTCCTCTAGATCTTATATTTTCTGATGTATGGACTTCTCCAGTTTATTCCCATGACAAATTTAAATACTATGTCATCTTTGTCCACCACTTCACCAAATACATTTGGTTCTACCCATTAAAACACAAATCTGACACCTACAACATATTCCTTCGTTTCAAAACACTAGTCGAAAAATACTTCCAACGTCCTATCATCCAAGTCTACTCCGATAACGGGGGTGAATACCTCAAACTCACACCCACTCTGGCTCAAAGCGGTATCACTCATCTCACCACTCCACCTCACACTCCAGAACATAATGGGTATCCCGAACGTCATCACCGTCACATTGTTGAAACGGGTCTCACCCTTCTCTCCCATGCCAACCTACCCCTCACCTTTTGGCCCTATGCTCTCACCACTACCACCTATCTCATAAACAGAATGCCTACCCTTACCCTCAACAATGATTCCGCCTACCTTGCCTATTCCATTCCCCTCCAAACTACACCAAATTATGAAGCTTTGGTTGTCTCTGTTATCCTTGGCTTCGCCCTTATACCTCCCTACAAGCTAGCCCCTAAATCCATTCCATGTATCTTTGTTAGTTACTCACCCACGCAAAGTGCATATTGCTGCCTTGACCCCACCTCCCATCGAGTCTACACCTCCTGTCATGTCCGTTTTGTTGAAAACAAATTTCCCTACACCTCCCTCACCTCCATTGCTTCCGCTCCCCCTCCCTCCGATTAGCACACTTTATTTTTCCCTGTCCTAAACACTACACCCTCTATTCAACCACCACCTAATCTCCCCACCCCACCCCTCCCCTCCCTCTACCCACCCCCTCTCAAACCCTCCCTCCCCTAACCATCCATCACCCTCCAACCAGCCCGAAACAACCCACGCTGAACCAGAAAACCCGCGCAATCGCCCCTCCCTTCCAGAAACTTCACACGATCGCCCCACCTCCCCCGCGCGATCGCCCCTTATACCCAGCAGCTCCATCCCCCCTCCTACCCGTACCATCACCACCCGGCTGTCCCATGGTATCACCAAACCCAACCCCAAATACGCCAACCTATCCCTACTCCCCCACCCACAAGCCTTCCCACCACCACCAAACAAGCTCTCTTTATCCCATACTGGCATAATGACATGATTGAGGAATTTCAGGCTCTCACTCAAAATAAAACCTGGAATTTAGTTCCCCCTGCAACAGCCCACAACATTGTCGGGTGTAAATGGGTCTTTCGCATCAAGTACAACCCTGACAACACAATTCAGAAATACAAGGCTCGGCTTGTAGCCAAGGGCTTTCACCAACAACCCGGTGTTGATTACACCGAAACCTTCAGTACTGTTGTCAAACCCGCTACAGTCAAGCTCCTTCTCTCACTTGCCACAACCAACCACTGGCCTCTTCGCCAGCTTGATGTCAACAACGCCTTTCTACAAGGTTCACTCTCCGAGTCTGTGTTTATTACACAACCCCTCGGCTTTGAGGACTCCACTACCCCTCTCATGTATGCCATCTCTCCAAAGCCATCTATGGTCTCAAGCAAGCTCCTCGTGCTTGGTTCCAAGAAATCAAAACCTACCTCACCACATATGGCTTTCACCCCTCCTTAGCCGATCCCTCCCTATTTATACTCAACAAAACACCAACCCCTATCTTTCTTTTGGTTTATGTTGATGACATCATTGTCACCGGGTCGTCACCCTCGCTCCTTCAGTCATTCATCACTAGCTTGTACAATCGTTTCTCTCTCAAGGATCTCGGTCCTCTATCATATTTTTTGGGCGTTGAGGTTGTACCCAACAAAACTGGTATCCTCCTCTCCCAAACAAAATACATCCATGATCTTGTCACCTATCACAACATGATTGACTATAAATGGCTCCCTATGCCTATGGTCACATCACCACCCCTTGTGAGATCCACTACCACTCCCACTGTTGAACCCACTTCCTATCGTGCTATTGTTTGTGGTCTTCAATACTTGTCCTTCACTCGCCCTGACATTGCCTTCTCCGTGAACAAGCTTGCACAGTTCATGCATAATCCCCAATCATCTCACTTGGTTGCTCTCAAGCGG
Organism: Adenophora triphylla var. japonica; assembly: GCA_022495995.1. Taxonomy (NCBI): domain Eukaryota; kingdom Viridiplantae; phylum Streptophyta; class Magnoliopsida; order Asterales; family Campanulaceae; genus Adenophora; species Adenophora triphylla. Next base: position 130,706 of record JAFEMH010001330.1, read on the forward strand.
CTCCTTAGCTACCTTCATGGCACTATGCACTTGGGTCTCCAAATTTACTTTACGTCTCCCCCCTTTCTTCATGCCTTTTGTGATGCAGATTGGGCTGGTGACAAAGATGAATTTGTATCCACCTCTGATTTCTTTGTTTACCTCGGCCGTAACCCGGTTACATGGTCCTCCCGCAAGCAATGTGCTCTTGCCCGCTCCACCACTGAGGCTGAGTTTCGTGCCATTGCTGATACCGCTGCTGAGATTACTTGGCTTCGAAACCTGCTTATTGAGCTCGATATTTCTCTTACTTCTCCACCGGTTATATACTGTGACAACCTTGGTGCCTGACGAACGTCGAAACGTCAAAAATAAATTTCCAACTCAGCTATCTACAAGTGATTTGTAAATAGGGTAAGTCGGGTCGAACCACAGAGACACGAATTTAAAGTGTAAGAATTATTGCTATAACAAAAAGTTGGTAAAGTGAATGATTTGTTGATTTGTTTAAGGCTAATGTGTTTTCAAAAATTAATTAAAAGTGATTATAAAAGATTTTTATAATAAGGAGACAATTCCCGGAATTGGTTTCACAAATTATGCTCAAGTTTCACAATTCATCAATCAAAGTGCACTTGGGGTTTTGTTCTTACAAAAATATGATTGGGACACTTCGGCGGGTGATTTGCAATCAAGTGTTTCTAACTAATCTATTCCCTTGGCCCGTTCATAAATTAGTTAGAAACCCATTTTAGAACTTAAGAACAATACAAGAGAAAAACCACAATTCTTATGAATCTTTTGGCGGAGATTCAATGAATTGTTACTACCAAGCCAAGACTAATTTCAATTGTAAATTTGGCGGTTCACAATTAAAATTCTAAATAATTCAAGAACAATTATTTGATCAAGACAAGAGTTCTAAAATTCCATTGAAAATAACTTGATAATCCCAAGTACCACAAAGATAAAAATGAAGAGTAAAACTTAAAACATAAAATGTTACCTCCAATTCCAAGAACTAAGAAATTAGCTATCCATGAAAAAGAAGAACACCAAGGAATGTTTAAGAAAATTCTGCATAAGTTCTAAAGAAAAGATAAAGACTCTCTACTTATAGGTCTCTAAAAAAAAACTGAAAAAATAATAATAATAAAATAAATAACCCATGTTCTCCAAAAAACCACTTCTGCAATTAACCCTTTATTAACACCAAAAACAGTCACCATTAATAAAAACCATCAATCCTCATTAATACCAATCCGCCTGGGCTTCTGCAAAACGCCTCGTGGGCGGTCGCCCACTTCACCCCTGGGCGGTCGCCCAGTTCTCCAGAAGCATTTGGTCTTCACAACTCATACTCGTGAGCGGCCGCCCACCTGCCTTGCCACGGTCGCCCACACCGACGAAGGTTCAAAGCTTCAACATTTTTCCTTCGAGCGGCCGCCCATAAGAATCGAGCGACCGCCAGCACAATGACGGGTGATAGGCCCATTTTCTTTCTTCCCTTGCACCGGCTTGGCCCACAATTGCTTCCTCCTTGTTGCTGTGGCCCAACTTTCATCCTTCCTGCATTCCTTCTCCACTTCTTCATTTGGCTGGGCCCAAATGCCTTGTTTTTGTCCCACTTCTAATTCGATTCGTCCCATTCTTACATCGTCGCATTTTTTCCACTTGATTTGTTCACCAATTGTTCCCAATTTCCAAACTTGAACCACTGAAACTAAAAACACTAAAAACATCCATTAAACACACAAAACTCAAGGATTAAGCAAATAGTAAGTTCAAAAAGTAGTCAATGGATGAGTGTAAAACTCACTCATCAAATACCCCCAAACTTAGACATTTGCTAGTCCTCGAGCAAACACTAAAACAAACTAAACAACAAAAATTATAAGCAAACTACTCTAACAAATAATCAACTATGTCCTTCCATTCTTGCATTCCACAATTGCATAAATTACAAAATACATCAACCGCAGGATAAGATTTTCCACAATGCAAGTATCAATATATTTTCCATTAATTGTAAAATATTACTTCACCATTATAATTACACCATAAATCTCTTTATGCACGAACATCTTTCTCTTTTCTCACAACCACGATTCATTTTTACAAAGCTAAGTACACCAATCATCTTTTATTTTATTGACTCTATTTACCAAGCAACAACATTTTTTAGACACAAAACATGAATATTCCCATGAACTAATTACACCCCCCCAACTTGATCATTTAAGCACACTTTAAAATCTACTACCGTTCAAGTAGTGAGCACTGTAGCAGCGAACTCCATGCCCCTAATACTAAGTAGAGATTTATTTAAAGGCTTTGAGAGTTAGCCATTTCGGTATCGAGCTTGATACGGACCATCACGGCGGTAAAGCTCTTCCTCCATAACGCTACTGCATACCCAGAAATCTGGTTAAGCTAGAATAATCCCTAACCAATTAATCTACGCGTCTGGAGGTTTCACCGAGTATACATTGTATTGCCATTGCTCTCATTTTTTTTTTTTTTATTTTTTTCTTCTTTTCTCTTTTTTTTTCAAGATCACAAGGGGGGGTTCCAATCACAACCAAGGAATACACATCACAAGACTTGCCTAGTGTTGCTACATTGATAAACAAATTCATTAACTTAAAAGATGATGGTGTACTCTAAACTTTATAAAAATGAATCAAAATTATCATCAAAGAGCATATTTTCACAAGTGCACGAAACTACAACTAAGAGATTTATGACTCAATTATAACTCTTAAGTAATATACCACAATTAACCAAAAAATATACCAACTTGCATATACATATTCACACCCAAATTATCCTTCCTAGCGGTCACAATCAATCACATGCAATTAGGGGAACACCAAGAATGTTAATAATTATATACAAAAAAGGACATAGCTAATTATTATTTTTTTCTCATTTTCCAAATTTTTTTTTTTTTTTTTCAAAACAGTAAATTCTAACTAACATGTGAATTAAGCATATACAAACAACCAAGTACCCCACACCCCCAAACTTAAAATATGCATTGTCCCTAATGCACAAAATAAAAGAAAGGATAGGGGTACCTTCAACCACCAAATTATCTCCAGAATTGGTCCCACGGACCCACCGAGCCACTTCCGCTCGAACCAGTGCCATAGTCTTCTTCTTTGTTCTTTGTTATTCTTTCTTTGCTCTTCTTCTTTAACTGCTTCTTCTTTGCGCCTCCCAAGAACCCCATCCTCTCATCTGCTCCGGGGTACGATATTGCGGCGGCTGGTATGGAATGTGCTGAGGCGGTGGAGGAGGAGGAAGCCTGTGCCTCATCTCCTGGAACATCTCTGACTGCGCATCCTCCATACGCTGCCTCCACATACTAGCAGCATAAAACTCCTCAGTAGCCATAGACTGCAGCTGTCTCTGGCTCTCCTCCATACCCACCAACCGCTGATCCATCACATCATAATGCCCCCGGAGCTGCCTGATCTCCTCGGATAACGCATCCACATGGCCTCCCACATAGTAGGCCGCCTCCGTTGGAGTGAACTGCTGTTCCTCCATCTCATCATCCTCCTCATTCCCTCTCACTCCTCTTGAAGAACCTTCACCCGGCTGCAACTGAGCATGCCCCTTAATAGTCAGGGACCTCTTACTAACCGCTGTCCCGCTCGACACAATATCCCTAACAATCCGCAACCGAGGAAAACTCACTCCCCTACTCTCTATCAAACCAGATATCAACAATGGGAAACTGAAATTGCAACGCCCAATTGTTTTAATGGTGTTTACAATTTCCTTGGATATCGCCAATCCGGTGTTGAACCTTTGACCGGACAACACCACGGTCATCAACAGTGCCCTTCTCCAATGCACATCATTATAATGTGAAGTAGGCATAATACGCTCGCAAATGAATCGATGCAAAGCGCGCATCCTCAAGTCCATGTCCCTAGCCTTCTTCACATTCCCGTTCCTCAATAGTGTCACATCAACATTTACGAAATAAGGCTCCAACATGTGAAGATTCCCTGCCACATTCAATTCCATGATCTTCGCACTATTGTAATAGTCACAAGCACTGTTTTCATGCCCAGGCGCTTCCATCCTATAGTATCCATTGATATCCTCACCATTGTAATACACATTTGTTCCCCTCACCCAACCACACTTCCTTGTTTGCCCTGCCTCAAACGCATTTGCGTAAAATTCCCGAACCAACACTTTTGAACCTTTATTAGTCGGGCGACTTGCTAAATTACCCCAACCATATCTAGCAAAGATGTCATCCAACCCAAGTTCATTGGGGTTAAACTCATTTTCTACAGAAAATCCCTTGTTTGCATATTTGTCAAAAAACGTCTTTGCTTTACCCCCAATAAACTTTGTTGCATCAAACTCAACTACCGGCTCCGGAGCGGGAGCATTTCTTTGTCTAGACATTTTTTTCAATATACTCACAAATTCCGCAGAGCAAGTATTAAAGAAGATTGAAGTGAAAATCTTACTTTGCCGGAACAGTCACCGGAGTTCGCCGGAATTTGACCGGAATCTCGCCGGAGTTGAAGAAGATGAACAGAGAAGAACACTCCTTCCTTGCACAATGAGTACCACAAGAACCCTTAGCTTTTGAACTCTAAAATCAAGCCTTTTGCAACTTTCTTCACCACTTGCAATATTTCAATATCTTTTCAAGATTCTTGGCAACAATGGTGGAAATTGGGTTCAAATCCTTGGTTTAAGAGGTTGGATATGGTAGGGAGAGGCAAATTATGGAAGAAAATTGGGAGATTTGAGTGTTTGGGGAGAGAAATCTTAGAGAGAGGAAGAGAGTGGGGCGGAAGTTTTAGAGAGATAAAGAGAGGGTTTTTGAATTTTGAAATAAAAGAGGGGATTTGAAACGGCTGATGTCTTTTAGGGCAAAACTGTAACGCCCAATTCGCCTTGTGGGCGGTCGCTCACCCCAACCTGGGCGGTCGCCCACCTGTCCAGAAACATCAACCCTTTAACAACTTCAATGTGGGCGGTCGCACACTCCATCCTGGGTGGTCGCCCACCTGTCCAGTGGTGTATCCATATTTCAAAATTTGTACGTGGGCGGTCGCTTATTGACCTGTGGGCGAACGCCCACCAGCACAGCAAGTTCTCCCCTTTTCATTCAACCAGCATGGGCGGTCGCACACCCAACCCTGGGCGGTCGCCCACCTGTCCAGAAACTCCACATGCTTTCTCAAAACAACCATGGGCGGTCGCCCTCAACACCATGGGCGGTCGCCCACATGTCCAGTGGAATATTTCCTGGCCAGCTATCTGCACAACACCAAGCAAGCAAACACCAAGCATAATATCCATTGATACATTACAATTCGACCCATATTTTGACCGCACTTTCGCTGCCTACGTCCCCATTGATGTGGGCGGACTACCCAACAACAATAGGCTCAGGTCACCGTAGTTCGACACGTTCCCGAAATACAAAAAAAACAAAGCTTTTTTTTTTTTTTATATAAAAAGCAAACAATAAAATGAAAATAAAATAAAAACTAAAACTCTCCACCCCCAAACTTAATGATTACTTTGTCCTCAAAGTGATGAAAACAAAGCAAAAATTAAATTTACGGGTACTACAACTCACTACTTACCTTGGGTTGCCTCCCAAGCAGCGCTTTTGTTTAACGTCGTTAGCTCGACGGACTGACTTCCTCAACGCTTACGGATCCTTCAACTCGATCCTCTCAACATCCTTCGACCCCGAAACTCCCTCCAAATAAGGCTTCACTCTTTGTCCATTGACCTTGAACCTATTGTTTGTAACCGGATTCACCAATTCCACGGCTCCATGAGAATATACATTCACTACTTCAAACGGACCACTCCACCGAGAACGTAACTTTCCCGGGAAAAGCTTCAATCTTGAATTAAACAATAACACCTTGCTTCCCGGAATAAGTTCCTTGTTCAAAATCTTTTTGTCATGGTACCTTTTTGTTCTCTCCTTGTACAACCGGGAGTTCTCATATGCCTCCAACCGATGCTCTTCAAGCTCATTCAAATGAAGTAACCTTTGCTCACCGGCTAGTTGCAAATCCATATTCAACTCCTTGATTGCCCAAAATGCTTTATGCTCTATCTCCACCGGCAAATGACAAGCTTTCCCAAAGACTAGCCGGTGGGACTCATTCCAATTGGCGTTTTGTAGGCGGTGCGGTGCGCCCACAATGCATCATTTAACCTCAAGGCCCAATCCTTCTGTTTGGCTTCACCGTCTTTTCAAGAATGGCCTTTATTTGCTTGTTACTCACTTCCACTTGCCCGGAAGTTTGGGGATGATACGCGGTTGCAACCTTGTGATTCACCCCATACTTCTTCATGAGTGCTCCAAAAATTTTGTTGCAAAAGTGAGAACCACCATCACTTATAATCGCCCTTGGAACGCCAAACCTACTAAAAATCACATCTTTGACAAACTTGACAACAATATTAGCATCGTTAGTCCGGGTAGGAATTGCTTCCACCCACTTTGACACATAATCCACCGATACTAAAATGTATTCAAAACCACATGAAACAACAAAAGGACCCATAAAATCTATGCCCCATACGTCAAACAAATCCACAACCAAGTTATTCGTGAGAGGCATTTCATCCCGCTTACCAATGTTACCGGTTCTTTGGCACCTGTCACAACTTTTACTAAACATGTATGCATCTTTAAAAAGACTTGGCCAAAAGAAACCCGATTGTAACACTTTTTGAGCGGTTTTCTTTCCACTAAAATGACCTCCACAATGCAATTCATGACAAAAAGAAAGAACATTTTGTTGCTCATTTTCATGAATGCATCTACGAATAACCATATCGGGACCATGTTTAAACAAATATGGGTCATCCCAATAATATTGCTTAACCATTGACAAAAATCTTTTCCTTTCTTGACTTGAAAAATCTGGATTTAGAACCCCCGTAGCCAAAAAATTTACAATGTCGGCATACCAAGGTTCACAATCCTTAACAACAAATAACTGCTCATCGGGAAAATTTTCATTCAAGGGAATTTCACTCACACACCCCTTTTCAAGTCTAGACAAGTGATCCGCCACAACATTCTCACAACCCTTTTTGTCTTTGATGGAAATATCAAATTCTTGTAAAAGCAACATCCATCTTAACAATCGGGGTTTAGCATCTTGTTTGGAAAGCAAATAACGTAATGCAGCATGGTCCGAATAAATAATCACTTTAGATCCTAGCAAGTAAGAACGGAATTTTTCCAAAGCAAATACCACCGCCAAGAATTCCTTCTCGGTTGTAGTATAATTCAATTGAGCATCATTTAACATTCTACTTGCATATTGGATCACATGTGACTTTTTATCAATTTTTTCCGACTCCAAACTGCACCACCGCAAAATCGGATGCATCACACATTATCTCAAAAGGTTGAGTCCAATCCGGACCCACAAGAATAGGGGCTGAAGTCAATTTCTCCTTCAACAAATTAAAAGAATTGAGACATTCTTGGTCAAACACAAATTCCGTCTCTTTAGCAAGCAAGTTTGTTAACGGCTTACAAATTTTAGAAAAATCTTTTATAAAACGCCGATAAAAACCCGCATGACCAAGAAAACTACGAATTCCTTTAACATTTGTTGGCGGAGGCAATTTAGATATTATCTCAATTTTTGCCTTGTCAACTTCAATCCCTTTTCTTGAGACCAAATGACCCAACACAATTCCATGCTTAACCATAAAATGACTCTTTTCCCAACTTAAAGTTAAATTGGTATCACAACATCTTTTAAGAACCAAAGTCAAATTATCTAAGCATGCATCAAACGAATTACCATACAACGAAAAATCGTCCATAAATACCTCAACAAACCTACCAATCATCTCAGAAAAGATCGACATCATGCACCTTTGGAATGTAGCAGGAGCATTGCATAAACCGAAGGGCATCCTCCGATATGCAAATGTTCCAAAAGGGCATGTAAATGTTGTCTTTTCCTGATCTTCCGGAGCAATGGGAATCTGATTATAGCCTGAAAAACCATCTAAGAAACAATAATATTCTTGACCAGCTAGCCTCTCTAGAATTTGGTCAATAAATGGCAAAGGAAAGTGATCCTTTCTAGTCGCCGCATTAAGTTTTCGGTAATCGATAACCATGCGTTGACCAGTGACCATTCTAGTAGGCAAAAGCTCATTATCCTCATTCTTAACAACAGTAATCCCAGACTTTTTAGCAACCACATGAACAGGACTTACCCACTTACTATCGGAAATAGGATAGATAATACCCGAATCCAACAGTTTCAAGACTTCTTTTCTTACCGCTTCAAGCATGTGCGGATTCATCCTCCTTTGATTCTGCCGGACTGGCTTGGCATCATCCTCCATATGGATTTTGTGAATACACATGGTTGGGCTAATTCCTTTTATGTTAGTAATGCTCCAACCAAGTGCGGACTTATGTCGCTTCAACACATCCAACAACCTTCTTTCCTGCAATTCTGTTAAGTCCGAAGCAATAATAACAGGCAAAGAATCATTCGCACCAAGAAAAGCATACTTTAAGCTAGATGGAAGTTGTTTAAGATCTAACTCGGGAGGAGAGACAATAGATGGCAAATGCTTAGGATTAAAATTACCAAAAGATTCTAAAGGAACCTTTTCAGTAATTTCCTCCATAACATCCATCTCAGCAAGAATGGCCCTCGCCTCATTTTGATCAAAAACACCTTTCAAAACTAACTCATCCACAAACTCAGAAACAAGAGAGCCCTCAACATCATGCTCAAATAACACAGAATTTTCAGCAACATCACAAAATAAACACTCATTAACCTCATATGGCTTTTTCATGGAATCAAAGATAGAAAAATTAACAATTTCATCCATGACAGTTAAAGACAATCTTCCATCTTTCACATTAATCACCGCATCTGCGGTAGCCATAAAAGGTCTCCCCAACAAAATAGGGACATCATTCACATCTTTAGCATCTCGTTCCATATCAAGAACCACAAAATCAACCGGGATAATTAGTTTATCAACTTGAACTAAAACATCTTCTACTATTCCCTTTGGATATTTGACCGAACGGTCCGCAAGTTGCAAGGTCATAGTAGTAGGTTTTAGTTCACCCAACCCAAGCTCCACAAACAAAGAATAAGGCAACAAGTTAATGCTAGCTCCTAAATCTAACATTGCCCTCACTTTCTTAGAGTCCCCCAAAGAAATCATCACATTAAAACTATCGGGGTCTTTAAGCTTAGGAGGCAAATTCTTTTCAAAAACAGCACTAACTTGGTCCGAAACCACAATTTTTTCGTTCGGGGCATACTTTCTTTTATTTGTGCTCAATTCCTTGAAAAATTTAGCATAGGAAGGAATATTTTTAATTACATTGAGCAAAGGCAAATTTACATTCACCTTAGAAAGCATGTCATACAACTCTTTAAATTGTGTTTCAACCTTATTCTTGACCAATCTACCGGGAAAAGGGACAGGAGGCACATAAGGCTTAAGAGGTGGAGTTGGAAGTTTCTCCTCGGGAGTCACTTCAACTCGTTCCTCAACCACCACTTCATTCTCATGCATATTGTTATCATCTATAGGAGAAGGAGAAGAGTGTACCTCCTGAAGAGTCTTACCACTCCTCAGGGTGACGGCCTTTGCTTGTTCCGGTTGACTCGGTAGTGTACCCGAATTGTGCTTTTGGAGTGCCTCGGCAATTTGACCCATCTGATTTTCGAGCTTTTTCAGGGAAGCTTCTTGGTTCCCCATTCGTTGGTCCATGATCACCTGATTCTGTTGAGCGGCTTGAATGAATTTCTGCAACGTTTCCTCCACACTAGGCCTTGCAGGCCCTTGTTCTTCTTATCGTTGCATTTGTGGTTGGTATTGTTCTTTGAAATTGACCACCCTTGATTTCCTCCCCAAGAGAAATTGGGATGATTCCGCCAACCCGGATTGTAAGAGTTGGAAAACGGATCATTCCTCACTCTTGGTTGAAAAGCGTTCATTGCATTTGCTTGCTCAAGAAATTTCGGGAATTGGTCTCTCAATGGGCATCCCATGATATCATGGGAGTTCACATTACAAATTACACAACTCGTGCCCGAACTTCCCTCTCCTTGATTTCGCCCTTGGTTTTGACCTTGACTTTGAGCCGTCATCATTCCCATGAAATTCTTCATTTGCGTAGTCAATGCCGAAACTTGTTGCGCTAGAACATCATTAGACTCAACTTCATAAACACCTTTTCTTCCTCCTCTCACACTTTTCTGCTGCGAATTCATGCCAAGTCTCTCATATAAAGCTCTTGTTTCATCAGCAGTTTTCTCACCCATAGCACCCCCGGCTGCATTATCCACTTGGGCTTGACCTTGTTGAGTCAACCCATCATAGAAGGCCTGATTTAAGAGGGCTAAAGGAAACCCATGATGAGGACATTGGACTAGCAACATCTTGAATCGATCCCAAGCTTCATGAAAAGCTTCACCCGGCTCTTGATTGAAAGACATTATCTTGGACCTCAAGTCGGATGTCTTTTGATGAGAGTAAAACTTTGCCATGAACTTGTTGTAAACTTCCGTCCAAGTGTTAAGAGAGGCCGGAGCAAGTGCCATAAACCATGTCTTGGCAGCATCCTTCAACGTATAAGCAAAGCACCTCATTCTCAACTGCTCTTCGGTAAGTTGCCCCAATGGAAAACCTTGCACGGTGCTATAGAACTCTCTCATGAAGGTAATTGGGTCTTCCGATGCCATCCCATGAAATGAAGGGAGCATGTTGAAATGGAGGTTCTTCAACTCATAACTCCTTGCTGCTTGTGGGAGTACAATACATGATGGCGATGGTTCAATTACCGGACGTGCAAAATCACCAATCATTTGTGGTTCCGCCATTTTCACTTCTTCTTCAGAATCGTAATTCTCGGACTGTTGAGAGTAAACTGAATCACTTTCTGTATCACTTGGTTCCGGGTGCTTCCTCTTGTTGATGCGATGAATGTTGTGGTCAATTGGTAACAACTCGGGTTGTAGTGACCTACGACCAAACATTCAAATCTGCAACACCAAGTTAAAACAATACAAAAAAAAAATATATACACAAAATACTATTCACAATAGCAAATAATTAAAACAACTTTAAATTTCACGTCCCCGGCAACGGCGCCAAATTTTGACGAACGTCGAAACGTCAAAAATAAATTTCCAACTCAGCTATCTACAAGTGATTTGTAAATAGGGTAAGTCGGGTCGAACCACAGAGACACGAATTTAAAGTGTAAGAATTATTGCTATAACAAAAAGTTGGTAAAGTGAATGATTTGTTGATTTGTTTAAGGCTAATGTGTTTTCAAAAATTAATTAAAAGTGATTATAAAAGATTTTTATAATAAGGAGACAATTCCCGGAATTGGTTTCACAAATTATGCTCAAGTTTCACAATTCATCAATCAAAGTGCACTTGGGGTTTTGTTCTTACAAAAATATGATTGGGACACTTCGGCGGGTGATTTGCAATCAAGTGTTTCTAACTAATCTATTCCCTTGGCCCGTTCATAAATTAGTTAGAAACCCATTTTAGAACTTAAGAACAATACAAGAGAAAAACCATAATTCTTATGAATCTTTTGGCGGAGATTCAATGAATTGTTACTACCAAGCCAAGACTAATTTCAATTGTAAATTTGGCGGTTCACAATTAAAATTCTAAATAATTCAAGAACAATTATTTGATCAAGACAAGAGTTCTAAAATTCCATTGAAAATAACTTGATAATCCCAAGTACCACAAAGATAAAAATGAAGAGTAAAACTTAAAACATAAAATGTTACCTCCAATTCCAAGAACTAAGAAATTAGCTATCCATGAAAAAGAAGAACACCAAGGAATGTTTAAGAAAATTCTGCATAAGTTCTAAAGAAAAGATAAAGACTCTCTACTTATAGGTCTCTAAAAAAAAACTGAAAAAATAATAATAATAAAATAAATAACCCATGTTCTCCAAAAAACCACTTCTGCAATTAACCCTTTATTAACACCAAAAACAGTCACCATTAATAAAAACCATCAATCCTCATTAATACCAATCCGCCTGGGCTTCTGCAAAACGCCTCGTGGGCGGTCGCCCACTTCACCCCTGGGCGGTCGCCCAGTTCTCCAGAAGCATTTGGTCTTCACAACTCATACTCGTGAGCGGCCGCCCACACTGCACTGCACGGTCGCCCACACCGACAGAAGGTTCAAAGCTTCAACATTTTTCCTCCTGAGCGGCCGCCCATAAGAACCTGAGCGACCGCCCACAATGACGGACTGATAGGCCCATTTTCTTTCTTCCCTTGCACCGGCTTGGCCCACAATTGCTTCCTCCTTGTTGCTGTGGCCCAACTTTCATCCTTCCTGCATTCCTTCTCCACTTCTTCATTTGGCTGGGCCCAAATGCCTTGTTTTTGTCCCACTTCTAATTCGATTCGTCCCATTCTTACATCGTCGCATTTTTTCCACTTGATTTGTTCACCAATTGTTCCCAATTTCCAAACTTGAACCACTGAAACTAAAAACACTAAAAACATCCATTAAACACACAAAACTCAAGGATTAAGCAAATAGTAAGTTTAAAAAGTAGTCAATGGATGAGTGTAAAACTCACTCACCAGTGCCACAACTTATTCCTCAAACCGGTTTTTCACTCTCGGATGAAACATGTGGCTCTCTCGTTTCATTTTGTCCGTGATCAGGTTCAGTCTGGTTCTCTCCGTGTGCAGCACATTTCTGGTAATGACCAACTTGTTGATGTTCTAACAAAACCACTATATCGTCTAAGCTTCGATCAACTCATTTCCAAGATTGGTCTTCTCCAAGGATCGTCCATCTTGTGGGGGCGTATTAAGGATATTAAGGAATCTCCTCCTAAAGTTTCCTAAAGTTATTTGTTTGACTTTCTCTAGATTATTCATTGTCAATATCCTCATGCATTTAGATTAGGCAACTAAATATTTGTAGTGTGTTAGAATAAGGAAACTCCTTCTCCTTATTAGAATAGGAATCTCTCTTGTATATATATTAAGAGTTTGTGAATAAACAATCTAAGGGTTTTCTAATTCTCACACCAGAGACTGCTGATGTGCAAATCTTGTTGACGTTTGAGGAGGACCCAGTGTCAATGCGATCACTCGGGGTGGGTTAATCTTTTTGATCCTTTTCTCTCATTCATAGACTTTTTGATGCTTGGGGTTAGTTGTGTTGACCTTTTTTCATTTGTTGACGTTTTCTCTCATTCATATAAAATTCTTTACTGACTACTAATACAGATTCTTTTATGTCTGCTTCGAGAATGGGTTTGCCTTATGAGTTGATTGTATGTATATTGAACTATATTTAATCTATTTATGTTAGGATCAGAAGGTAGTAAAGAATGTATTATAAGGGCTGAAATTGTATGGAGAGAAATGGAGTAGGAGATGTAGAAGAGAAACTATATTTTGTATTTCTCAACTCATACTTTGCATCAACAATTGCATGACTATTTATACTAGACATAAGATTATTCTAGAATGACTTTTCATGATCTCTAACTTATCCTTTACGAGATACATGCACTACTTTATTAGACTTTATTCATTAACCTTTGATGTTCCATCTTCCATGTATGCACATTAGACAACATACTCCCCCTTAATGTGCTGCCACAACTCCAAGAAGCTCCCTTAATTGTTGGAACTTTTCTCTAGAAAGTGCCTTTGTAAAAATGTCCGCCACTTGCTCCTCACTCTTGCAATAGTTGAGCTTGATCTCACCTTCTTCAATGGCTTCTCGAATGAAATGATGTTTAATTGCAATATGACGAGTCCGACTGAGATAAATTGGATTCTTCGCCATAGCAATTGCAGATTTATTGTCACAAAAAACTGTAGTAGCATCCTTTTGACACTCACCAACATCCTCCAAAATTCTTCTCAACCATATAGCTTGAGAAGTAGCTATAGCAGCTGAAACATACTCAGCTTCGGCCGATGATTGAGCCACTGATTTTTGTTTCTTTGAAGACCAAGAAACCATACCCGAACCAAGTGAAAATGCATAACCAGATGTGCTTTTCATATCATCAACACAACCTCCCCAATCACTATCACAATAACCAAACAACTTCACTCTTGGTTTCTTCTCATACTTGATGCCAAAATTTGTAGTTCCCCTAATATATCTCAACAATCTCTTTGCCGCTCCAAAATGGTTTTGACTTGGATCTTGCATAAATCTTGACAACAAACTTGCACCAAACATTATATCTGGCCTTGTAGCCGTGAGGTACAATAAGTTTCCAACCAAACTCCTATAGAGAGAGGCATCAACCTTTTTCGCACCATCATATTTCAACAACTTCTCACTCACAATGAGAGGTGTTGCCGTAGGATTGCAATCATCCATCCCAAACTTTGCCAAAATATTTTCAGCATACTTCTTTTGGCAAATAAATACACCATCTTTATTTTGATAAATTTCCATACTAAAAAAATGATTTAGAAAATCCATATCATTCATCTCATATTTTTCCATCATATCCTTCTTAAAATCAAGAATCATCTTCTCATTGTTACCGGTATAAAGCAAATCATCAACATAAAGAGCAACAATGAGAATAGATGTACCTTCTGTTTTCACGAACAAAGTTGGCTCACTTTTTCTCTTCTCAAACCCCTTTTGAGCAAAATAAGAGTCAATATTGCTATACCAAGCACGAGGTGCTTGCTTCAACCCGTACAAGGCCTTCTTCAACTTGTACACTTTGTTCTCTTCACCTTTGTGCATAAAACCATGTGGCTGCTCCACATAGATTTCTTCCTCCAATTCTCCATTCAAAAAGGCTGATTTAACATCCAATTGATAGAGCTTCCATGATTTTTGGGCTGCTATTGAAATAAGAGCTCGAATGGTATCAAGCCTAGCCACCGGAGCAAAAGTTTCATTAAAATCAACTCCGGGCTGTTGTGTATAGCCTTTAGCCACCAACCTTGCCTTATTTCTCTTGACCGAACCATCCGGATTCAACTCACTTTGTAGACCCATTTCACTCCAATGATCTCCTTTTCTTTCGGCTTCTCAACTAGCTCCCAAGTCTTGTTCTTCTTTATGGCTAGAATCTCTTCTTTCATAGCTTTTCTCCAATCTTTCTCCTTGAAAGCTTCTTCAAAATTTTCTGGTTCCAAGACACAAAAGTTGTATCTTGCCATTATTTCTTGCAAACTCCCCCTTCTTCCTGCAGAACCGGGAGAAGATGAACTTGAACTTGGACTTGAATTATTTGGTGAATCTGGTGGACTTTCATTTGGAACGGAATGAACTTCATCTTCAATATTTTCATCTTCATTTTCAACATCACTTTCACTATTATCTTGAAAAACTCCACCATTTCTAGTTCCCTTTTTCTTTCAGTCCCAAGAAGCATTTTCATCGAACAACACATCTCGACTGATCAACACTTTGTTATCTTTCAAGCTCCAAACTCAATAGCCTTTAGACATGGAACTGTACCCAATAAAGATACACTTTTCACTTGCTTCATCCAACTTTCTTCTTTTTTCTTTCGGAACCTACGAATAGCAAATACACCCGAACACCATCAAGTGCCTCAATGATGGCTTTCTTCCACTCCAAGCTTCGAATGGTGTTTTGTTGTACAAGGCCTTTGTGGGACTTCTATTAATCAATTACACAGTCGTATTTACAACTTCACCCCAAAAACTCTTTGGCAATCCTTTTGCATGAAGCATAGACTTGCTCATTTCTTCAACTGTTTGATTCTTCCGTTCACTTACTCCATTTTGTTGCGGAATATAACGAACTGTGAGTTGCCTATCAATCCCTTCATCCTCACAAAACTTGTCAAACTCATTATTATTATATTCTTTGCCTCTATCACTTCTAAGAAATTTAATAAAATGTCCGCTTTGTTTTTCAACAAGAGCCTTAAATTTCTTAAAAATGTAGAACACCTCAGATTTTTGCTTCATGAAGTAAACCCAAGTCATGCGAGTAAAATCATCAATAAAGAGAATAAAGTACCTATTGTTGGCATGAGTTGGATTTTTCATTGGACCACACACATCCGTATGAACAAGCTCCAATTTTTCCTTTGCACGCCATGCTCCACCTTTCGGAAAAGATTCACGATGATGTTTCCCGAGAGCACATCCTTCACATACTCCATGAACCTCCTCAATCTTCGGAAGACCTTCAGCCATGTTCTTTTGTTGAAGCATCTTGAGACTATGAAAATTCAAATGCCCAAGTCTTTTATGCCACAACCACGAATCTTCAAGAAAGTGAGCTTTTAAAGCCATATTTTCATCGTACTTGAAAATAAGCGAAAAACTTCGATTTCTCTCCATCTTGATACAAGCAATCAACTGTTGTGCATCATTTTTATCAAAAATCTGCAACATTTATCTTTGAAATTCACCATGTAACCATGCTCCACAAGCTGCCCCACACTCAACAAATTTTGATCCTACTCCGGAACAAGCAAAACATCATGAATAAACTTGGACCCCTTCTTTGTTTGCACACAAATTGTACCCTTTCCTTGCGCCTTTGCCATAGCTCCATTTCCCATCTTCACTTGTGAATTTATAGAAGTATCCATAGCCACAAAAATTGATTTATCTCCGGTCATATGATTGCTACAACCGCTATCCAAATACCACACATCATTCTTGTACTCCGTTGCACTTTGACAAGCATAAAACATATTACCTTCACTTTCTTTTTCCTCCAAAAAATTTGCCGTTTGTTGTGGATTTTTCAACCTACACTCCTTCTCCTTATGCCCAAATTTTTGACAACGATAACACTTTGGCTTGCCTTTGAACCAACAATCATCAATACTATGACCACTTTTTCCACAAATTTTACAACCTTGAGAATTTTGTGAATTTCCACCACGCTCAAAATTTTGTCTACCCCCATCAAAATTATGTCTTCCACCTCCTCTAAAGCCTCTACCACGACCTCTACCTTGGCCGCCACCATTTCTACCGCCTCTAAATGACTCTCCTTTTTTATCACTACTTTCACCATTTTTTTCAAAACCTTTCTCACCCAAATTGAGCTTAGATTGGAAAGCACTCTCAATTGACTTTTCGGAGTGTCTTTCTAACCTCTTCTCATGAGCCTTTAAAGAGCCCATCAACTCTTGAACGGTCAAGGAAGCAATATCCTTAGTTTCCTCAATAATAGACACCATAGCATCAAATTTAGGAGGCAAACTAACAAGAATTTTTTCAACAACTCTACTAACTTCAACCGCTTCACCAAGCCCTTGCATTTGATTAATGATATCCGTCACTCTAGTATAATAATCCTTAATACTTTCATTCTCTTTCATTTTCAAATTCTCCAACTCTCTCCTAAAAGTTTGAAGATTAACATTTTTTACCTTCAAATCGCCTTTGAACTCCCTTTCTAGAATCTCCCATGCTTCTTTAGAAGTGTTTGCTCCCATAATTCTTGGAAACAACTCCGTTGAGACACTTTGTTGGAGAAATGAGAGAGCCTTTGTATCCTTCGTTCGATCCTCCTTCAATTTCTTCTTTCCTACATCATCCAATGCCCTCGAATTTTCGGGTTCTTCAAAACCAACTTCAATGTATTCCCACAAATATTTGGAAATAAAGATTGTTCTCATCTTCACGACCCAATGATCGTAATTCTCACCGGCAAATATTGGAATAGGAGGTGAATCACTCGAGTTCGCCATATTGACAAACTGAATTTTTTTTAACTATCTTCAACAGAACCGAAGCTTTGATACCACTGGTTAGGATCGGAAGGTAGTAAAGAATGTATTATAAGGGCTGAAATTGTATGGAGAGAAATGGAGTAGGAGATGTAGAAGAGAAACTATATTTTGTATTTCTCAACTCATACTTTGCATCAACAATTACATGACTATTTATACTAGACATAAGATAATTCTAGAATGACTTTTCATGATCCCTAACTTATCCTTTAAGAGATACATGCACTACTTTAATAGACTTTATTCATTAACCTTTAATGTTCCATCTTCCATGTATGCACATTAGACAACAATTTAGAAATCGATGTTTCCTCAACTTCTCTGCACGACAGAGACAATTTCCTTGGAATGGCATTGGAAGCATATAAATGGTGTTTGGTCATTGGTGATGATTATGATGTTAGAGTGGTATATTTTTAATATTCAAGTGTTTTTCCAAGTTAATAGTCATGGTGGTGATTTTTGGTTGCATAAACCAGCTAATATTTAAAGGAAATTAGACATTGAATTGTAGATATGTACATGACTATAGTTGCAAGATATTCCCTTGATCCATATAAATTGTCCTCTTTGAAATAGCTTATTGTTGCAGGAATCACATTTAATGCATTAATCTACCAAAAATTGAGTTATCAAGTGGAATGTGGAAATAAGAGAATAGAAATTTGGACATCCCGAAAAAAGAAACTGTTCCCAGTTTTTTATGTGGCTGAGGGACTATCTTTGCTTACTTGTACACTTTCTTCGGAATACAATTACAACAACAAAGTCTTAGTCCCAAAATGATTTGGGGTCGGCTAATACTTTCTTCGGAGTACTTGAAATATTAAGTTCCTAAAATTTACTTTCAATATTTACAACATATTTTGAATCTGATACTTGCACTAGTGTGAAATGAGTTGAGTATTGATTCTTTTTTCATTTGTTGACGTTTGGTTAGTTTGAAATTGCAACTGCGGGATTCCTTGCGAGTTTGAGGTCAAAGGTTGCTGGAGAAACTGGGCGAATGGAGGAGCCAGGTGATGTGCAAATCTTGTTGACGTCTGAGGAGGACCCAGTGTCAATGCGATCACTCGGGGTGGGTTAATCTTTTTGATCCTTTTCTCTCATTCATAGACTTTTTGATGCTTTGGGTTAGTTGTGTTGACCTAATTATTCAATGGTAGGCACAATATATATCAAGATATATTGGTTAAGATATCCGGGATAAAAGGCAAAGGCGACATACACGTGACATTATTTTGTAGGAACAGTAAAATGCCCAGAGTTAGGCGGGGCAATCGTCCCACGCTCAGTCTCAGATGGGGCCAGGCGGCCGCCTCACCGTGGCTTTTCTTGGGTGGATTTTCTGGATGTGAGGCGGCAGCATCGTGATTCTCTAGACGACCGCATGAAGTTGGGAAGATTTGGGGCCAAATGGCTGGGAGTGAGGCGTCGGCCTCGACATGGGCCAGGCGGCTGCCTCATTGGTGAGTTGGTGGGTCGATGATTTGGTCTTCGCTGTGGTTTGGGCTGGTCCAAGGGTAACGGGTTTGGTTTTGTTTAATTAGGAAATTCTTATTGATTATATAATTGAACCCCCATTTGTAATTGTAATTGATTTTAAAAATTTTGATTTAGGAAATTTTAGGAATGTGAATTACATTTTAGTAGAGGTATTTTGACATTGTTAATTGATGTATATGACAAATTTTTCAATATAAGGTTATTTATAAGTGTATTTTAGTAGTATTATAATTCATATATATATATATATATATATATATATATATATATATATATATATATATATATATATATATATATATATATATATATATATATATATATATATATATATATATATATATATATATATATATATATATATATATATATATATATATAGAGTTGGTCTTATGAAAAACGCGTTTTTTCTGGCACTAAGAAAAAACGTGTTTTGCGTTTCCCCGTTTGTGCCAGTGCCAGTGTGATAAAGTGCCAGTGTGATAAAGTGCCAGTGCATGTGTAACAAAATGCCTGTAAAAAAAGTGCCAGTACCAATTTAACAAAGTGTCAGTGTAAACTGGCACTGGCACTTTGTTAAACTGACACTGGCACTTTTTACACGGACACTTTTATATACATGAATTGGCACTCTTCACACTAGCACTCTGTTACACTAACACTGGCACTTTGTTACACTAACATTTTTGCTGGCTCTAAAAAACACAAGCACTGGCATTCAAAAACACATGCACTGACACTAAAAAACACATGCACTGGCACTCAAAAATACTGGTAATAATTTTTGCTGGCTCTCAAAAACACAAGCACTGGCACTCATAAACACATGAACTGGCACTTCAAAACACATGAACTGGCACTCCAAAACACATACACTGGCATCTAATTACCCAGTCCACCAAAACACATCAGAAAAATCTCAAATTCTCTTAAAATGGTTGCAAATTAAAAGAAATTACCCAAAACACCAGAAAAAGCTCAAATTCTCTTAAAATGGTTGCAAATTACAATGGGTATTTCACAACTTACTTAGCAACAAATTCAGACAAAATTAGAAAACCATAATTAACATTAAATTGGTACCAGGCGTATCAATGTAAAGATGAGGCTACTGTTTGTCGAGCATACTTTGTTTAACGATGAAATCAGGAGGTTCGATTTGATTTCCGGCAATGATTACGATTTCCGACTTCTTTTCGCCGATGGTGTTCTGCTTGGAGGAAGAAACCATTAGGGAATTTGACCCGAGCATACTTTGTTTAACGATGAAATCAGGAGGTCCGATTTGATTGCCGGCAATGATTACGATTTCCGACTTCTTTTCGCCGATGGTGTTCTGCTTGGTGAAGATGGCCTTTGCGATTAGAGAGAAGGGTGAGGAACTATGTTTGCGTTTAGAGAGAGAGTGGTTAGAGCGGGATAGGTGAAAAACATGTTTTTTTAAGATTAAAAAAAACGCGTTTTTTACAAGTTTTTGCATATATATATATATCTATATATATATATATATACTCCCTCCGTCCCAACAATTGCTTCCCATTTTTTGCCAAGCACGCAAATTAAGAAAATGGGGGGAAAGAAAAAATGTTGTGAGTGTAATTTGAAAATAGGAGAGAGAATGAGTGGAGAGAATAGTAAATTATAATGGTGTTGTGAGTATTAAAATAATGTAGGAGAGAGAATGAGTGGAGGAAATAGTAAAGATTCCTTTGCCAAAAAAGGAAAGTGGAAGCTATTAACGGGACACCCAAAATGGAAAAATGGGAAGCTACTATGGGGACGGAGGGAGTATATATATATATATATATATATATATATATAAATATACACACTACAAGGAAAATGTGTTTTGGAGACGGCAAATTATGTAGCCAAAATGAAGATTCTGTCTCTAAATCGTGTTTAGGAACATATTTGTTTCGTAGCTAATCCGTGGGTGCAGGTTGGTTGCTAAATTGGGCGTCGCTGTTTTGTAGCTGTTTTAGAGACAGATTTAGAGACGGACATATCTGTCTCTAATTTAGAGATGGATATGTCCGTCTCTAAATTAGAGACATATATGTCCCTCTCTAAAACAGCTACAAAACAGAGATGCCCTTGAAATTACCCGAATCCGGCTCGCGCGTGGGCCCCGACATCTCGCTGCTTGGTCGAGGAGGTGTCTCGCTGTGTTCGGTTTGTAGAGTCGCCACGCCGTTTTGATTTAGCCCAAAACATTGAGAAAAGGCTTAGTTTAAAAATTGTTGTTGTGTGATGAGATTTTTGAGTTCGGAGGTCAGGTTACTCCTCGGGAAGGACATAGTAAATGCACACCCGAGTCGCCTTGTAAAAAGGAGTCTTTCGGTACCCCTTCTTTCTTTGAAAGTTGTGTGTGTGTATGTGCTTTTAAAAACGCATGCTGTTTATAATGTCTACATCGTACGCTATGGAAGGAAGCCTTACCAATGTTGGTTCGTGTCTGTCTTCCGCTGGGGAATAGTGTTTGAGTGTTGAATAGTATTCTGGGACGGACCGGGATGGCGTCGGGATGTGCCAGTTTCTGCTGACAGAGCTTCGACGTGCCTCAGGTGTGTACTCGAGCAGAGTTTCGTCATGCGTTGGGTTCACAGGGATCGTTGACTGGACTCAAGGCAGAGGTCCGGCGTGCGTCAAAATTGTCGGTTGTGCTCGGACAGAGTTCCGGCGTGCGTCAGAATTGTCGGTTGTCTCTAAAACGATTTTTCCTTGTAGTGTAAATCTGGTTCAGCAAACCCAAAAATAGCACGCCGTGATATTCTTCAAATTATATCCATAAGATTGGTTAATCAAGGTGTTCATAAGAAGAACGGTGTGAGCTTTGAATGCGGGATTAGGAGTTAAACTAACTGGACTTGCCAACCAAATTTTAAAACTAATTAAAATGTCCGTAGTTTATTTTGATTAAGATAAATTGTTTATTAGGAGTGGCACCCTATAATGGAAAATGATTTGGATTAAATTAGTTCGGATGGCTGATTAATTACCCTTAATGTAAATTTTCTTAAACAAAATAAATCAATGAAATAGATTTGAAATATTCTTGCTTTGCAACAAAAAGTTAAAAAAAATCTTACGCAGCCAGGATTAGGAGCTAAAATTTTCTAATAGCAGACTATTCTCTGGTGGCTATTATATGTATATGTTAATCTGATTAGGTTAATTTTTTCTCCATCTACCCAATAATTTCCAAAATAATTTCCTTATAAATAGATTTGATATTTATCATCTTATAATACAAAACAAAATGGGGTTTACTAAATTTACACAAACTATTCTCTGTCTGATTGCACTAGCCATGATTCATGCCTCTCAAGCACAAAACTCCCCTCAAGACTACCTCAACGCCCACAATTCAGCTCGTGCTCAAGTTGGTGTCGAACCACTTGCTTGGGACAACAATGTGGCTGCCTTTGCTCAGAACTATGCTAATCAGCGTATAGGTGATTGCAATATGGTCCATTCTGGCGGTCGTTATGGTGAAAACTTAGCAGCAGCATTCCCTGATATTACTGCCACTGCAGCTGTGGAGATGTGGGTTAGAGAGAGGGATTTCTATGACTATAACTCTAATACGTGTGTTGGTGGGGAGTGCGGCCATTATACTCAGGTGGTTTGGGGTAATTCTAAGAGTGTTGGATGCGCTAGGGTTCAGTGTAACAATGGCTGGGGATTTGTGACTTGCAACTATGATCCTCCTGGTAACTTTGTTGGAGACCGTCCTTATTAATCACAAATTATTTCTGATCCTTTGTTATTGTAATTGTATAATGTACTGTCATGTAAGTTAAATAAGAGCCTAAATACTCATGCTTTAAGTGATCAATAAATCAGAACCAAAAAATGGCAATATTAATTTTATGTCACAAAATTAATTTTGTGTGCCTTGGTTTTATTTTCAATTGCATAAGTTCGTAAATGCTCTAAACCATCACCACGTGCAAATGCAATGTACGGATTACTAGAAAAATCAATAGTTATAATGTTGAATTTCCTAGAAATGTGAATTGATGAACTACAGACGTTGTCGCTTCCACCAGAAAGCATATAGCTTTGTAAAGGTGGCATATATCCGATGTAACTGTGGTCGTCCGTAACTTCATGGATAAATCGATCAACAGATGGACAGGAATCTTTTAAAGTTGTTTCGACACCTGTCGAAAACTCACAACAACAACAACAACAACAAAGCCCTATAAATCCCAAAATAATCTGGGATTGACTAACATGAATACGCATACGTGTCATTGTAACACCCCTAATTTTCCATACATAAATGAGCATTCAATGGCATTAAATATAACTTCAAAATATTAGGGTTTCCACCCCCAAAACCCTATTACATCATAAATGTCATTAAATACCATAAATACTTAATAAATGCGGAAGCGAAAATAAATACTTATTGTCTCAGCTAGTAAAACCACACTAGCCATTAATGTACTTACAACCAAATGAAATAACTAATTGTTCAATAAACCCTACTTATTCTCCAAGCGTCGCCCTTCTCGCGACCAATCCAATTCCCTCCTACTTAGAACCTGAAAAGAAAAATTTAAGGGAGAAGGGTGAGCGAATGAATGCTCAGTAAGTTCATACGATGTCTCTTCGGGTACTAGGAAGAGACGACCAGAATGAACACTTCAATAATATCATACAAGGATAGGTTAATTCAGTTTTATAATAGACTGCGGTACAATACAGTCAAGACACCATTTAAAATAATCTTCAAGGAAATATGGCACTACGATTCAAAGGGATTCATACAATTTCCGTCAATTCCAACGTACATTATAACCTCAATGCCAAAGGTACAAATAATACACCTAGCTTCATCAAGCCATTAGTGTGGGTCGAAACATATACGGTACTGTCACACATATGCTCGGGGTCTAGAATTGCCCTTGTAATCAGACAATTCCTGAGAGAAGGCATGTGATCACTCATGCAATCCCTAATAAGAACAAGTCCTTAGACAAGTTCTGACAATGCCTTTTCTAACTGGGCATGTCCATTCTAAGCAAGTAAGTGGTTCCACAAACATGCTAGAACGAGAAAGCATACAGAGGTACAGGTATGCATATGACAAGTTTCAAACATCAGATATTTTGTGAACAACAACATTATCACAAAATATAGATATTTCCAAGTAACGTTCAATAACGCATATTATTTGCAAATAACTATCATGTCATTTGATAGTCTAATTATATCAAGAAGGTATAGGAGTTCCAATGAAAAAGAATTCAAATACAGTAAAGGAACGTAATCCCTTACCTTGATCTAACTTCTTGGACCACTCTTCCCGTGCGTATCTACAAACACGTAAGAGTAACTTAGTATCTCGCATTGTCGTTAACTATTTCTACTTAGTTAAACCTTATGCGTTATAATTTAACTTCTTCCCTTTCTTTGTTTAGTAATCTTCTAAGTTTGGAAAGTTTCTATTTTTGAAACTTTCCTTATTTGGGAATTTCCTTATTCTTGGCTTTGTAATTCCCTAGTTATGGTTTGATTTTTATTTAGGATTATTCTCTTTTCCATCTTTTTCATAATTCTTGACTTTAAGGTAACTTTCCTCTTTTAGGATTTTCACTTAAGTCCTTCTACTTTTAATTAATTACTTAAAGGTCCCCCATCTTTTGGGTATTTGCAAAACAGTCCTCCAACTTTTGAATATTTGCAATTTAGTCCCTCAACTTTTAGATATTTGCAAATTAGTTCCTCAACTTTTAAATATTTGCAATTTAGTCCCTGAACTTTTTAATATTTGCAAACTAGTCCCTCAACTTTTTAATATTTGCAAACTAGTCCCTCAACTTGTAAATAATTACCAATTAGTCCCTTGACTTTCAATTAATGACACAATGGTCCTTCTGCAGTTTTAAGCTTTACAATTTAATCCTTCAGTTAACTTCTCCATCAATTTCCTGACTGTACAGTTAGAATCTTAACGGTTTCAGCTTAAAACTATTCAATTTAGTCCTTTTTCAGTTAAAAACTTAACTGTAGTCTTTTAAACTTAACCAAAAGCTTAATTAATTAAACCAAAACACACCTAATAATGCCTAGGGTTCAGCCGAGCCTTGACAGATTCCAAATCCATGGATTGATTTTCTTTTCTTTTTACTTTTGTTCATTAACCAAACACTTTAATTAATTTACTCTTAATCAAATAATCCTTTACACCTTAATTGATTAAATCTATATTTTTTTTCTATTCTAAATTCAAGAATAAATTTGGGTTATGGGCATATTATTATAACATTCAATCCCCATCATTTTAATCCTCAAACAATTCATTTAACCTCAAGATTTAACATTTAAAAGCTTGCAAAAATCACCAAGAACAATAAAAGTTTAAAACTTATAAAAATCATAACTAATTTCCTAATGCTCCGAATTGAATGAAACGAAAGAGGGAAGTTAGGGTTTGACATTACCTTAATTTTGGTGAAGAAAGATTGCACAAAGAACCAACCACGGCTGCTCCCCCTCCCCTTACAGTTTCCGATCACCGCCCCTTAACTAGGGTTTTTAATTTTTTTTTTCCTTTTGCTTTGGTAATTGCTGAAAATAATGAGAAATTTTTAGGAAGATTTGGTATTTAAATGTAGGTATTAACCTCCTTGGGCTTTCTCTTGCACAAGCCCAAAACCTAGCCCACTTGCTTTAACCCATTCTATTTAATTTTTAATAGCCCATTTATTAGAAGTCAATTAATATAATTAATTTCATTTATTAATTTTTTTCCTAATAAAAATAATTAATTTAAAAGTCCAAAATTTTTTTGGGTTCTTACATTCTTACCCCCTTAAAAGAAGTTTGTCCCCAAACTTAACGTACCTTAATTTTCGAAGAGATCGGGATACATTTTCCGCATTTCGCTTTCGAGCTCCCATGTTGCTTCTCTTTCGGTATGGTTGCTCCACTGTACCTTTACATAAGGAACCAACCGTTTCCTCACATTCTCGTCTTTTCTGTCGACGATCCTGATCGGCCTTTCATCATAAGTCAGATCAGCACGGACTCTCAGCTGTTTGTACTCGATCACGTGACTTGGATCGTGAATATCCTTCCTTAGCATGGAGACGTGGAACACGTCATGTACTCTAGCTAAAACCGGTGGTAAAGCCAATCTATAGGCCACTTCCCCAATCTTTTCAAGAATCTCGAATAGTCCCACTTATCGCGGACTTAACTTTCCTTTGATTCCGAACCTCATGATTCCCTTTGTTGGCGAGATCTTTAAAAACGCTTGATCCCTAATTGAAATTCTAAGTTACGTCGTCGGCGATCTACCTACGACATCTGTCTACTCTGGACGGTTAATAACCATTCCGAATACGTTCACTACAACAAAAACGGGTTTTTGTGGCACTTTTTTAAGTGCCACAAATCAGAAAAAAGTGCCATAAAAGCTATTTCCGACACATTTTCCGGCATTTTTATAAGTGCCATAATAAGTCGCGTCTAAGAATACTTTCCGCAAGACTTAAAAGTGCCACAATTTTCCGGCACTTTGAAAAGTGCCACAATTTCCGGCACTTTTAAAAGTGCCACAATTTCCGGCACTTTTTAAAGTGCCACAATTTTCGGCACTTTTTAAAATGCCATAATTTTTGGCACTTTTTTAAATGCCATAATTTCCGGCACTTATTTAAATGCCACAATTTTCCGGCACTTATGAAAGTGCCACAATTATCCGGCAGTTTTGTAAGTGCCTCAAATTACTGGCATTTTAAAAAGTGTCTTAATTTTCCGGCACTTTGAAAAGTGCCACACATTTTCGGCACTTTTGCACAGTTTTAATGAACTGACGGATATGATTACTGTCGGTAATTCACTACAAATAGATACAAATCTCAAGCATATTTAATGCCACATTCCTACATAATTTTGACTAACTGCAACAATGTATATAAAAGATAACTTTTTCTCATTGTCATCAAAGAAAATAAGTATAAATTACATCATTCAGAAAGTAATAATTCAAAAATTTAAGCAAGGTATACAACCTTGACATCATAACACCAGAAGCTAAATATTCAATTGTTCAAACAAAAGCGTGATGAGATAATGGTCTTCTTCCATAGCGAATCCATAGCGAATGTATTACAAGAGACGTGATCCATCACCTGCAAACAAACAATTATAGCATTAATTACTTTAATTTTTAAAGAGACTTTGAAAAAATCACACCTTAAGATGCGCTTCTACAAAAGGTGTAAGCTTGCTTGAACAGCTGATTATGAGGAGAAATCACCAAAAGGCGCCTCTTCTTGAACATGTACAAGCTTAAAATCACACCTTAAGGAGCACAAATCATGTCTGCCTTGGCTAAGTTACATCATTCCATAGAGAGAGAGAGAGAGAGAGAGAAGACAACAATCTCAATGCCTAACAGCTTCTCTATGATACTACTAAAATTCGTAGAAAACTATTAAATAAATGTATATGAATACTTTTGTTTTTTCTTGAACTAGATATGTATAAGAATATTTAAGAAACTAGAAAAAGCAATAATCATCAGCTTAAAATATAACTAAATCATGAGAAGATATTTTTACGTAACTCTTATAGGAACATATACAGAAATCATGTGAAATTGAATGCTCCAAGCAGTCAAAAGAAACACAAATTTGAAGAAAAACTCACAGGCAAATAAATAAAAATATGCTGGGTCAGCTATCAACAATTCTCTGTTTTATCATCAGATACCTGCTTTTCTACAAAAGGTGTAAGCTTGCTTGAACAGCTGCTTACGAGGATAAATCACCCAAAATGTGCCTCTTCTTTAAGAGCATGTACAAGCTTAGAAAACTAAGAAATAAATGTATAAGGATATTTTAGAAAAGCAATACCCATCAACTTAAAATATAGCTAAATGATGAAATGATCTTTAAAAATAAGTAACTCTTCTAGGAGCATATATAGAAATCATGCAAACTTGAAAAGCGCCCCATGTTATAATAAAAAAAGCACAAAACTGAAGTAAACCACAAGCTCACTGGCCAGGAAACAATAAGGCAGTGTTGTTAATATGTAGGGTCAACTATCAATCATTCTCTGTTTTATCATCGGAGAACTGCGCTTCTCCCAAAGGTGTAAGTTATAGCTTAAACAACTGCAAAGGAGGAGACGTCGCCTAAGAATGTCTCTTCGACAAAAGCAGGTACAAGCATAAAACAACACCTTAAGGAGCACAAATCACGTCTGCTTTGGCTTGCATCATTTCAGAGAGGGAGAGGGAGAGAGGGGGGGGGGGGGGGGGGAAGCAATTCCAATATTGAAACTGGTTCTTAAAGGAATTACAGAAATTCACAACAAATGAAGAAATGAATGTATAAGAAATAAGAAGCTAGAACAGCAAACATATGTTCAAATATGCTCAAGTGAAATACATACACGCATGCATGTGCACACCCAAATGTGCTCAACTAAATAACCTTTACCAACTATCATGCAGTAAGTTGAACCTGCAATCATGAAAAATATTTTGTACATATGCTACTAAAAAATTGTTTAAAAGTTGATTTCCTTAATTTTCTTGAAAAACTAAAAAGGGACTTATTTTAGGACATGGGGTAATAGAGAATGAAATGGTTCACTATAAAAATGGCTTGAATCAAAGAGTGATACCTGGGACTGGAAAATTGGAAAGGGATAGGCAAAAAATAAAATAAACCAGTCATACATGGAATGATAAGCAGAATCCAAATAACAATTATAACATACATTAACCTGAATCCATTTAAATCTTATTCACGCATAAGACCCTAGAGTCAAAAGAAAACTTGACTGGTTGACCTCTATAAAGCACTTCACAAACGGGCTTCTTTCGTTTCAAGTTCTGACAAAGAGATGTAATTTAAAAACTGGTTGATGACAAGGGTGTGAAATGAGGACAGTGAATGAAAGAGGCTGGAACAATTATTTTCGAACAAACACAGTAAAATGCAGGAGAATAAAATCTAAATAAATACAAGAAGGCCTGATGATTCACCTCATCTGGTACTCGAAGATATTTAATAGTGTTTCCACGGATGTAACATTCTGGCATCCTCCAAAACCTATCTCCATCCTGCCATTATTTTTCAGAATTAATAACAGCCGCATTAATAAAATATGATAATGTCAAGGAAAACAATTGAGTTTCTTCTCAAAAGCTACCTTAGAGGTACAAATGACTTCGCGAAGATGGATATTCATCCATGTGTCACAATTCACCAAATGCCCATTGTATGTTTCACCGTTTTTCAGCTCCACTAACTGTAACAGAAACAAAACGAAATCCTTTTGATATCTGCAAACTCGCACAAAAATGCAAAAACAACAATCCACTAGCAAAAGGCTAACACAATAGGACATTCTTCACAACCCTAAACCCTAAAACCCATTCAAAAGTAGGTAATACCCATGTTTCACAATGTCTTCACAACCCTAAACCCTAAAACCCATTCAAAAGTAGGTAATACCCATGTTTCACAATGTACCCCTTCTCCCCAACTATTATGGAACTAATGCAAAAGCATTCAAATCTACAAAGAAGAAAGACGAGAAACTCACCATAGGATGCCCCTGTGAGGTCTTGAGCAGAGAAAGTGGAAGCTGAAACAGAGAAAATCGAAATCACCAAATTAAATCACGACTCAAGCTTCCAATGGATACCTACCCTTTAACCCCCCCCCCCCACACCAGCTTCTAAATGCATCAGCCTCAAGAACAAAAACAAAAGTATCAATCACCTTTTACCATCCCAAATAAACTACAGAATGGTGAGAATCAAAAGCCACAACCATAAGTAAATCACGAC
Source organism: Adenophora triphylla var. japonica (assembly GCA_022495995.1). Lineage (NCBI taxonomy): Eukaryota > Viridiplantae > Streptophyta > Magnoliopsida > Asterales > Campanulaceae > Adenophora > Adenophora triphylla. The sequence goes on from JAFEMH010001330.1 coordinate 160,825, forward strand.
TCAAGATTCCAATGGATACCTAGAAACATAAAATTGAGACAAGGTAGAAGGGAAGAACAACGAACAAAATATGCAACCAATCTAACCAATCTATAAATTCAAGCTTATCAATACCTTGTTCAATTTGGCAGAGAGGGTAGGAGATGTATTTGGGCGTCGTACGAGACGCCGGTACCAAGAATTTTGCCGGAAAGGAGACGCCGGCATCACGAATTTCACCGGAAAAGAGACGCCGACACCACGAGAAATCGCAGTAGTGGAGAGAGAGAGAGTGAGAGCGATGGCGATGGCGATGGCGATGGTGAGAAGAGAAAGGGGAAATCGAGCGGCGTGTGTTTGCGGTTTGTGTGGGTAGATTAGGTCGCAAAGCAGAGTGATTTTGGGAAGGAAAAACGTAATATGAAGGAATTAAGGAATTGGGGAAAAGTGGGAGGGAATGGGAAAAGAATAAGTGGGAAATAAAATTTGGTGAAAATTTTAACCGGGAAAAGAATTATATCCTCCTAGAAAACATGAGTATAAAAAGGAAAAAGAAAAGGAAAAGAAAAAGAAAAAATTAAAAATATAAGTAAAATATACTCCCTCCGGTTAACTGTCACTTTTAGATGAGCAAAATTATTAGTTTTTTCATTAAATCATAATAATAATTGATTTTCTTAAAATCAGTGAGAACCCAAAAAGCGATAGTTATTTTGGATCAGAGATAGTATAAACTTAATAAAAAATTTATTTGAACACATTTATAAATCCTAGTCAACCTTGTGTGTTTCTTTTATATTAAATATTATATTTTATCTATTCCCAATTTTTTTAAAAAAAAAATCAAATTTATACCAAAATATAAATTTGTGGTTTTATTCTAAGCAACTTTACTATATTGCCTACGTTCCAAAATAAACGTCCTAAAATTAAATTTTCTTATGATCAAGATTAATTTAAACACTTTTTTTATATTTATTTCAGAGTGAGTAATATATTTATCTTATAAAATGAAATAGTCATTGTACACTAGCTACAAGCATTTAATTAAATTGTCTACAAAAATAAATTATTCTCAAAGAAAAATTTAGTCTATTTTATATGCACACTTATCTTAATATATAGTTTCTACCGAAAAATTAGCGGCACTTTTAAGAAAGTGCCGGAAAACTTGCGGCAATTTTTCAAAAGTGCCGGAAAATTAGCGGCACTTTTTCAAAAGTGCCGGAAAATTTGCGGCACTTTTTCAAAAGTGCCGGAAATTTAGCGGCACTTTTAAGAAAGTGCCGGAAAATTAGCGGCACTTTTGTAAAAGTGCCGAAAATTAGCGGCACTTCTAAAAAAGTGCCGAATATTTGTGGCAGTTTCTGAAAAGTGCCGGAAATTTGTGGCACTTATTAAAAAAGTGCCGGAAATTGGTGGCACAAAATTAAGTGCCGGATTAAAAGTGCCGGGAAAAGCCATTTTTCTTGTAGTGGTTGTACCTTAATTTGCAGAAGGTGAGCCGACTTCATAAGTATTTCCACTATGACCCAAATCGCGTTATGACCTTTCAACGCCTTCGGTAATCCAACCACTAAGCCCATTTCTATATTCTCCCATTTCCATTGACAATGAAAGATACTTTTCCAAATAACAAGTAGTGACACTTTTACAAATAACATATAGAGATTTCATACACATATGCCTGTCAATTCCAAGTACTTGTGCACCCTTCATCTAGGTGACTCTGATACACCTTTTCAGGCGATCGTTGAATAAGGTTCCCTACGATTTTATCAGAGCGCTCCCTTATTCTGATGCATCATGATACTCACATATATAGAATTAAGGTCATTTCAATCTATCTAAACCCATTCATTCTACATTAAGGTCATTTCAATCTATTTAGACCAATTCATTCCACATTAAGTTCATTTCAATCTGTCTTGGCCAATTCATTCAACATTAAGGTCATTTCAATCTGTTTTGACCAATTCATTCAACATTAAGGTCATTTCAATCTGTCTAGACCAAATCATACAAAGTCCTCATCAAATGGACAGAATAATATCATATATAGTGTTCAAGGTACGAGAACACATAAATCGAATCCAATCATCACGGATCCACATTAAATTCCTATACATCTTTGTATTCCCAGGATGAAAAGAAAATTTCGAACAGTGCGGTTCTTGTAAAATCTCTCTCTTTATGTCTCGGTTGTCCGGTACCCAATTTCTCAACCGATACCTTAGGATTTCATCGGTCCCAATATGAAAATCTCGCCTTTCCCTTGGCTATACTCTCTTGCATCTTCACTGCCTCTTCGTTAATTTATTGGGCTTCCTTGATTCTATTCAAAAGTGTTGGTTGAACACTCCAATTACCCTTTAACTCTTACTTATATACTTGAAACCTCAATGCTTTTCTATGTACTTACCCCTTTAGAATTCACAATCGCTAAGGTTCCTTGATTCTTCTTACTCAATGCATCAGCCACCTTATTGGCTTTCCCTATGTAGTATAAAATTTCACAATCATAATCCTGAAGTAACTCAGGTCATCTCCTTTATCTCATGTTAAGCTCCTTCTGGGTGAAGACATACTTAAGACTCTTATGATTAGTGTAAATCTGACATGTTACCCCATATAAATAATGTCTCCAAATCTTCAAGATAAGTACTACAGTTGCTAACCCCAATTCATGGTTCGGGTAATTCCTCTCATGGTTCTTCAGTTGCCTTGACGCATAAGCTATCACTTTATCGTTCTGCATCAACACACAACCTATTCCTTCCAATGAAGCGTCAATATATATCACAAATCCGTCCGATCCTGATGGTACTGTAAGAATAGGTGCGGACACTAACTCTTCAGCTCTTGAAAATTCTTTTCACATTCCTCTGACCAAACGAACTTTGCTTCTTTCTGTGCTAACTTCATTAACGATTCTGATAACTTCGGAAATTCTTCAACAATCTCCTGTAGTAGCCTTCTAACCCCAAGAAACTTCTTATTTTACTAACAGTTGTTGGTCTCTCCCACTCTACTATAGTTTCTATCTTTGCCGGATCTACTTCAATTCCTTCTTAGATACCCCATGTCCTAGAAATGCCACTTCCTCCAACCAAAATTCATATTTCTTGAATTTAGCGTACAACTTTTGTCCCCACAAAACATGTAGAACTAACCTCAACTGTTCTTCATGCTCCTCCTTAGTTTTAGAGTATACCAAGATATCATCTTATGAATACAAACATTTATCCAAAACTCCCGGAATACCTTATTCATCAATTCCATAAATGTTGCCGATGCGTTCATCAACCCAAACGGCATAACCAAAACTCGTAATGGTCGTATCTTGTCCTAAAGGCCGTCTTTGCCACATCCTCTTTCTTCACTCTCAGTTGATGATATCCCGATCTCAAATCTATCTTCGAGAATTAACCTGTTCCCCGGAGTTGGTCAAACAATTCATTAATCCTTGGTAACGGATATTGATTCCTAACCGTCACTTGATTCAACTACCGATAATCGATACACATTCTCATCGACCCATCCTTTTCCTTCACAATTAACATCGGTGCTCTCCAAGGTGGTACACTTGGTCTAATCAGCCCGTTATCCATCAATTCTTGTAGTTGTTCCTTCAATTCCTTAAGTTCATTTGGCGCCATCCGGTACGGTGCCTTAGATATCGGTGCAGTCTCTGGTACTAAGTGTATGGAAAATTTCACCTCCCTTTCCGGTGGTATTCCCGACAAATCTTCTGGAAACACATCCTTAAAATCTCTGATTACTGAAAGAGACTCTACACTTACTTCTTTCTTATCCATCACTCCAATATAGGCCAAGAATCCTTCATATTCTTTTCTCAACATCTTCCAAGCCTTCATTACGAAATGAAGCTCGATCTAAATCTCGGTTTCAGTCCTTGAAAATAAGATTCCTCTCAAGAGGGTACTTTGAATCGCACTACCTTCTTAGAACAGTCTATTTTTGCTTGGTTAGCAACTAACCAATCCATTCTTAGAATAATGTCTATTTTATTCATTTCCATTTCTACCAGGTCAACCTCGAGTTCTCTATCACCTATTTTCAAAGGGTACTTCTTACACATAGGCAATATAGGAATCGACTCATTAGTCGGAGTATCTATCACCAAAGGTACTTCTAACACTTCAGGTTTCAATTTCATTTTCTTCTCCTTGTACCGACACCCAACAGTCTTGTGCCTCCCTTCGCATACTTCACATTTTTCATCAATTCTTGACCACGGACCTCGCCCTTGATCTCAACTCTTCGATGGTTATAGTTATGACTTGGGTACTCACTTGGGCACCATCTTCTTCACGATACTTATCGGTACTACGAATACAAGGCACTATTACTCACGCCTATACTAGCAATACTAAATGCTTACAACAAAAACAGGTTTTTGTGGCATTTTTTAAAGTGCCACAAATCAAAAAAAAGTGCCATAAAAGCTATTTCCGGCACATTTTCCGGCACTTTTAAAAGTGCCATAATAAGTCGCGTCGGCAATACTTTCCGGCACTTAAAAGTGCCACAATTTTCCGGCACTTTTAAAAGTGCCACAATTTCCGGCACTTTTAAAAAGTGCCACAATTTCCGGCACTTTTAAAAGTGCCACAATTTCCGGCACTTTTAAAAGTGCCACAATTTCCGGCACTTTAAGAAATGCCATAATTTCCGGCACTTTTTTTAAATGCCATAATTTTCCGACACTTCTTTAAATGCCGCAATTTTTCGGCACTTATGAAAGTGCCACAATTATCCGTCAGTTTTGTAAGTGCCTCAAATTTCCGGCATTTAAAAAAGTGTCTTAATTTTCCGGCACTTTGAAAAGTGCCACACATTTCCGACACTTTTGCACAGTTTTAATGACCAATCGATCGCTCCAGACTCTCTTGAACTTCTTAACCCTCTTCTTGATGATCTTCTTCTGCAGCAGAGGCACAGCCTTTGTTCCTTATCTTCTGCAAATCAACCAACAATAACAATCATTTGTTAGTATTAGGGTAAGAGATCACCGAAAAAAGATTATTTTTTTTTTTTCGTAGATCATATAAATTCACCGGGCAGCAATATATTAATTGACGAGCTAGCTAACGACTTTCAGGATTTCATGAATACCAACCAGTATGTATATATCTATACATTGACATGATGCTTGATCAACTGCAATGAAGAGAAATCTAAATCCCTGCATTTAATGTAATTGGTACTTCTTTAAGGTTTTCTCCATTTGTCAACCTCTCTGGATGTTGCTTGGATTAGCTTCTTGGTACTTATGACAACCTCGTCAATCAGTATCACCATTCTCATCCTGAGTGGGGAGAACCGTGCCCAAGTAGATAGCTTCCCAACATTAGAGTATTTCCTGCTATCATCATAAGCAATGCCCCTCCCAACACCATAGCCGAATCCTAAACCAACTCCACATCCAAAGACCAAATCCAAATCCAAGCTGCAAACCGGGCAATCCAGGGCCAAATCCCGTGCCTCCGATGAGACCGATGCCGAAGCCGAAACCACAGCCGGCGCCGATGCCGAAAGCAGGGCCAATTTTACCTAATTGCTGTAGCCTTACCGCTGGTAATTTCCATAGAAACCCCTTGTCTTCGCCGCTGTTCATCACTTTCTCTCTCTCAGTTTCAAATGGGTGGAATGTGTTGAGACCGAAAAAAAAAGATTAATTACATCCGAAATGTGAGAAAGAATTAGGGATTTACCTGGAAGAGTAAAGAGAGAGAAGAGTTAGAGAGATAGATGAGAGGGAGGCAGAGAGATTGTTGAAGTGGGTAGGTTGTGGGTAGGGTTTTGTTTTGGGAAGTAAATGAATTAGGACCATTAGATTTGAGTGTTATTAATGGTCTAGATTGATTTACTGTGAATCCATGTGAATATTGGAGAGCCAATTAAAGAAAAGTGTGTTTTTGTTTTTATGGGATAAATTTGAACCATTGAATGTGATGCATTTAATGGTAAATAATAATTAATAAAAATAATATTATCTCATAATAATAATTAAATATACTATTTTTTTATTTTTTAAAATCATATATATGCCCCTAAACCCATATTCTAAAATATATACTATAACTGCAAATTAACTGCTAAAAGTGTAAGAAACTAGCGTCACTTTCGATAAAGTTTCGGAACTTCGTGGCACTTTTAAAAAAGTGCCAAAAAATTAGCGGCACTTTTAAGAAAGTGCCGAAAAATTAGCGGCACTTTTGTAAAAGTGCCGGGAAATTAGCGGCACTTTTTCAAAAGTGCCGGGAATTTAGCGGCACTTTTTCAAAAGTGCCGGGAATTTAGCGGCACTTTTAAAGAAGTGCCAAAAAATTAGCGGCACCTTTAAAGAAGTGCCGGAAATTAGCGGCACCTTTAAAAAAGTGCCGGAAAATTAGCGGCACTTTTGTAAAAGTGCCGAAAATTAGCGGCACTTTTAAAAAAGTGCCGGATATTTGTGGCAGTTTCTGAAAAGTGCCGGAAATTTGTGGCACTTATTAAAAAAGTGCCGGAAATTGGTGGCACAAAATTAAGTGCCGGATTAAAAGTGCCGGGAAAAGCCATTTTTCTTGTAGTGTTAATACTTTTATACTATAAACAGAATTCGTCTCAATAGACTAAAACATTTAAATCAAGTCATAGGTCAATTCACTAGACCCTTGGTCTTTTCAATAGAGCGGCATTATTCTCATGAGTCGTTTCAACAGACTCATTGGTCGTTTCCATAAATTGACATCACATTCATAGGTCATTCCAGTAGACCAAAATTACTTCCACAGGTCGTTTCAATAGACCCACTATAATTCACACTTGGCCGTTTCAACAGACCGATTACTATTCACATTGGTCGTTTCAGTAGACCAGTATTTCTCGTTTCGGTTAACACGTTCAATTAACACCTAAGGAATCAAACCGAGCAATCATAAATCAAAATGTGGATTACTTTGTTTCAGTTATATGTATTCATCTCATTGACACGTACAATGATTATGGTACAATAATACATTCACATGCATGTCTATTATATTGATTTCCTACACTTTGGGCTAGCTTTTTACTCGCTAGTTTTCCTTTTCATTCGTTAGTCATTTTACCAGACTACGATTTGGTTCACGTCTTCTCTAGACGAAAGTTTTATTCATTGGCCTTTGGTACTAGACCATGAACTTAATGTTCTTTAGATGGTTCATAAACCTTGAGATTTTTCCGTCTCAGAAAGCTTTAGCTTTTATTGCCCTACTAACCTGTTACTTGGTCAGTTGCATAATTTCTTTTCGTCTCCAACAGACTTTAAAATTTACTTTTCAACTAACGTTTTTCTTAGTTAGTTTGACTTTATCTTACTAGTAGTTGTACTTGACTAGTTCACTTTTTATTTCCATGGTCGTCTTTCTTCGACCCATGGCTTCACAAGCCGTTTCACTTGGCTAGTTTCACTTTTATCCCCATGGTCGTCTTACTTCGCCCCATGGTTTCATAGGCCGTTTCACTTGGTCTATGCTTTTTCTTGTTGTTTCTCAACAAGTTAAACTTCTGACTTTTCTTTATAAGGGATAGTTAATTATCATACTTGATACGAGTAATAAAATTAACTAAAACTTTTATTAATACTGACTTGGTAAAAGGACATAAACTGTCTCAAAATCTTTTCTACTAGAAATAAAAATTCAGTCTCAACTGAAACTACTAGACTAAGTTTGAATCAACTTAAATAAAATAACTTCCAGTACTTCTGATTAGCCATCAGTGTGTCCTCTCTGATCTTCCACTTGATCTCTAGATTCCACACTTCTCGTGTTCGGTTGCTAGCTCGTCATATTTGGCTTGGATATCTAATTTCTCTGCATATATCTGGTAGCCTGACTTCCTTAGCTCCAACTCACACTTTTCTTGTTCATCTATCTTCTTTTCGAGGCCCTACATTCGCTTTTCTTCATCCAGGAATTTCACACTTAGCTTGTTCCACTCTCGGTTAGCTATTTTAATATGTACCTCCATGTTTCTGACTTTCTGGTTACTCTTAGTCAGCTTATTCTCTATAAACTCCACATTAGAGAAAGAACTTAATTAAAATAACTCCAATACAAAATATATACGCTTCTTTTAAAATAAGGAAAAATAAAATCCTCAAAGTCTACAAATAAGTTGTTCCTCCAACTTCTTTTACTTAGCTCTAAGTTGAATTGGCTAACTCTCATTTCTCAAGGTCAATTCAACTATCTTCAAGTATTTAAGCCTAATTCTCCCATAAGACCTAAAGCCATGGCTCTGATACCAACTGTAACATCCCTAATTTTCCATACATAAATGAGCATTCAATGGCATTAAATATAACTTCAAAATATTAGGGTTTCCACCCCCAAAACCCTATTACATCATAAATGTCATTAAATACCATAAATACTTAATAAATTCGGAAGCGAAAATAAATACTTATTGTCTCAGCTAGTACACACTAGCCATTAATGTACTTACAACCAAATGAAATAACTAATTGTTCAATAAACCCTACTTATTCTCCAAGCGTCGCCCTTCTCGCGACCAATCCAATTCCCTCCTACTTAGAACCTGAAAAGAAAAATTTAAGGGAGAAGGGTGAGCGAATGAATGCTCAGTATGTTCATACGATGTCTCTTCGGGTACTAGGAAGAGACGACCATAATGAACACTTCAATAATATCATACAAGGATAGGTTAATTCAGTTTTATAATAGACTGCGGTACAATACAGTCAAGACACCATTTAAAATAATCTTCAAGGAAATATGGCACTACGATTCAAAGGGATTCATACAATTTTCGTCAATTCCAACGTACATTATAACCTCAATACCAAAGGTACAAATAATACACCTAGCTTCATCAAGCCATTAGTGTGGGTCGAAACATATACGATACTGTCACACATATATGCTCGGGGTCTAGAATTGCCCTTGTAATCAGACAATTCCTGAGAGAAGGCATGTGATCACTCATGCAATCCCTAATAAGAACAAGTCCTTAGACAAGTTCTGACAATGCCTTTTCTAACTGGGCATGTCCATTCTAAGCAAGTAAGTGGTTCCACAAACATGCTAGAACGAGAAAGCATACAGAGGTACATGTATGCATATGACAAGTTTCAAACTTCAGATATTTTGTGAACAACAACATTATTACAAAATATAGATATTTCCAAGTAACGTTCAATAACGCAGATTATTTGCAAATAACTATCATGCCATTTGATAGTCTAATTATATCAAGAAGGTATAGGAGTTCCAATGGAAAAGAATTCAAATACAGTAAAGGAACGTAATCCCTTACCTTGGTCTAACTTCTTGGACCGCTCTTCCCGTGCGTATCTACAAACACGTAAGAGTAACTTAGTATCTTGCATTGTCGTTAACTATTTCTACTTAGTTAAACCTTATGCGTTATAATTTAACTTCTTCCCTTTCTTTGTTTAGTAATCTTCTAAGTTTGGAAAGTTTCTATTTTTGGAACTTTCCTTATTTGAGAATTTCCTTATTCTTGGCTTTGTAATTCCCTAGTTATGGTTTGATTTTTATTTAGGATTATTCTCTTTTCCATCTTTTTCATAATTCTTGACTTTAAGGTAACTTTCCTCTTTTAGGATTTTCACTTAAGTCCTTCTACTTTTGATTAATTACTTAAAGGTCCCCCATTTTTTGGGTATTTGCAAAACAGTCCTCCAACTTTTGAATATTTGCAATTTTGTCCCTCAACTTTTTAATATTTGCAAACTAGTCCCTCAACTTTTAAATATTTGCAAACTAGTCCCTCAACTTTTAAATAATTACCAATTAGTCCCTTGACTTTTAATTAATGACAGAATGGTCCTTCTGCAGTTTTAAGCTTTACAATTTAATCCTTCAGTTAACTTCTCCATCAATTTCCTGACTGTACAGTTAGAATCTTAACGGTTTCAGCTTGAAACTATTCAATTTAATCCTTTTTCAGTTAAAAACTTAACTGTAGTCTCTTAAACTTAACCAAAAGCTTAATTAATTAAACCAAAACACACCTAATAATGCCTAGGGTTCAGCCGAGCCTTGACAGATTCCAAATCAATGGATTGATTTTCTTTTCTTTTTTACTTTTGTTCATTAACCAAACACTTTAATTAATTTACTCTTAATCAAATAATCCTTAACACCTTAATTTAATTGATTAAATCTATATTTTTTTCTATTCTAAATTCAAGAATAAATTTGGGTTATGGGCATATTATTATAACATTCAATCCCCATCATTTTAATCCTCAAACAATTCATTTAACCTCAAGATTTAACATTTAAAAGCTTGCAAAAATCACCAAGAACAATAAAAGTTTAAAACTTATAAAAATCATAACTAATTCCCTAATGCTCCGAATTGAATGAAACGAAAGAGGGAAGTTAGGGTTTGACATTACCTTAATTTTGGTGAAGAAAGATTGCCCAAAGAACCAACCACGGCTGCTCCCCCTCCCCTTGCAGTTTCCGGCCGCCGCCCCTTAGCTAGGGTTTTTAAATTTTTATTTTCTTTTGCTTTGATAATTACTGAAAATAATGAGAAATTTTTAGGAAGGTTTGGTATTTAAATGTAGGTATTAACCTCCTTGGGCTTTCTCTTGCACAAGCCCAAAACCTAGCCCACTTGCTTTAACCCATTCTATTTAATTTTTAATAGCCCATTTATTAGAAGTCAATTAATATAATTAATTTCATTTATTAATTTTTTTCCTAATAAAAATAATTAATTTAAAAGTCTAAATTTTTTTTGGGTTCTTACATGTCATAGTGAAAAAAAAAAAGATGAAAAAAGTCAAATTATTAGAAAAAATGGAATAAAATTTAGAAAATGATTTGGATTAAATTATTTCGGATGGCTGATTAATTACCCTTAATGTAAATTTTCTTAAACAAAATAAATCAATGAAATAGATTTGAAATATTCTTGCTTTGCAACAAAAAGTTAAAAAAAATCTTACATTAGGAGCTAAAATTTTCTAATAGCAGACTATTCTCTGGTGGCTATTATATGTATGTTAATCTGATTAGGTTAATTTTTTCTCGACCTACCCAATAATTTCCAAAATTATTTCCTTATAAATAGATTTGATATACACAAACTATTCTTTGTATGGTACGACGCAATTAGATTGGTTAATTATTACCAGATGTGCATATTAGGTTAATAAATATCAGATGTTTTGTTTGTCAAAAAAAAAAAAATGTTAAAAAAATTCTTACAATGGCGAGCAATGATTCATTCCTCTCTAGCGCATAACTATTCATTCCTGTATATATAATTGCACTAGCCATGATTCATTCTTCTCTAGCACAAAACTCCCCTCAAGAGTATAGAAAAAGAGAGTATTTTGGAAAAGGCATAATATTATTGATTTACAAGAGAGTTTATATACAAGTATAATAGGCCTATCTTTGAGTGTAAGTAAGGAAAAGATATACATGAAATAATAAAAGATTACAAGGAAAATATTTACACAAATCTGAATATATCAGATCAGATTTCCGTATCAGCAGATTGTGGCGGGACGACTCGTGACATGTGGGATGACTCGTCCCTTTTGTTGCTTCCTCTGAATCTGTCGTCTCCTATACGGGGAATACTTGGTTTAGGCTGGGACGACTCGTCCCCAAGGAAGGATCTGCTGTGTTCTTGATCTTCTGTAGTCTTATCACAATCCCACAAGATGGACGATCCACGGAGAAGACCAATCTTGGACATAAGAGGAACAAGCCTAGCACGAGGAAGAGGTTTTGTTAGAGCATCAGCTAGTTGTTCTGATCCCGAAATATGTTGAACCCGAAGTTGCCCATGTTGTATTTGTTCTCGAACAAAGTGAAAGGCAAGGGCAAAATGTTTCATCCTTGAGTGAAAAACAGGGTTGGCAGAGTACTGTGTAGCGCCAAGATTATCACAGTAGATGATGGGTGCGTTTTGAAGGATAATACCAAGCTCAGAAAGAAGATTTCGAATCCAAATAACCTCAGCAGTAGCATCAGTTATGGCACGAAACTCAGCCTCAGTCGAAGAACGAGCAAGTGCCTTTTGCTTTTTGGAGGACCAAGCAACCAGATTTCTGTCAATGTAGATAAGAAAACCCGTAGTGGAAATATAATCATCCTTATCACCAGCCCAGTCCGCATCACAGAAAGAGTGAAGGGAGAATGGGGAGCCACGATAAAGTTGGATACCAAAATCTAAAGTCCCATGAAGATAACAGAGAAGACGCTTAAGAGCAACCCAATGAGTGATTTGAGGGTGTTGCATAAATTGAGCCATCTTATTAACCGAAAAGGCTATATCAGGGCGAGTGATGGATAAATACTGAAGACTACCAACAATGGCCCAATACTTTGTGGGATTACAAATAGCTGTAACCGAATGATGAGAGAGAGAGGAGGATAAGTAACTATGGGCGTGATAGAAGGCTTGGAATTAGACATATTATAACGAGAGAGAAGATCATAAACATATTTTGTCTGAGAAAGAATAAGACCATTAGAGTTTGGAGTGACCTCAACACCTAGAAAATAGGAGAGGGGGCCAAGATCTTTGAGAGAGAAACGAGAAGAAAGATGAGAAATAAAGGTAGAAAGAAAAGAAGGGGAAGGACCTGTGACAATAATGTCATCCACATAAACCAAGAGAAAAAGAGTTTGAGAATTTTTGGAGAAGATAAAGAGGGAGGAATCAGCAATGGAATTATGGAATCCATAAGTGGTGAGAAAATTTTTAAGTTTCGTGTACCACGCTTTAGGAGCCCGTTTAAGACCATAGATAGCCTTGTGAAGATGACACATATGGGACGGACATGAAGTATTAGTGAAACCAGGTGGTTGGGACATGAAGACGGTTTCATTAAGATTGGCTTGTAAGAAGGCGTTATTAATGTCAAGCTGACGAAGATTCCAACCATGATAAAGAGCAATAGATAAGAGAAGATGAAACGTGACAGGTTTCACAACAGGGCTGAAGGTATCCGAGTAATCAACACCGGGGCGTTGGTGAAGCCCTTGGCCACTAGGCGAGCCTTGTACTTCTGGATAGTATTGTCCGGGTTATACTTAATCCGAAACACCCATTTCCAACCAACAATATTTGGGGCGGTGGTGGCAGGAACCAAGGACCATGTGTTGTTATGGGTAAGAGCTGCGATCTCCTCGCACATGGTAGCCTTCCAATGTGGAGAGGCTAGGGCCTGTTTGGTAGGGGTAGGTAAACTGGTGGGGGTAGAGAGGGAGATAAGGTTGGCATAATTAGGGTTAGGTTTAATGATATTATTGGATAGTCGGGTGGTGATAGTGCGAGGTGGGGGCGGAGGTGGGGGGTGAGGGAGCTGTGGGCGAGGGTGTGGGATGAGAGGGAGAATGATCGACAGTGGAGGATGGAGGGGAGATAGGAGAGGTAGGGAGAGAGGCAGAAAGAGTTGGTGAAGAAGTTGTAGAGAGAGTAGGGGACATGAGAATATGGGACGGAGGAAGAAGAGAGGGAGGCAGGCTGTTGGGAAGGTTGGGGTGTATCAGGGTGAAGAACAGGGAGAGAAAGGGTACACCATTGAGAGGGAGAAATGGGTGGAGTGAGCAGAGGATTGGAGGTAAGAGTAGGGTAAGGAAAGGTATCCTCAACAAACTTAACATGTCGAGAGGTGTAAATACGGTTGGTAATAGGTTCTAGGCAATAGTATGCGCTTTGAGTAGGAGAGTATCCTACAAAAACACATGGGACGGAGCGAGGAGCAAGCTTATGAGGGGTATAGGGGGGAGCAATGGATAGCATAGGCAGCCAAAGGAACGAAGTTTTGAGTAATTGGGATGTTTTTGAGATAGACGAAAATAGGGTGAGTCGTTGTGAAGAGTGGGTGTGGGAAGACGATTAATCAAATAAGTGGCAGTGATAAAGGCATAAGTCCAGAATTTTAATGGATGTTTGTCATGGGTGAGGAGAGTTAATCCCGTTTCGACAATGTGACGATGGCGACGCTCGGCATAACCATTGTGTTCGGGTGTGTGAGGTGGAGAAGTGAGATGAGAGATACCATTTTGAGTAATAGAAGGTGTGAGTTTGAGGTATTCACCTCCATTGTCAGAAAATAGTTGAAGAATGGGTTTTTTGAAGAATTTTTTGACAAGAGCCTTAAATATGTTAAAGGTGGGAAATGTATCGGATTTTTTTGAGAGGATATAGCCAAATATACTTGGTAAAATGATCGAAAAATATTACATACTATTTGAAGTTGTCATGTGAGAGAACGGGAGACGTTCATACATCCGAAAAAACAAGTTCAAGAGGAGCAGTGGAAGTAAGAGAGGAAATATCAAACGGCAATTTATGACTTTTATTGATGTCATATGAATTACAATTTGAGAAAGAACTAGACTGAATAGAAAGTGAAAAATGCTTATTCAAAAAAGAAATGATAAAGGGAGCGGGATGCCCCAAGCGATGATGCCAGGAAGTAGTTGATGTGGTTGTGCCAAGAAGAGCTTGTGGTGACGAAGAGTGCCAAAGGTAGACTCCTTGGTCATTTGTTCCCCGGAGGAGGATTTTTTGTGTCGAGAGATCCTTAACAAAAAAGGAGGAATGTGAGAATTCAACGAAAGCATTGTTATCTTTACAGAATTGAGAGACAGATAAAATATTACGCAAAAGAAGAGGGACATAGAGAACATTGTTGAGATGAAGAGTTGTGTGAGAGGAAGAGAGAGAGAAAGAGCCTATTTCAGAAATAGGGAGAGAAGAGCCATCGTCAATAAGCACATCGTCACAGCATTATACGGGTGATGAAGGGAGAGGTTGGTGAGGTCATTAGTAAGGTGGTGTCTGGCACCGCTATCAAGGAGCAAAGAGGTGGGATGGGAGTGGTTATAGTGTGGGATTGAGGTTGTGAGTGGGTGGGATTGGGACGAGATTGCCTAGGATAATTGTTGAAGGACGGAAAGACTACAGAAGGATAATCACGTTTGAAACGATTACATTGAGAAATAACATGCCCAACATATTTGCAATATTGGCACTTACCCTTAAATGGATTCGAGGGAGGGTTGGATGGAGTTGGAAGGAGGGTCAGAGTAGTGAAAGGTTATGGTGAAAAGGTGGAATTTGGACGACCGTTGGGACGGCTGAAGTTTGGGCGAAAGGTGGCAGCATGGGCAGTAGCAGGTAAGGGAGTTTGGGAGGGTTGTTGCTTCAAGGTGAGCTCATGGTGTATAAGTTTCTCATGGTGAGATTCGAATGAGATGGGAAGATCATGGGCACGAACGAAGTCGATAACAGGTTTATAGGTTTCAGAGTCAAGGCCTTTAAGGGTTTTGGCAATTATGTCATCGGGATCCATGGGTTTCCCGAGAATGGCTAGTTTTTCGGTGCAAGTTTTAATGGAGTGCATATATTCTGCAATGGTTTGGGTAGTCTTGGTTAGGGAGTCAAGGTTATCTTTAATTTGAAGAATATGACCCCTAGAAGGATTGGCATAGGTAGTGCTGAGGAGAGTCCAAATTTCATTAGAGGTCTTGGCTTGGAGGATGAGGGGAGAAGTGGAGTCTAGAGTACCTAGAAGAGCACCAAGAAGGAGGCAGTCTTGGCGACTCCAAGTAATGAAGGCCGGATTATCTGCCTCACAGTTGTTTGTGGTGATTTTAGGAGGGGGTGCAGGGTGAGAGCCATCCACAAACTTCAACAAATCAAGAACAAAAATAATAGATTCGAGTTGGGCAGCCCAAGAAAGATAAGTTAAGGGTGTGAAAGTGATACAATTGGAAAGGTTAACAAGGATTAGGGGAGAGCGAGTTTGGTTCAGCCGGATTAGGTATGGTGGAAGATTGTATGGCCATGGTAGAGGAGAGGAGGAGGGGGAGGGGTGGCGCTAGGGTTGGGGTGTATAGGCCAGCCAAAAAGAAGTAGAGAGGAGGTGGATCGACTTACTGCTCTGATACCATATAGAAAAAGAGAGTGTTTTGGAAAAGGCATAATATTATTGATTTACAAGAGAGTTTATATACAAGTATAACAGGCCTATATTTGAGTGTAAGTAAGGAAAAGATATACATGAAATAATAAAAGATTACAAGGAAAATATATACACAAATTTGAATATATCAGATCAGATTTCCGTATAAGCAGATTATGGCGGGATGACTCGTGACATGTGGGACGACTCGTCCCTGTTGTTACTTCCTCTGAATCTGTCGTCCCCTATATGGGGAATACTTGGTTTAGGCTGGGACGACTCATCCCCAAGGAAGGATCTGTTGTGTTCTTGATCTTCTGTAGTCTTATCAACTCCCCTCAAGAGTACGTAGACGCTCAAACCATTGATTTTGGACAACAACGTGGCATCCTTTGCTCAGAACTATGCTAATCAGCCTATTGGTGATTGCAATATGGTCCATTCTAGTGCTCGTTATGGTGAAAATCTAGCACCGACATTCCCTTATATTACTGCCACAGTAGCTGTGGAGATGTGGGTTGGAGAGAGGAATTTCTATGACTATAAATCTAATACGTGTGTTGGTGGGGAGAGGAGAGTATTTATACTGCTCATTAATTAACCTAGTCTAATACGGAAGGAGTCCTAAATCCTTGTTGCATACGGTAAGGAAATCGGCCAAGAAATAACCAAACTGCCAAAAGCCCAACTACCAGGCCCACTCGGCCATGCCTTGTCCAAAACCAGGAAGCAGCTTCAAGCTTGCGCCGCAATTGATGTGCCTTGCAGCATCCGTGGCCTTGGCTACTAGCCTTAGCCACAAAACCTTGGTTGTCCTTCCTTGTCCCTATTCAAATCCAACTACGCAGTCCAACTGCAAAATACTCGTTTCAAGTCAGGAATTATCATTATTTGCCAATTTAATACACTAAGATTACGCGTCCCCAATTTCAAAGACATTAACCCAATGGTGAGACATTTAACTCACCCACTATGCAACCAAATTTATCACGAAAAGAATTCGATAACTTAGACTAACTATTTCATTTTGGATTGTGAGTTTACTCACAACCTAAGTTCCTTTCACTTTAATTTCAATCTCTCCATCTTATTTTGACCGTGGGTTATATGGGACATGGGAATATTAGGTTTGGGGTTTCTGTTTTCTTGATTATTAAAAAAATCAAAATTTGGGGATTAGAGTTATTTGAGTGTTGACTATAGTTTGACTATCAGGAAGGTGTGTGTGAGAAATATTGAATTGATATGTTATTCACCTTGAAAAACAAATAGAGAAGTATCTACTCGACTGCAAGAAAAACCAAGTGGGACAAGGAAGGCACTGAACCACTGAAAACATGCACGAGGCGCCTATTTAAGGCCATATAATGTCTTCTTAAAATGACACACATGATTGGGGTGGCGTGGATCTGTATACCCATGAGGTTGCTCCATAAAAACCCCCTCGTAAAGAATGCCATTGAGAAAGGCATACGTCAAGTTGGTGAAGTGGCCATTTGAAAAGAACAACAAGAGCAAGAATAATTCAGACAGTTTAAGCTTTAACAACAGGACTAAATGTATGTGAATAAATAAAGCTCGAAAGTTGAGTGAAACCTTGAGCAACAAGGTGTGCCTTGTGATGGTCAATAGAACCATTTGTGAGAAATTTGATGCAGAACACCCATTTGGAAGCCAACAATATTAGTGTAAGGAGGATGGGGGACGAGGTCTCAAGTTTGATTAGCCCGAAGGGCATTCATTTCATCGTCCATAGCACCGAGCCAGTGAGGGTGCTTTGCGGCAGTCTTAAAACCTTTAGGCTCCGAAGAAGATAGCAAGGAGCTTAAAAGGGTAGTATGAGCCAGATCAAGTAATGGTGAGGGCGGAAGACACCAGCCTTAGCCCGTGTAATCATAGGATGTTGAGGAGTTGGATCGACTATAAGAGGGACAGCAATAGGCTGCACCGGTGAGGGAGGAGCAGGCGGCCCAAGTGTTGGGCCAGATGTGGAAGCTGGAATAGCTGGGCCGGTTCTCATAATTTAGAGGCCCTGTGCAAAGTTCAAAATGAGGCCTCAAAAACACTTACAAAAAATAAAATGCAAGAAAATATGTTATAATATCATAAATTTATCAAGGGCTCCCTTTGGTGATTGATTGAAAACTTCAATTCTTTTTTTTGCTTTTTACGTTTTTCACATCCGAAATCTTGTTTCCTAATTCTAGAACTCATATCTTAAAATTATAAAGTATGAAAAGAACGAAAGAACCTGGCAAAGAGATGAATCATGAATCTGCGACGGAGTAGTTTGAAGTCGGATTTTCTCTATTGCAGATGAAAGTGAATTTTGCTATTGTAGTTACGAAAAAAAGTTTTGATATTCTATTGAGAACTTGGAAAAGAGAATTTGTAGTTGTAAAAAAAAAGACTTCGGAGAGGAGAAGAATACAGCGACTGTTGATGGAGCCGAATGGAGGAGGAAGACGAGGAGCCGCGTTAAATGCCGTGGAATTAATAATTAATTCTATCAAAAAATCTGTTAAGATGTAAATAAAGAAGTAGATTTCTATTAAACTACTATATAATATGGTTTTTAATATACTACCTAATTTGACTCAAATTACCTAATTTGATGGTTTTTATTTTTTTCAAATATAATACATATATATAATGGTTTTTTTTAATGGTGCCCCTCAAAATTATGAGGCCCGGAGCGAGCGCTCACCCCGCTCCTCCTAAAGGCCGGCCCTGTGGAATAGGCAGGCATAAGGTGCAAGGCTTAGGTGAAGGCGAGTTACTTGCTGAAGTGCAGATGGTTCAACGAGCGGACTAGAGTGGGATGAGGGAGCCAATGCTGGCTCAAGAAATGAGGCCATAACTAGATCTGAGAGATCACTAGAGCCGGATGAGTCAGAGAAAGGAAAGCACCCTTCATCAAACTGAGCATGACGAGAAATGTATACCTTGCCCGTTATTGGATCGAGACACCGAAACCCTTTATAATTGCTGCTATAACCAAGGAAAATACAAGCTGCACTGCGAGGAGAAAGCTTATGCTTGGCATAATCACGAAGGAATGGAAATACCCAAAACCCAAAGGGTTGGAAATTTTCAAAATTTGGTGGAGTTTGAAATTGTAACTTAAATGTAGTTTTGACCTTCAAGATAGAAGATGGATGCCGATTTATGATATAGATTGTTGAAGAGAAGGCATCAACCCAAAGAGTAGACGAAACATGAGCATTGAACATCATAGCAAGCCTAGTTTCCGTAATATGACGATGCTTGTGCTCGAATCTATCATTTTGAGCTTGTGTATAAGCGCAAGAAATATTATCATGAATTCCATTATCACAAAAGAAATTTTGTACTCTTGTATTAGTAAACTCAGTACCACCATCGCTTTGAAAAACATGAATGTTGCGATTGAATTGATTTCAAACTAAGGCAAAAAAAGTAAGCAAAATATCATAATATAGAGCGCAATGTATAAAACCACGTGAATCTGTAGAAGTCATCAATAAAAATTGCGTAATACCAAAAACAATTTGTAGAGACAAATTGAGTAGGAACCCATAAATCGCAATGAACTAAATCCAACACGTGCGAAGCACGTTTATTTTTTTAAAGCAAAAGGTAAATGTTTACTCTTTGCAAGTTGACATTACTTACAAAGAGCAGGCTTAGGCAAAACAAAAGTAACTTGCAAATGACCTAACTTATTCAAAAGGGAAATAGTGTCATGCGAGACATGGCCTAATCTAGAGTGCCATAACTCAAATGATGCACGAAGATGTCTAGTGCTAATTGAGGAAATAAAGGCTTGGTGTCCATGCTAGGGATGGCCAAACCGGACCGGAACCAGAAAATCAGACCGGAACCGAACCGAAAAAGCCCGAAACCGGATCGAACTGGGGAGAAAACCAAAACCGGAGTCAACGACGGGCCGGTTAAGGGTCACCATTTTGGTGAACCGGACCGGAAAAAGCCCGGAACCGGATGAAAATTCCTTGGTTTTAGAGAACCGGACCGAAACCGGATCGGAAAAGCCTGGAACCGGACCAAACCAGGGAGAAAACCGGAATCGGAGTAACCGGACCGAAGTCAATGACGGGCCGGTTAAGGTTCACACTCTGGCCGAACCGGAACCGACGGTTTTCGGCCCGGAACCGAACCGGAACCGATTTTGGCCATCCCTTGTCCATGCTCCAAAACATATAAGCCACGATCACGTCAGCCTTTTGCCCAGATTGCCTTGTTGTCCCGATGCTGAATAACAAATGATTTATCATAAAAGAGAACAATTACAGGAAAATCTGAAGTAAGTTTACTAATAGATAATAGATTCTTCGTGATATGGGGAACAACAAGCACATCCAACAGTTTAATATCATAAGATAAGAAAATAGTGCAAGTGTGAGAAATTGAAAGAGTGTCACCACCCACAACCACGCAATCAGATCCATAATAGTTCTCTGAAGTATCCAGAGAAGATGAAGAAGGAGTCATGTGTGCAGAAGCACTGGTGTCAATATACCAGTTAGACGGAGTAGTCTCAGAAATGTTGCATGAAGCAGTGAGGGCTTTAGCAATCTTAGCAGGGCTGTCACGAGAGAAATGCTGGGCACACTTATCAGCATAATGACCTTCGGCACACGACAGATTTGACAGTGTGGGGGACAACGTTGAAAGCCACGACCCCTACACATGGGAGCAGCACCACTACCACGACCTCAATTTCCAGCAGCAGGTCTTTAATGGACAACAAATGCTACGGCTGGAACAGGAATAGGAGCAGCTGGAGGGCCTTGATCAATGGAATTGAGAAAGATTTCAAAGCTGGTAGTGTATGGGAAGAGTTCAAAGAACGTTGGCAGCGGAATGAGCACTATCAGAGAGGCAGAGAAGACTGAAAAAAAAGGACCAAGACCACGAAGAAACCAGTGAGCCTTGTCCATCTCGTCAATGCTACGACTTATAAGAGTTAATTGACCGCAAATGTCCTTGAAACAACGGCCATAATCAATGACTGATTGAGGTCCTTTTTTCATAGCAAAGAGGGAATCTTTGAGGCTAACTTCACGAGATTTAGAAGAATGGTTGAAGGCAAATTCAAGAGCGAGCCATATAGCACGTGAAGTGCGACAACCAATAACCTCGACCATGGCTTCTTCCGTGAGAGACAAAAGAAGGATGCTCTTGAGTTTCTCACCCTGGTGTGACCAAGGGATAAGATCAGGGTTTGGAGTCTTCTTCTCATCCTTGGCTATAATTTCAGAAGCAGGTATGGGCAGTGTGCCATCAACATAGCCAAGATGTTTTTGACATGAGATAATGGAGGAAACTTGTTCCTTCCATATTAGATAATTTTCCGAGGTGAGTTTCACCGTGAGCATGTGAATAAGAGTGGCAAAGGGGAGAGAGTCAGAAGAAGAGCTTGAGGAAGAAGACATGTTGACGGGAATAAGGAGGCGACAGTGAATTTTTTTAGGGTTTGGGTGATATCAGACTGATACCATGTGAGAAATATTGAATTGATATATTATTCACCTTGAGAATATTGGTTACATGTATTTGGTTTATATACAAGAGAGATAAATGATAAGGATTATCTTCTAAGAATTGTTCTAGTCTGTCTCTATATACAAGGAATGGATTATAATTGGGAAATCAAGTATTGATTTACCACTAATTACGTTAACATGTTTGTATCATGTATTGTGTTTATGGTACTTGCTTCTTTCAACTCTTTATTCTTTGTAGCCAATCATGATATTGCCAAACTGTTACTGTGATAAATTTTTCACTTTGTGATCCCTTTTTTGTAATTTTAGATGCTACTTGCTTGTTTCAAGAACTCCTCTTAGCAATTGCAGTTATCCTATCTGTTCCAAATTGATATTCCTTCTTTTTTGTTGCTATTATATGTAGGAACATAAATGATCCAATAACCCTAATCCGACTCACAACTAGATTCAATTAAGAGAAGAAGAAGAAGACGGAAGCGTGTACCTGAAGAATCCATTTTGTGTTCTTGATCTTGTTCTTTGAATAAAGAAGAGAGTAGGGAGATAGTCTTCTAAATGGTAGTGCCCACACTTATGTTCTTCTTAATGAATGAAGAGAGTTTTGTGACTGAATTTTAGTCAATGTTAAGTGTATCAAATGGCTGATGGATAGCCTTTGTATAGATAGAGAAGGGGCACTTCATTTAGGGAGGTGAGAAGTTACCATTATGCCCACCATTTAATGGTACTTTCACCTAATGGAATTCTACATATTTTGTCTATAATTTAACATTATTAAATAATTATAATATATGAAATTCAATATAACATTTTATTTAATCCATGTTCTAACAATCTACCACTTGGATTAATATTAATATGTATCTTTTACTAAATAAATTCCTTAATCATTTATAACATGAATGACAACCCTTATGTGCACGTTTATTGTCATCCAACACAATCCCGTTCATTAGTCTTATATGTATAGGGACTAAAGGGGCAGTCGTTGTAATTGATTCGCAACTAAACCCACATTAATCACATATACATATCCAACTAAATGACATAGATTAAGTATAGATATGTAGCATGGAATATTAATGAATATATATTATGAACGCATATATATATATATATATTCTCTAACTAGTCCTACTTAACTTAAATGAGATCAATATAAATAAAAACCTACACAAGAAAACAGAAAACAACACAAACTCCCACTGATTTAAGCATTATCAAAAGTAATTACACCCATATGAGCAACATGCTCGTGAAATACTAAAGGTGATAACGCCTTAGTAAATGGATCCGCAAGCATAGAGTTTGTACCAATATGTTCTATTTTTATTTGTTCATTTTGTACTCTCTCTCTTACAACAAGAAACTTAATATCTATATGCTTAAATTTAGATGAACTCTTGTTGTTGTTGGAGTACAATACCGCGGCCCGACTGTCACAATATAACTTAAGCGGTCTTTCAACACCTTTGATAATGATTGGATGCCTCGTAGCAAGCAACAAATTCGGCTTCCATTGTGGAAGTAGTTACTAATGTTTACTTGGCACTACTCCAAGAAATTGCTCCACCGGCCAAAGTGAAGACATAACCCGATGTCGATTTCCGACTATCATGGCATCCAGCAAAGTCGGAATCGGAATAACCAATAATCTCAAGGTGATCTGACTTTGTATATGTAAGTATGTAGTTCTTTGTGTTTTGTAAGTATTCATCACCCTTTTGGCTGTAAGTATTCATCACCCTTTTGGCTGCAACCCAATGTTCTTTTCCCGGATTGCTTTGGTATCGACCAAGCATGCCAACAATAAAAGCAAGATCCGGACGAGTACAGAAATGTGCATACATTAAGCTTCCTACTGCCGATGCATATAGGATTTCTTCCATAAACTTGGATTCAATATTATTCTTAGGACATTGCTTTAGAATGAATTTATCTCCCTTAGAGACAGGGGTGTCATGTGGTTTACAATTTTGCATGCTAAACCTTTGTAATACCTTCTCTATATAGCTCTTTTGTGATAATCCTAGAATACCCTGTGAACGATCACGATGTATTTGGATTCCTAATACAAAAGAAGCTTCACCAAGATCTTTCATCTCAAATTTGTTTGAGAGAAATTTCTTAGTTTCCTTAAGAAGGTCCTTATCATTACTAGCAAGTAAAATGTCATCCACATATAAGACCAAAAATATAAATCTACTCCCACTGAACTTATGGTACACACAATCTTCACCAAGATTCATTTCAAAATCAAATGAAAGAATAACTTTGTTAAATTTTAAGTACCATTGACGAGATACTTGCTTAAGCCCATAAATTGATTTCTTAAGTTTACAAACTAGTTGACTAGTTTGATCCGAATCAGTCACCATTTCTGGTTTCTTCATATAGATAGTTTCCTCAATGTTGCCATTGAGAAAAGCTGTCTTTACATCTATTTGATGAAGCTCAAGATCAAAATGTGCTACTAATGACATAATGATCCTAAAAGTATTTTTAGAGGATACCGATGAAAATGTTTCTTTGTAATCAATGTCTTCTTTTTGAGTAAATCCTTTAGCGACAAGACGAGCCTTATGTCTTTCCACATTACCTTGTGAATCCCTTTTGGTCTTAAAGACCCATTTACACCCAATGGGTTTCACATTCTTAGGTAATGGGACAAGATCCCAAACGTCATTATCTGTCATGGATTTTAACTCTTCATTAATGGCATTAATTCACTTATAAGAATTTGGACCACTAATGGCTTCATGGATGGTGATAGGTTCATCTCCCACTAAACCTAATGGTTCCTCATTCTCGGCAAGATAAACATCATAATAATCTGGAATTGCACTCCTTCTTGCTCTATTAGATCTTCTTAAGGGCACCGGTTCTTCTTGATGTTGAATTTCCTCATCAACATTTTCATGTTGTTCATTAATAGGAGAATTAACGTCATTTTGAATATTATGTTCTTGTCGAATTTCAGGCACAAGTGCTTGATTTTCGATAGGAACTATAGGAAGAGGTATAGAAATAAATTCCTTTTCTAACTCTTCAAATTCAAAATTACTATTTAAATTTCCCCCTCTAAATTCAACATCTTCAAAGAACCTAGCATTTTTTGTCTCGAAAAAAGTTCTAGTTTTTGGGTCATAGTATTTATATCCCCTAGATCTTTGAGAATATCCTACAAAATAACTACTAACGGTCTTAGAGTCCAACTTTCCTTCGTTAGGTTTATAAGGCCTAGCTTCGGCTGGACAACCCCAAACATGAAGATGATTTAGGGATGGTTTCTTGCATGTCCATAATTCATAAGGGGTTTTGTCAGTAGCTTTTGAAGGAGCTCGATTAAGTAGATAGGTTACGGTTTTCAAAGCATCGCGCCATAATGAGTGAGGTAAAGAAGTACAAGAAACCATACTTCTTACCATATCCTTAAGGGTTCTATTAAGTCTCTCAACTACACCATTCATGCTAGGTGTCCCCGGCATGGTGTAGTGAGGGACAATCCCACACTCTTCCAAATAGCGAGCAAAAGGACCTGGACGTTGTTCTCCCGAACCTTCATTCCGGCCGTAGTATTCACCACCATGATAGGATCTAACGTTCTTAATAGTCTTTTTCAAGCTGATTTTCAACTGCGGCTTTAAAAGACTTGAAAACCTCCAATGATTGAGACTTTTCATGAAGCAAATAAATGTATCCATAACGAGAGAAGTCATCTATAAACGTAATGAAATATGTTTAACTGTTCCATGAAGGGGTAGAGAACGGACAACATATATCCGTATGAATCAGTTCTAAGACTTTTGTAGCTCTCAATGATTCTTTATTTTTGTTGCTGTTTGTAAATTTTTCCTTAAGGCATTCAATACAAAAGTTATTTTCCGGAGTATCAAGCTTTTGTAATATTCTCTCGAACACATGCTTGTCAATTCTCCTTTTAGAGATATGACCCAAACGCTTATGCTACAAGGTATAAGAATTTTTACTTGAAAACTTTCGTTTTATGCCTCTAGAGTTAGTTTCATTATTATGGGACTCATTTAATGAATTGACTGTGTCAAGTAAATATAGATTATCAATATAAGATAAAGAACTAGTACCAAAGAGCTTTGAATTGAAAAACAAATTGCATTTATTCTTACCAAAGATACAGGAATAACCTTCCCTATCTAATGTAGTGACGGAAATCAATTCCGTCTAAAAGAAGGCATAATAAATACATTATTCAAAACCAAAAAATATCCGGTACTAAGAGATAATCTAAAAGTCCCTATGCCCTCCACCTCTACCGGCTTTCCAGCTCCCATGTAGATATATCTTTCATCTTCATTGGGTGTTCGGTAGTTCAGGCAACCCTGCATACATGAACCTATGTGAGTAGTTGCACCAGAATCTAACAACCATGTATTCGAAGGAATTGAAACTAAATTTGCCTTAGTACAAACAAAGCTAAATGACATACCTTTCTTAATTCACCATTGGCGATATTTAGGGCAGTCGTTCTTCATGTGAGTAAGGTCCTTGCAAAAGATGCATTTATTCACCTTTTGATCATTTGATGATCCCTTGGGATTCTTAGTTGCAACCGCAATCTCCTTACCTTTTCTCTTTGTCCCACGAGAAGAGGTAGATGCATAATGAGCACTTCCGGGTTTATTTTGTTTCAATCTATCGTCTTCTTCTGTCACATGTGAAATCAACTCATTGATGTTTCACTTGTCCTTTTGACAGTTATAGGTCGTTTCAAAATGACCAAATTGATGAGGAAGAGAAATTAAAGCCAAATACACAAGCAAGTCTTTCGAAAGGTCCAACTTGAGTGCCTTTAATTTAGAAGATAGATGAAATATTTCCATTATATATTCCCTTAAGCTTCCGGTGCCCTTGTACCTCATGGAAACAAGCTTCCTTAAGGTAGCACTTGTTTTCTATTTATCGCTTTTTGCAAAGCATTCCTCTAGGGCATCCAAGAAACCTTTAGCTCCAACATCCTCGGAGACACTATTCAAAAAGGTCTCCGGGACTGCATTTTGCATGATACTTAGGCTCACGCGATTAGAACGGTTCCACCTCTCTAGACTTAAGTGTTCTTCCGCAGTGCTTTTGTCAGTAAGAAGGGCGGGACTTGGTTCTCTTAATGCGAGATCAAGGTCCATGCAGCCTAAGATCATAGTTATTTTCTTTTTCCAAGTTTTAAAATTGGTCCCAGTAAGCAAAGGTATGTTGTTAATGGCACTAGTTACGGATGAAGCATTAATCAAATCTGAGGGAGAAGAACAAGATGAAACACAAAAACATATATAAGAATCTACACAATGATTAATTATATCAAATGAATTTCATCAAAATAAAAGATAATCAACATGACATCAAGACTAATCTTTGGATTGCGAATTGACTCACAATTTGATTTATCTTAGGATAAACAAATAGCTTAAACAATACACTTTAAATACTTGCCTTCCTTTGGGCCGGTTCAAGTATAGAAAATTTCCTAAAGTTTAAGGTACCTATTATCCGGCAATAAAGAATATAAACAATTCACTTTAAACACCCGCCTTCCTTTGGGATTGTACAAAGTTTTTAAAATGACCAAAAGTTTTTATTCAATTATTACCCATGAATGCAAATACTTAGTCAACAACAAGGTCTCCTTTGGGAAACAAGCATGTTATCACATATCAACATTTACCTTCATCTTTTAACAAGTTTGAATTTAACCAACAAGGTCTCCTTTGAAAAACAGGCATGTTAATTTTGTCCAAAATATTAAGGATATAATTAATCGAAAACATAAGGCCTTAAGGTAATTAATGAAATTTATTAATAAAATTTAGTAATCCTTTTGTTCTATCCGTCCATTCTTTAAAGTTTGATAACTTATAAGAACCGCCGAAGCGCGACTGGTGTCCAGATACTACAATTTACTAACAAATTATCACAAAATTCTGGGCACAAATTAATGTGTACTTTACTAAAAAAAAAATGAATGAAAATTGATCAAAATAGCAAAAGATTGAAAATTTTGAAAATCTGGCCAAAATCAAGTGGTGCTCGACCGAGTCAAGGACAGTGCTCGGCCGAGCAAAACACTCCAGAGAACACCCCTTTCTGATCCCTCACGCTCGGTCGAGTCCTTAGGGGTGCTTGGCCGAGCACTATCCTTGACTCGGCCAAGCATCATGATCGTTGGATGGCGCCTTTTCAAAAAATTTCAAACGTTGTGCATATACAAATGTGGTGCTCGGCCGAGTCAAGGGAGGTGCTCGACCGAGCAGACCCTGAAAGTCAAATTTTCCAGATTTTCACTAACAATTCTTTACTTAATGGTGAATCATTATTCAACCAAAGCAAGTAGATCCGCATACTCACATCACATTTTTAAATGTGTGGCTATGCATTTGAACAAACTCACAACGCATCCAATGATGGTGGCTATGTCCAAAATGGGATAATCTTACATTAAGAATTGAAAGCCTTTTGAGTAAAATCAAAATTTAGAATACTCTAGAATCTGAATTAGAGTATGATAATGATTCAAGAACACATGATAAACATGAAATCTTTTCAAGAATTAAAAGCATAATAAAACATAAAGGTTTTTCATAATACTCAAACTTGATCTAGAATATGACCAGGCTCTGATACCAATTGTTGGAACATAAATAATCCAATAACCTAAATCCGACTCACAACTAGATTCAATTAAGAGAAGAAGATGAAGACGGAAGCGTGTACCTGAAGAATCCATTGTGTGTTCTTGATCTAGTTCTTTGAATAAAGGAGAGAGTAGGGAGATAGTCTTCTAAATGATAGTGCCCACACTTATGTTCTTCTTAATGAATGAAGAGAGTTTTGTGATTGAATTTTAGTCAATCTTAAGTGTCTCAAATGGATAGCATTTATATAGATAAAGAAGGGGCACTTCATTTAGGGACTACACCCTTTCACAAAGTTGGTGGTGAGAAGTTACCATTATGCCCATCATTTAATGGTACTTTCACCTAATGAAATTCTACATATTTTGTCTATACTTTCATATTATTAAATGATTATAATATATGAAATTCAATAACACATATTATTTAATCCTTGTTCTAACATTATAAGGGTATTTTTAGCAATAATTTTATGTTAAATTAATCATCCTATTGAATATTTAGAAATTGCTATTGATAGTCTTTATAATGTTGTATCAATAACAATTTTTAATTTTTCATTAGAATAACTAAATCAAATTAAGTTTATTGCTTAAAATACCTTCGTGATGACAAAAACCATAAAGTTACAAAGTTTGCTTTTCCTCGAGATCCCCTATTACTAAAGCACTGCTTGTATCTTAGATCCCTACCAGTAGTTTGGCTTTTTTATTGGTTTCGTTTGAAGCATAATGATATATATTTATTTGTCCATATTTTATGATCATTTTCCCTTTATTTCAATCATTGAATACATCAATTTATCTCATTTTGTTTGTATTTTTGGTGTAGAAACAAAAATAATGGATTGGATAATTATATATCTTTATTTGTCTTGGCCATCCAGATAAATTTTCAATTGAATACTTGAATTGCAAGACCATGTTTTGTAGCCTATGATCAATTACATGATTGAATCTCACAACCCTTGAATCGGAAGTTGTTTTAATATTGTCATTCCGTTGGTGTCATATTTCTAGTCATAATATTTGATTTTCTAGTTAGATAAATTTAGTCCCTCATTTTCATTATCTAAGTCTTGCTCTCTTAAAAGAATTAATTGAATGTTTCTTGTGGATACAATCCCTATTATCACTATTGTTGGGTTTGGTGCCATCTAAGTTGGGAACGCCTAAATTAGTGGATAAAACAAGAAAATTTGGAATTCCTGACACAGTAAAGGGGAGCGACTGCGTGGATCAGAGCGCGAGACCGCGCCAAGTTACTGGACAAAGGGAGCGACCGTACGGAGAAAAGCACGCGACCTCGCCATGTTTCTGTCGAAAGGGAGCAATCGCGCCCAGGATTGGGGCGATCGCGTAGGTGTCATTTTGTGAGACGGGGCGATCGCGCCCTACCATGGGGCATTCATGCCCCTAGTTCGAAAGAGGCCTATCAGTGGCATAAATTGGTTTAAGGTTGAAAACCCTGAAGGGTTAGGAGTAGGGCATAAAAATAAAGCCAACCCCCAACCATATTTGTAGTTGCTTTTGCTCATCTGTTACTCTATATCTAGGGTTTACACAGACACGAATTCTTTGTCAAGAATTTGTGCATTAGGTTAATTATTATAATCGGTTGATTTCCAGAAGATAATAATATTCTCTCCCTTTGCTCGTGGAGGTAGCCAAGTTGGTGAACCACGTATATTCTTGTGTTCTGTGATTGTTGCATGTTTTCTATCTTATACACTTTTCTAATAAATTGATATCAGAGTCGATCAGGTTGAGAAAGGTGTAGGGTTGTTCCGCTGCAGAAGAAGATGGGAACAGGAAGTGAATCACCAGTCAACAGGTTTAATGGTAAGAATAGTTTTTCTCTATGGCAAATAAATATGAAATCTCTGTTGAGAGACAAGGGCTTGTGGGCTTCAGTAGCTGCTGCAATCAGGGATTATCAGAATTCAAAGGGCATAGCAGAAGCCGTTCCCATCAGTGTTATTGCGGCTGCAACAACAGAAGGTTCAGAGAAAGCGAAGAAGATATCAGAGAAGAGAATAAAAAGGCAGATCTGATCGCGCTAGATCAGAGGACCCAGTCTAAGATCATCAGTTACCTAGATGATGATGTTCTAGCGGATATTTCAGATACCGATTCTGGAGGTGCTTTGTGGCTTGCGTTGGAAGATATGTATTTGACACAATTATTGACCAACAAGCTATATCAGAAGGAGAAGCTATATTCTCTCCGAATGCAGGAAGGTACGCCCATTAGGGATCACATAGATAGATTTACATCTTTATTAATTGAAATGTGTAATATAGATGCTAAGGTTGCTGATGAGGATGCTGCATTAATGCTTCTTGTTTCTTTGCCTTTATCATATGAGAACGTTGACTCTAGTAACAGTGATAAGGAGACGGTGACTCTAGAGGAGGTGAAATTCTCGCTCAAGACTAGAGAGTTACATCATAAGGCAAGCAGTAATAATGGTACAGATAATCAGACAGCAGGTTTGGTTGTGGAAGGCAGCATGGGTTTAGCAGTAAACAAAAGAAGAAAAAGTCTTCTGTTAAAAGGGCAGAAACCTGATGAGGTTTGTAATTACTGTAAGGGGAAGGGACATTGGAAGACAGATTGTACTAGGAAGAAGCGAGGCGAGCCTCCAAATCGCAATGAGCTAATGATGCTGCAGTTGATACGAGCACCTATGATGGGGTTTATGCTCCTGTGATAGAAGAATCTGCAATATCGTTGTTTTGGTCAAATTTCGACAAGTGATTGTAAATAACCAAATATTTCAAGGAAAGAATTGGGTGCAATGGAATATAGATTGGTGTATGTGATAATCAACGAACAAAGAAATTTTTACGAGGAAAGCCCTTGAACAACTTGTTCGCCGACATAAAACCTCGGGAGGATTTGGGACCTACCTTGACCAAAGTTTTACTATGATCAGTGAGTTACAAGCTCGGAAATATGGAGAGAGATTACAAGAGTGTGAGTGTGTGAAAATACATGTGTTTTTCATAATCTCCATACCCCTATTTATAATAAGGGTAAAATAAAAAGATAATAATCAAATCCCTAAAAACTAGGCATGATGGAGTTACTGAGGAGAAGATTTCGGGCATGACTGTTGATGGTGGTTGGTGAAGAGTCGTGGTTGAATTGGTCTTCTATGAGTGCACAAGTATCTCCTAAAAAATAGGAACCGCAAAACTGCTCCCAAGTTGGTCCGGCTTCAAGATGTTGATGAAGACGTTGAGCCAAGATGTCGGTCCAAGATGTGCACTCAACATGTAAAGTCAACTTGTAAAAAGTCAAGTTGTGGACCAAGTTGTGGACCAAGTTGTGGAGATCAAGTTGTAGAGGTCAAGTTGTGGAGATCAGGATGTTGAGGCGTCTTGACATGTTGACCTGCTTAAGATGCCAACCATATATATATAGTGAAAAATCCGTCCCCAACAATCGTCGGATGCATGGATTCTTAATTCTGGGGCTTCTTATCATATCTGTACGAGGAGAGAGTGGTTTACAACTATGAGCAGGTAGATGGTGGCAATATTCGTATAGACAACAGTGTTACTTGCAGGGTGGTTGGTATTAGATCGATCAAGCTGCGGACTCATGATGTTAAATTCTGCACTTTGAACGATGTAAGGCATGATCCACAAATGACGAATAACCTGCTATCTCTTAGTTAGCTCGACAACAAAGGGTACCATTTCAAAGGTAAAGGTGGAGCAGTTTATGTCTGCAAGGGTTCTGAAGTGATTCTGAGAGGTCATAAGCGGGGCTCTTTGTATTTCCTCCAAGGAAGGATGATTTCTGGGTCAACATTGGTTGAATCATCTAAAGTGGTCAGGGAGGATCTGACAAAGTTGTGGCATATTAGGCTTGAACACATGAGCATTAGAGGGATGCAGATATTGGCTAATCATGATCTTCTGTTTGGCCATAAGGTCAAGAACCTCAAGTTCTGCAAGCACTGTGTACTTGGGAAGAGGCAGCGAAGCAAGTTTCCTAAGGGGGTTCACAGAACGAATGGCAGTCTGGATTACATTCCCTCGAATTGTTGAGGACCTTCTCATAAGAAATCATTGAGGGGTTTTATGTATTTCTTGTCTATGATTGTTGCTTGAAAATCTTCTTATGTGTTCTCATTTCAATTTTTGTTTTCGATTAGCTTAATTTTTTCGTCCTTTGTGTATACAAATGTGGGCGAATCTTAGCTCATCATTTGAAAGATGTCCGGTGCCTTAACCATCCCTGCAACAAATTTGATACGTTTTTTATGCGATCGTGTAAATACCGTAATTTTTATTGGTCATTCTGAGCACCGTGTATTTATAATAATTTATTATCCTTTTTACTATTTTGCAGATTTTCATGATGACTATATATGTCTTTTGGCTAGAGCTATTATATAATTACTCTTGGAAAGTAAATTTATATTTTTGTTGTATATTTGAGATTGTGAAGATATGTTTGTGTTTGGCTTCATGAAGTGAGATATTGAAGACATCTTTTTTTCCATTCATTATTAGTGGATGGCCCGACAAACCTAGTGGTAATTAATTATATTGATTATCTTTTGATAATTGTAGTATTATGACAAATATAACATTTTAAAAAATAATTTGTTTTCAATTATATGGAGCAGCAAATAAATCACATTTGCAACGACTGTATTTCTTAGTAAAAAGGTTGGTTACGCTACGAAATATTTCATAGGAACATGGTAAGATTTTGCGACGGAAATATTTCGTAGTAGGCGAACAAATTAATAACTGTAAAAAAATTTGTAGTAAAAATGAAATTATATGCGATCAATTTATTTTTGTAGTGCAAGACAAGAAAATTTGGAACCGCGTGGGCTTGGAATTTAAAAAATATTATAAACAATAAAACAGTGAAAAATAACTTCATATATAAAAAAAGTTACATATAGTCGGTGACTTAGGTAAAAAAATATTTTTTTTTCCAAAATTTCAAATAGGACTGGATCTGCCCCTGTTTCCAGCCTCGTTCTCGGTTGGATTAAAACTACGGTTTCTTCTAAAATCTAGTCCCGTGTCAATCCATGTACCACCGCACCGGCCGTCTGGACTCTATTGGAGAAATACTTTGGTGGAAAGTCTAGGGTCCATATTCAGAAGCTCAAAACCGATCTGAATTCTCTCTCGAAGCGTCCAGATATGAGCATAGATGACTACCACTACAAGAAAAATCGAAAATAGAGACGAAAAATTAGAGACGGACGGAGTCTGTAGCTAATTTGGAGACAGATTAGAGACATACCAAAAAATTAGAGATAGATTCAAAATTTGTCTCCAATTTAGAGACGAATTTTGAATTTGTCTACAATTTAGAGACGGATTCAGAATTCGTCTCTAGTTTAGAGATGGATTCTGAAGCTGTCTCTAGTTTAGAGACGGATTCTTAAGATTTCTCTAAATTAGAGACGGATTTTGTATCTGTCTCTAATTTAGAGATGGATACAAAATCTGTCTCTAAACTTTGGAGACAGATGTTGAATATGTCTCTAAATCAGAGACAGATTTTAATCCGTCTCTAAATTAAAGACAGATTCAACATTATCTTCAAAGTTTAGAGACAGATTTTGTATCCGTCTCTAAATTTGAGACAGATACAAAATTCGTCTAATTTAGAGACAGCTTCAAAATCCGTCTCTAATTTAGAGACGAATTCTGAATCTGTCTCTAAACTTTGGAGACAGATGTTGAATTTGTCTCTAAATCAGAGACAGATTTTAATCTGTCTCTAATTTAGAGACACATTTAGAGACGAATTCTTAAGCTGTCTCTAAACTTTGGAGACAGACGTTGAATTTGTCTCTAAATCAGAGACAGATTTTAATTCGTCTCTAGTTTAGAGACACATTTTTTAATCCGCCTCTAATTTAGTGACGGATACAAAATCTGTCTCTAAAATTTAGAGACAAATTTAGTATTTGTCTCTAAATTAGAGACGTGTTCAAAATCAGTCTCTAATTTAGAAAAAGATTCAACATCTGTAGCTAAAATAGATTTATTTTTATTTTCTCAATTTTAGGGTTTTATGAATTGTATATTTTCATTTCGTTAAAAATTTTTTTTTTATATAACTTTGTATAAAAAAATTCACGACTGACCAACATCTCAAATTCTTAATCCAAAAATAAAATAAAAAAAGTATATCATTTACTCTAAAATCCATATCATATATCCTAAACCCTATCTTTTTTTATATAACATTTTTTTTAAAAAAATCACTAATTAACAAAGTCTAAATATTATTTCCTAGTCAATAAAAAATAAATATAGGGTTGTACGTCCCTCTTTTGACATTTCTTCTATATACTTTCATTTGTTTAGTTTTTTTCTATCTTTTTTTATATACCTTTTTGTAAAAAAAAAATCACTACTTAACAAAGTCTAAAATATTATTTTCCAGTCAATAAATTTTTTTTAAAAAAATAAAAAATGAATATAGGGTAGTCTGTCCCTCTTTTGACTTTTCTTTATATACTTTCATTTGTTTAGTTTTTTCTATCTTTTTGTATATACCTTTTTGTAAAAAAAATCACTAATGAACAATGTTTAAAATATTATTTTCAAGTCAATAATTTATTTTTTTTAAAGAAATAAAAAATAAATATAGGGTAGTCCGTCCCTCTTTTGACTTTTCTTTATATACTTTCTTTTGTTTAGTTTTTTTCTATCTTTTTTTATATATCTTTTTGTAAAAAAATCACTAATTAACAAAGTCAATAATATTATTTTCTAGTCAATAAAAAAATTTTAAAAAATTAAAAAATAAATATACCTCAATCTAAAGTCTAAACCTCACTCTAAACCCTAAATCCTATAAAAGAAAAGAGGAACGGACTATCCTTTTTTTTATATAATTTTTTATTGAATAGAAAATAATATTTTAGTTTAATTAACTATGAATGAAGTAAGTTTAATTCATAATTTCATAGAAAGAGAGAACCTTTGACATGTATAAATATGTTATTTCACCATACTTCTGAAAGTGACTACAAGTAGAAAAGCATAGAACTAATGTATTCACCATTTGTAAGAAAATACAACTAAAGTAAAGGATTTATTGTCTCCTACATATTATTAAACATGTAAATGAGTATGCCACTCTGATTTTCAACTAAAGCATATAACACTTCATGTAATTGACAGTTTTGCTTAGTAATTTATCATGCTGCATTTACTCATGCCACTCTAATTTCTGCTCACAAAGTACACTTTTGCTTTTGTAACTCTGATTTCTGTTCATGCAAAACTCACCCTTATGATTGTAAGTTTCTATTGATTCGACCGTCAATATTCATTGATACTCCATCCGTACCATTGATAGCTTTTCAATTTTTTTTAGAAACGAAAAAAAAAATTAATATTAAAGTAGGTGCTGTGATTATGAAGTAGAGAGAAAGTGAGATAGATTATAGTAATTGGATAGTTGTTGCTTTATAATAAATTATACTCTCTTCGTCCTAAAACAATTAAATTAGTCTATATCATTATAGACTATGAATGATAAAAAACAACCAAGCAAAAAAAGAAAGACAAAATCTGAATTGATCTTATCTTAATAAACATGGAATGATTGAAAATGAAAGTCAAAGTTTGATAGGATTACTCTTTGCTCTAAACTAGAAAATCAATTGGATAGAATTCAAAACTTTCAATTGGTACTTTTGTTTCTCTGCTCTTTGTAGTTTGCAAAAATGGAAACTTAGGAAAGTGTTTATTTTTTAAACATATGTCAAAAGGACACTATTTCATTTAACTCATAAAATAAACTAAAATTTTAATTAAATTTAAAGTTTCAAATTAAAATATTAATTACTTAATGCTTCTATTTATTGTCTAAATTAATACATTATCGTAAAATGATGCTTTTACAATGATGTATTAGATGATTTTTCACAACGTAATATTGTCAAATCAATTTAGTGGTGTGTGTGTGTGCAATACAAAAGATTATAAACTCGTTCAAGAATTTTTAACTTATCATGTTGAGGTCAACGTATAGTTATTGATTCTTGAATTGTCCATATGTACGGTCTTGAAATGCATGATTATATGTTTTTGTAAATATCCTTTTTGTCTATTAGGTTTGCTTGATAGTCGATAGTCAAGATATTTTGGTTGCATTCCCTATTGTTCTCTGTGTGTATACTAGACAACGGTTGATTAGATACTGTCGGTTTCAATCGATAGTGTTTGATCGACCTTGCCTACGTCGTGCACTTGGAGAGCTATAGGGTTATATTGCCGAAATTTCTTGATATTTGACGATTGGGCATAGAGACAAAATGATATTTGCATCTCATATAATCGTGCATTTTGAGATGGGATAGAAGCATGACCCAAATTATAAACCTATATAAAGTTCTGTGTTAGTAATGCTAGGGATTCAAATTTAGGAAATGGTAATTTTCATTTTATCTAAAAAATATAATTTTATAAAATACAAGAGTTAAATATGTCGGGGGAAGATCGTAGTTGGACGGATAATCGTAGAAACCCTAATAGAAGAGGCATCACACTTGCATTTATAGCGAGTTTAGAACATTTTGTGCAGTTTGCTAAATCGTATCCCCAATACATGCACAATGGCATTATAAGATGTCCGTGTAAAAGGTGCAAGAATAAGAAATTTCATCGTGATGGATTTGTAAAGAAGCATCTTATGGATCAAGGGTTTGTTGATGGTTACAAGATATGGGTAGCGCACGGTGAGCGTTATCCAATTGAAACAAGTGTTCAAAATCGTCCTACTATTGTGCTTTATTCGGCTAGGGACCTGAACAGTTGGTTGATGAAGTAGAGACATCTTTGGGTATGGAAGATATGGTTTGAAAAACAGCAGGTCCAGAGTTTGATTGGACCCCTAATACAGAGGAATCCAATCCTGATTCAAAAAAGTTTATGAATTTAATGGACACTACAAATGATAAAGTTTATTCTGGTGCAAAGTCAACAGTGTTAGAGTTAGTGGCTGAGCTTCTTAATATCAAGGTTGATTCAAATATGAGCCAACATACTTACAATCGTATCCTCTCATGGGGGCAACGATTGCTACCCGAAGAAAATAAGATGGTTAGTAATTTTTATGATACTAAAAAGTTGGTGTTGTGTATCGCTATTGACTATGATAAAATTGATACGTGCAAGAATCAATACATGTTTTTCTACAAGGAAAATGAGGGTCTCAATTTATGTTCAGTGTGCGAGCTTAGTAGGTTTAAGCCACCACGTCGGGGTAGTGACAAGCACAAGAAAAACGTGCCTCGAGCACAGTTGCATTATATGCCGCTCATACCCAGATTGCAACGAATCTGCACATCGAGAGATACGTCGGAAGCCATGCGGTGGCACAAAGAGTGTCTTCGTGAAGAGGGTGTGATGACTCATCCTTTCGAACGAAAAATCCTGGAAACATTTTGATGCTACTTACCCCGATTTTGCTAAAGATGCTCGAAACATAAGGTTGGGAGTATGTACAGATGGTTTTTCTCTATTTAGACCAGGGGCAAAATATTATTCATGTTGGCATATTATTGTCACGGTTTATAATCTTCCCCCATGGTTATGTATGACCGATCCTTATATGTTTTTGAGTTTGATCATTCCTGGGCCATGGAATTCATGGGAAAATGTTGATGTTTATCTTATACCTCTAATAGAGGAATTGAAACAGTTATGGAATGATGATGGTGTGCAAACCTGGGATGCCTTCAAGTTGCAAAACTGTAACATGAGGGCGGCAGTGATGTGAAAAATTAATGACTTTCCAGCGTATGGTATGATGTCGGGATGGAGCACTCATGGAAGATTGGCATGTCCGTATTGTATGGAAAATACCGATGGATTTAGACTTGATCATTATAAGAAGCAGTGTTGTTTGATTGTCATAGGCGATTTCATCATAGTAACCATCCTTTTCGTAGGAAGAAAAATGCATTTACTAAAGATAGTCGGGCCCCCCTCCTCATCTGAGTGGTGATGATATTTTTAGTGGGTGTCTGAGTTGTCTGATGTCAAGTGTTGGAGGAAATTTTCAAAAGAGAGATTAGATGGGTTTGGTAAAGATCACAACTGGATTAAGAATAGTATATTCTGGGAGTTGCTATATTGGAAGAAAAATTTGATTAGACATAACCTTGATGTCATGAATATTGAAAAGAATGTGTTTGACTATGTATTTAACACGGTGATGGATTTCAAGTCTACAACAAAGGACACTGGTAATGGTCGACTAGACCTCGAAGCAATATGTAATCGGGAGAATCTCAACATTTGAAATTACCCAGATTGCGCGCGGAACGCGGCGAGCGGCTTTCGCACTTGGACCTCGCTCGGAAAAGTGAGAGTCACCATGTTGTTTTGTATTATGAGCCTAAACTTTGAAAAGGCTGGTTTGAAAAAGGAGGTCGTTTTGATTGGTAGCCAAAATTTAGGAAAAGGCTTTGAAAAGGAGGTTGTTTTGATTGGTAGCCAAAACTTAGGAAAAGGGAGGTTGTTTTGATTGGTAGCCAAAACTTAGGAAAAGGCTTTGAAAAGGAGGTCATTTTGATTGGTAGCCAAAACTTAGGAAAAGGCTTTTTTGAACAGAGATTGTTAGGTTCGGAGGTCAGGTTACGTTTCGAAAAGAGTATATGGAGATCACCCAAAATGCCTCGCATTATGAGTCTTTCTACCTTTCTCAAAAAGTGTGCATGTGTGTTCGTGCTGCTTTTAAAAATGAGTTTGAATGACAAGCTTTAATCTTGGTTTGAATGACAAACTTTGATTTTGGTAAAAGAGCGTTTGAATGACAAACGTCGGTTTTGAGTTTGAAATGAGCATTTGAATGACAAACGTCAATTTTGGATAGGAAATGAGCGTTTGAATGACAAATGTCGATTTTGAGTTTTGAAATGAACGTTTGAATGATAAACGTTGATTTTGAGGGAGTTTCAAAAGGAGTTCGAATGACGAACTTTGGTTTTGAACCGGGCATTACGATGTTACCCATTTTGATGAAAATGTTGGTAAATGAAATGCGATCAACGAGTCATTTTGTAACTCGGAAATTTGAAAGTAAATACTATCAACAAACCAAACGGCTTGGACTTGTAAATGACAGTATTGGAAATGCGGTATCGACGGATCGAACGATCCGGACGGTAAAAGTGCGATCGACGAGCCAAACGACTAGGATTTGTAAGGAACGTAAAGTAAGTATGATATCAACGGATCAAATGATCCAGAATTGTAAATGACAATCACGAACCAAACGGTTCGGACGGTAAAAGTGCGAATCAACGGATCGAACGATCCAGATGGTAAATGACAAAAAAGTGAAAACGGGACCCGAATGCCATTTTAACCCTAAATTATTTATCTCGGGGGAGAGAAGATGATAAATAACTAAAATGTATCAAGTCCCGTAGATGACGTTTCGTCTACATTTTGAGAATTTCGATCGGATCGAAAGTAGCATATGACGCGTAAATCGAGACAAAACGGAGTTTAGAGAGTGAGAGTCTTACCAATGGATAGGTGATGACTCTTTGGCTCGAGAAAACGTATACGGGATACAAAAAGGTGTTTGGGGGGTGTTTCAAAAGTGTTTTGCTCGTATTTGGTCAAAAAATGTGGTATTCATGCAAATCGAGGCATTTTCGGGGTTCAGGAGGGGGTTTTGGTTGCTGGAACTGTGGGGATTGGCTGAGGAGTAATAAAATTTCCCCTTATTTACAAAAGGGGAGGGGCTGTATTTATAGGGGGTGAAATGGGAAAACAAGCCATTCGGACTTTTCTTCAATTTGAGGGACTTTTGAGGTATTTTGGAATTGCTGAGGATTGTTGATTAAACCTAAAGAACAGGCCGCCCGGCCAGTCACTCTATTTCAGGGGTATTTTTGTCTTTTCACCATTGAATCTGATTAATGGAGATATGGGGAGCCATGCATGTGTGCCACGTGTCTAGCTTAGTCCCTAAGATTGGGTTTTTGCTCCGTTAATCCCGGTTTTGACTATTTTCTATATAACTGTCTAGATAAATGTTCGGAACAGTCCCGGAAAGTCCCGGAAATTGTGTATTTTGAGGAAAGTGGTACTTTTACGTGTGATAAAGTGTGTTGAGTACACTTTCGAATTTGGATGCACGGGGCAGTCCTGGGAATTCTCGTTGACTCGAGAAGGGGGAGTTAACGGATTCCGATTAACTTGGAAAGGGCCAGTTAACGGATTTTAACGATCCGGATTTGGGTACTTACAGTAGCCCCTCGGCGACGTCACTTTCAAAGGAAGTGGGGTCATTGAAAAAGATAAGGATCCCAAATCGGGAAGATGCCTTATGGAGAGACCTAGACGATCAAATTGGTGGACCCTATAGTAAGGATTCCTACGTATCCATGGGGGAATCAAGCCGATCGTAGTTCACGTGTGCGAGGGCAATTCGTAAGGGCCTCGACCTGTAGGGAATGATTAGGAGGAGTTTGTCCTAATTGAGACTGATTTGAAGGTGTCTAAACCTGAGGGAGACTTATTTGAAGGCATCTATACCTAAGGGAGACTGTTTGGAGGCGTCTAACCTAAGGGTGACTATTTTAAGGCTTCTAACCTGAGGGAGACTATTCGAAGGAGTCTTAACCTGAGGGAGACTATTCGAAGGCGTCTTACCTGAGTGTGACTATTTGGAGGCGCCGATACCTGAGTGTGACTATTTGTAGGCGCCTATACATGAGTGTGACTATTTTAAGACGTCTAACCTGAGTGTGACTATTTTAAGGCATCTAACCTGATGGAGACTATATTCTAAGGCATCTAACCTGAGTGTGACTATTTTAAGGCATCTAATATGAAGGAGACTATTTGGAGGCATCTATACCTAAGGGAGACTGTTTGGAGGCGTATAACCTGAGGGTAACTATTTTAAGGCGTCTAACCTGAGTGCGACTATTTTAAGGCGTCTAACCTGAGGGAGACTTTTCGAAGGCGTTCTAACCTGAGGGTGACTATTTTAAGGCGTCTAACCTGAGAGAGACAATTCAAAGGCCTCTTACCTGAGTGTGACTATTTGGAGGCGCCAATACCTAAGTGTGACTATTTGGAGGCGCCTATACCTGAGTATGACTATTTTAATACGTCTAACATGAGGGAGACTATTCGAAGGCATTCTAACCTGAGGGTGACTATTTTAAGGCGTCTAACCTGAGGGAGACTATTCAAAGGCATCTTACCTGAGTGTGACTATTTGGAGGCGCCGATACCTGAGTGTGACTATTTTAAGGCATCTAACCTGAGTGTGACTATTTTAAGGCGTCTAACCTGAGACGAAGGCGTTTGTGCCTTGGGTGCTGGACTTATGATGACGGCCAGGTTTTATCTGCTGGGGATATGGTGGAAATGACGGGGATGGTTGTGTTAAACTGGCATTTTTAACAACGCGGAAGGATTGACGTTCTAACGACGGGGTTAGGAACGAAATGTGATCTCGGGAGAGACTGACACATTACTGGGGAAAAGTGTCCAGAGTTCTAACAAAGCCAATTAGGAACTGAGGAGATTGATTGACGTTCCTTTTTAGAAGGATGGTCTTAGGATCATGTTAGGGAGGAGGGTTGGTTGATTTGTCCACTACTATGAGTAGGTGAGATGTTGAGGTTGTCAGTGAGCTATTGGAAATGTTACCGGACGTGGCTCGTGATAGAGAGAGGAGTCCGTAGCAGCTGGTGATTGACTATGGAATGGGGGGTTTTATCAGCGTAGTGGCTGTTGTGGCTTCGATACAGAGGGTCAAGGTGATCCATGTCGCTTTGAGAGAGTATTGGTCGGACACGACCCAAACGTTCCACTTAAGGTGGGGGGAGGCATCGATCACTCCCACTGACTTTGCTGCCATCACCGGGTTGTCGTTCAGGGGCAACCCCATAGGGTGGTTTGATGAGTTTACCATGGAGCAGCTGACGGAACTGCTTGGATTTGACATCACGGATTCCAGGGGCCTTGGTATTCGGTATGGACCGATGGAGGCACATTGAGGAGAGGGGTAACTGAGTATCTGGATGGCTTCGAGAGGATGACGACTGATCGGTTGGCCAGGGGGTTCTTGTGGTTTGCAGCACAACCATTTTCCCAATACTGACACGACGTGCCAGTTTGCTTTGCTTAGCTCCTTGATTGATCCGGAGGCAAATGAGAGGGCTTTGCCGGGAGAAGCGCGGTCCGCCAAGCTTTCTTTTGCCTTGGACAAGTATTCTGAGGAGGATAACGCAACTGCTATTTCCAGTTCATGTTTGATGTGAATCCCCTTCTTTTTCTCTTCCTTGTCTCTCTTGTACTTGTTTGTATCTTCTTTGTAGCTGACATAACTTTCTTAGCATCTTACAGGTGTGGTGTTTTGAGGTGTTCCACCCGCACGGCGGTGGGCCGTCAGGGAGGAGTATGCTCCTTTGTTTCTGCGCCATCCCGACTTGGCAAGCGCTAGGAAGCCGGTAAAGTCGAGGGAGAGTACCCGTGTGACTTATGAGGAGGTGTCTTTGGCTCTGGACCGAGACTTTTTGCAGAGGATCAACTTGACTTGGTGGAGCCGATTTGATCAGGCGGTTGTGAACGCTGCCAAGGAGGTGACAAGCCAGCGGAAGCTACTAGTGGGGCTTCACTGTGACGTCCTGTATCTTGGTGAGAGGGTGTCTTGCCAGTATGCTCCGGGATCTGGTCCCTTGGTTTTGAGGGATATGCCTCTTCACATGCTGTTTCCTTTGTCCATAGTTGGGGAGGAGTTGCAGCGATACAGGCAGGGATTGCCTCATGTTGAGAATGTCATTGAGGATGCCGACTATGACATTTTTCAGAGGATGAGGCTGAGGAGCCCACAGGTGCTGGCAAGAGAGGGTGAGAACCCTTCACATTATAGAAATTACCCCTCCCCTGCACTGGTTTTGCATACAAGGCCGTTGGTGGTTCTCACAGGCGGTTGACGATTCTCATCCTCGAAAGGTGCGAGGCCTCCATAGAGTTGAACCCAAAGGCTCTAGCAAAGAGTATCTTGCTACTTATTCTTGTACAGTAGCTTCTCAAATGTTACATCATCATGCCGTACATTCTGCAGTAGTAACGCATTTACGCAAATGTTGTCGTATGTCTTTCTTGCCTAGGAAGTAGCTTTCTACAAATGTTGCATCTGTGCTATCCTGTCTGTCTTTTGATAGCTTTCCTGGTTTGTAGGTTTCTGGCCGTACCTATGATCTGGCCGTCAGCCCGTCTCGGGATGGGGTGGCCGGTTTCTGGGCTGTGAGGCTTGTTAACTTCCTGCGGTGCAGTTCTCAGAGGAGTGCGGCTGTTCATGAGCCGATGCCTTCCAGACTGTTCATTGCGAGAGACTCATCTACTTCTAAGGATGGTGGTATAGATGTTGGGCAAAGCTTAAGTCAGTTCTCTTGTGAGACTGCTGGATTTGGGGCTCGCCATTCTTCGTACTCGAGATTCGAGCATGGGGAGTCTTCAAGAGCACAGGCGCGGGGCCGTCATTCCTCGTATTCTGGATGGGATGACTTCGTGGATTACATGTCCACC
The DNA here is from genome assembly GCA_022495995.1 of Adenophora triphylla var. japonica. Classification (NCBI taxonomy): domain Eukaryota; kingdom Viridiplantae; phylum Streptophyta; class Magnoliopsida; order Asterales; family Campanulaceae; genus Adenophora; species Adenophora triphylla. The sequence goes on from JAFEMH010001330.1 coordinate 204,529, forward strand.
ACGGATCCTGCTGCGGCGGCGCAGTATGCTGAGTGCTCGGATGACGAGCCGGACTCTGAGTAGTCCTGTTGATATCCTTTAGACAATTGTGTGCACTGCCTGTAACAGATATTATTTTGTACTCAAAAGGCCCTTGGGGTGAACTTTGTACACTTTAGCATTTATTATGATTACTTTTTACTTATTCTTGACAGATAAGCAAGTAGGTTGATCAAAAATAAATAATAACACGAGATGCATTAAATAACAAATTTGAGCAGGCAAAATTTATAGCTATATGCACTGTTATTTATTAATTTCATCCGTTGAGCCTGTGGACGCAATTTGTCCGAACCCGATCCGTATCTCGGACGATCCGCACCGTAATGGGCGGGCTCTGTAGCATTTTTTGAAAACCCGGCGGGCTCTGGCGGGTTCGGTTTCACCCCTCAACCCGCGGGGCCCCGCCCCGCTCCGCATACTATTATATATATGTAATTACTATAATACCCCTCACCCATTGGTACCACTTCAATTAAAATACCCCTTTCTCAACTTCTATTCCTGTCCCCCCTCCCTAACCCTCCCTCCTAGAACCATTTCAAGATTTCCTCTTTGGCCACTCTTTTTCATTTTTCCTAAGATATTCAAGAACGAGAATAACACCCACCTCCATTTCTCATAGCTGATTTCAAGTATTGCATACCCATCACTTCTCTCTTTCCTCTCTCTCTCTTGAAATTTCTTAAATCAGTTTTAGCTTTATTAATCTCTTAACGCCGAAGCACTTTATCATTCATTTTGTTTGTCTGGCTTGTTCTTTTCTGAGTTTATGCAAATTTCTCATATCTCCAATTTTTGTCTCGCATTTACTGTTTTTCTTCGTCTCCTTTTATCATCCTTTGCCTTAGATTCTGCTTTCTTAATTCCATACCTGAGTTTCTTCCTTCGCCCTTCACGGCCGTAAAGTTCTAGAGTCTCATGTAGCTTGTTTGATTTAGACACGCCAAGGCGGAAGGGGGCGGGCGACGCGGTTCTCCAGGCCAAGGCGGCGGGTTCGGTACTAGTGGGGGTTCTTCGAGGGGCGGGTGCGGTTTTCGTCAACCCGCCTGTGACATCCTGCTTCAAGGCCATCCCTACACGAGCCCGAGGCGGATGTGGTATTTGCAATAAGTGAATTGATCACGGGTTGGCAAGTTTGGTCAAGGCATGAACAGGGTTCACTTTGGAAATGTCGAGGGACACAGGTGCAAAGAAGGCCGTTGTTCTGACTCGGGTTAAACCGAGAGACAGCCGCCGTAACTTCAATTTTGACTTGTTTAAATTGTAGTCCAATTTTTGCAGATTCAGAAGTCTCACGCTTGTTCTTGAAGCTGAAATATGTTTTCTCTCTCAAAAACTTGAAGCTTTCTTCGCTTTCCATGACCACGTCTCCAAGATTGTCATCTCAAATGCAAGAGCGATTCCTGGAGAGGTTCAAGACGTGGGTACGGCATCATACGAGGCAAAACAAGAAGTTTTTCGAGGGTTGTTATAGGATGAAGACGGTTTGGGATTCGAAGGAGCTTTCGTCGGACTGGGACCTTCTGAGAGTTGCGGCTTGTTTCTGGGATGAAAGGAGGCACGTGTACAGTTTCTCATATAATGAGATCACACCCACGCTTGAGGACTTTCGAGCTATCCTTGGAGGACATGAGGTGGAGCATATTGCTCTTCCTTTGACGGGTGGCCTGACTACCGTTGAGAAGTTTATGTCTCTGCTTGGCATTTCTGCTGAAGAAGCATATGGGATGCTGATACCGAACACTGACCATGTTGACATTTCGGGGCTGCCAAATAGGTTTGCAAGTGTTGATGGGAGCATTGCTGCGTGGGACGCTTTTGCTCTATGCGTGATTTCTACTCTGTTCACATTCACGTCATTGGGGTTGTGCCACCACAGTGTTCTGGACCTGGTGAGGCAGTGCCAGAGCGCAGGAGATATCGTACCCTTGATCTTGGGCGAAACATTCCTTGGCATATGTCGGATGGCGACTGCAAAGCTTCTGCATACATGTGGGGAGGTGTGACTACCCCAATCCAATTCGCGACACTTTATAAATGCCATTTAATGTAATAAAATTGCACTAGGGGCATTTTGATAAATTTCCGGTCGATTCTGAGACTTCCGGAAACTTTTTATAAGTTTCTCGCGAAGGAAGTACTTTTAAGTCTTTTCTCCATGCAAAAGGACCTATAGAGAATTATTCATTTTGGACCTAGGAGGAATTATCCCGAAATGTTCCAGAACAGGTTGTTGGCCCCAGAAACGATTATTGGCTCGTCCCATCGTGCGACACAATGAGCCATGGAAAACACAAGCGTTGGGTCGTGCGACACAACTAGCCACTCACCAACAGCTATAAAATGGACCCTCCCCCTCTCATTTCAAGTTCCCTTCCAAATTTCCCTCATCATTACTGCCAAAATCATCCCACAAGCTCGTCTCTCTCCTCCTTCCATAGAGATTCACATCAATTCTCTCATCCAAATCTCCCTCTCTCTCTCTCTCTAACAATTCCATATCAATTCAACACACACTCACACACATACTTGCAACTTCAAAGCTACTCAAACTGAGAGTTCGAATCTGGAGCTGGTTTAGAAGAATTCCATACCTAACTTGGTATAGAATTTGAGAACTACAAAGGTAACAAACTCCCTCCCTCCTCCACTTTCATATATTTTCTCTTTTCACAATTCATGCAATTTCTATTCTTTTGATTTGATAATTAGGCTCCATCTGCTCTAATTATCAAGTTCCAATCGCAATTTCTCTGTTTAAATTACATTGTTCCATATCATTTCATGCTTATGGTTTAATTTGGATGTGATTATGACTTGTTCATCAAGTGAGTGTGGATTCCCCATATCCACGCCCACTTGAATAATTGACTGCTGATTCGTTTGTTTTCTGAAGTGAATCTCTATATGTATTGTCCTTTGTTCTTTCTGCAATTCAGTTATGTAAAATTTCTGCATATGGCAACTTATGTCACGCGACACAACCTGCCAGGCTGAGTCCTGTGTCACGCGACACAACTAGCCAGGCAAATCCTGTGTCACGCGACACATCTTGCCATTCTGCATAAATTCATTTTCAATTGTAATCTGTTCTCAGTGTTGTAATCAGGTTGTGGTCTCCTGTATAAATGACTCACAAGATGTAATCCTCCCATTTTCGATCAATAAAACAAAGCATTAATATGCATTTTGTCACATATTTTGTCTCACACAAATTGCACACGCTTTTGAATGATTTTGGATGTTGAACATAGAAAGACTCGTTTACGAGGCGTTGTTGGGTGAACTCTCGGTTCTTCCTAACACGTAATCTGACCCCCGAACCCATTTTCTCTTTTCAAAAGGTTATCAATGTTTTCTTTAAAACGGCGTGGCGACTCTCATTTAAAAATTTTTGGTGAGCGTACATTCAGTGGCGACTCCGCTGGGGACCTGAAACTGGTTTTCAAAAGTGGGTCAAGCTTTCATTCATGTTCAACATCTTTCTCCTTCATTTGTTGAGTTCTCTTGTTGTGTGATATTTTATGTGCTTAAATGCTTTGTGTACTTTGCTTTCTTGGGATTCCATATGCTTCTATTGTTCTCTGTTGCTTGGTGATGAACTATTGCATGGGCTTGGGGGCTAGGGGCTGGTTCAGCTTTTTGTTCAGATTTTGGAAATATGGCTTCTTTTGTCACGCGACAGAACTTGCCTCATCAGTCCTGTGTCGCGTGACGCATTTTGCCACTCACAGTTTTGATTTCCAGTTCAGGAGTGATTGTGGGCAGTCCCCCATGATCAAAGTTTATGATCATTTGATTATTGTATCTCTGTAGGGTGTGTGTGGTTTTCCTTTTCTCCCCCTTTTCAAATAAAAATAAAAAAAATCCAAAAAAATCATTTTTCACAAATAAAGGAATCTAGTCACCCGCACACTACGTCACTAGATCTAGAGCCCATTTGGTGCGATTGATGGCATCGCGGACGGTGATGTATGTCGCCTACACTTGAGCGCCTAATATCAATCCTTTCCCCCCAGCGCATCATAGGTGGAACCCCACTTTTCAACTAACCCAACGGTTGGTTTTTGACACAACATTTTCAAATGCACTAAAATGAATTGTTTCAAAATTTAGTCATAGGCTTTCATACATATTCCAAAACCTAGCATGTTTGGGCATGTTGCCAACGTAACATGGTTTCACGCATGGACATATCGCTCACACGACATGTTCTAACGAGAGATCATGTCGCTTTGTCAACGTGCACCGATGAGAGGTCATGCCGGATTTTTCCTTGAATTTCTTCAGGAATACCCGTCATGCTGCCCAAATTTCCCCAGAAATTGGGATTGCTCGTCCATCCCATAAATGCTTCGGTTTTATTTAGGTATTATTGCCTATTATTTATTTTTGATCAATACATTTTGGTATATTTTTGGATGGTGTGTCCCTAGGTTCTTCCGAGATTTAGATTGCGAAAATAAAGATTTATCCTTTTCCAACCGTTCCTAGGATTTAAAACACATCGATTTCTACTTGCACATTAATAAGATGCTTGCATGAGTCCATCTCCTTCCATATTCTTCCCTCTCCCATACCTTCTCAAGGTTCTTTCCTATAACACCTTATCAACCCCTATCCACCTATGCATTTATGGCAAGTTGTGTGCGAACTCCGATCCCCCTCGCTCGTTTGGTTCGTATTCCCGAGGCGAAGGCAGTTCAAGTGTCCGAGTGATCTTTATCTGATTCAGAATTCAAGATGTATGGTGCAGAAAATATGTTGGCTAGCCAGTCTGGAGTTTCTCGCCCATCCGAAGTTGATGTAGTCAATCAGTCTTCATAGGATCTAGAACGTCCCTTTTGAGTATCGAGTCTGTTACGTCCAGTTTGGACTAGTCTTTTCTCTTTCAATAATAAAAGTCTTTGTTTCTCTCCTTGCTAGACTCAAGACATCACTTGTACACCCACATTACACTTAATTGAAATGGTTTTATTCCATGTGATCACTTATGCTGCTCAATCAATAAGTCATTGAAATAATTTATTTTTGAATTAATCAAAGTGAGAAAATCAACTGATATCCTTCTCAAATTGGGGCTCGTCAAGTCCCCATCTCGCATCTCATATGCTCACATCTTTTTCATATATCATCCTCAGCATTTCGTTGCTCAATGAATTTGCACTAATTTCTCGCAATTAAGCTTAAGCAAGCAATGAAGACTTAATCTCGTTTAGGTCATCCGGTAGGGGTTGCAGTTGAAGCCTTTCACCCTATGGAAGCCATTACCTCACCCTCACCAAACAATACCCCTTCATTTCAAGAACGACATGTTTTGAAATCCCGTTTAGCCATCTCCAGAAAAGAAAGAGGGACTATCCTTGAGGCTCCCATAACTCAAGAAAATTGACCGCCTCCAAGCTTAAAGAATGGCGGAATGCAGAGATCCACCCTAGGGGCTAGCTGAAGTTCACTCTTAAAAAAAAAAAAGAGCCTAGTCCCTAGCAATTTTCTCAAAGGAAAATAAAGGATCTAGTTGTTTACTCAAAGGGAGTCCCGAAGCAAATAAAGAGGCAACATGGATTTCCCCTAGCCATCACCTGCAAAGAAATCCCAAACCATTCTCTCGCTTTAGAGGATATTTCCATCACCTTGATCAATTCCAACCATCCTCTCGCTTTTAGAGGATACTACCATCACCCTTGACCTTGCCAAAGCCAATTTCGACCTCTCATTCTTAGAGGCATTGAAGATGCAATCACAATTTCCTTGCCATTGAAATCCCAAACACATCCTTGAAAGCCAACCTCTCATCTTTAGAGGTTCAGTCAGTAAAAGGCCCAACTGACCTCTCATCTTAAAAGGTCATGAGGTTCCAAATCACCCGATGGCCGATAGAAGCCCTGAAACCTAGCTACAGTTTCTACCAGATAACAGTTTCATTCAAATCTCATCAAGATCTAAATCAAATTAATGCTTCATTGCTTGCTTAAATTGGAACCTAATCCATCTTGGTTCAAGACCATCAATCAGAGGTTATGAAAATCCAATTCATTTGACATTTCGTTTGAGCATATTTCATTTCTTCTCCACAAAATACTTCCCGTGAATGCCTCACTGGGGCTTTGCAACCGTGTCTTTCATTGACACTCCAAGGAGACATGTTCTTCAACTCTCCAATTCTCGAGAAAAATCCTCAAAATCCTCAAAAATCCTCAAAATCTCAAATTTTTCGCATTCCTTCTCTTTTCAATTGAGACTTGCCCGAACTACGGTGACCTGAGCTCCTCACAATGAGGGGAACGTAGGCAACCAAAAATGGTCCGGTCACAAACACATTCAAATCTCAGAAAATTCGGTCTCATCAAGGGCCGTCCCTATACACAAATCCTCTTTCCATCATTCCAAATTCGATTCTTGATATCAATTGGTTTTATCCTCGTGATTAATCATAATATTTATTCATATCAAGCTTAGTGGTTGAATAACCCGAACATCAATAAAGGGTTTTAAGCAGCCTTGTGATCATCATGAATAAAATAAGTTTTCAAATGTCTCGACAAGTCTTCTTTTTCTACATCATAGGAAAATAGAGCCAAACACTGTCTTTCTGTCAACAGGGGCTTCCATACACTTTTCCACACCTTGTGACGCTTATACTCTCTCAAAAGAGTCGGACCCAAAGACACAAAATAGGGATTCATTTCCACTTTTCAAAATGTGCCCCTGCACGTATACATTTCTGAGTCTTGTCCAATGGCTGATTGACTAAAGTCTGAAATATTGGGTTGCCTCCTTGGCCACATGATGATTCTGTCTGCAATAGGGCTGCATTGGATCTCTTCAAGCTGAGGCTTTGCTAAGCTGTTCTCTCAGGTTATCCCGTATCGGTATTTTTGCCAAGGTATTTTCTGCATCCACTTTGCTACATGATGGATTTGCTCCTTATTGGATTCACTTCGGGATTGATTTACGTTATTAACTGGGGCTTCGCCAAGTCACCTCCTCAAGATCGGGGCTTCGCCTAGTCATCTCTTCAAAGCCAGGGCATTCTCGGCACTTCCTCTACTGCTTGCCGTTTCGGGCGCGTGACACACATTGTTCTTGTCAATCACCTGCTCAACTACTGCAATCTGCACTCACCCGGGAGCATCCCCGACTTTCCTAGGCTGCGCCATATCATCCATCACTCATACATTCCTCAAATGCGTGGGAGAGGGTTCACAACCCATATATCATCATCATATATACATTCATCCCATACACAATCCATCAATTGCTACATACATAACTGTGATGATGTGTCGCCATTTCGCGGGAAAAAATTCGATTTTTCGCGTTTCTTTGAAAAAAACCAAATAAAACCCGGGAAAAAGAACGGAGTCGCCACGCCATTTTTGTTTTAAGGGCCAAAACTTTGAAAAATGCCCGAGATCAGAAATTTGGGTTCGGAGGTCATGTTACACGCCGGGAAGGACGTTAGTGTGCACCCGGAATGCCTCGTAAAACGAGTCTTCCAAGCTGAAAATCATTTGTGTGTGTGTGTGTGTTTGTGTTTTGGCCAAAATAATTTGAAACTCAGAAAAGTAAAAATTGGGATATCTTTTTAAGACTTTAAACTGATCCCATGATTTTTTGGGAGATTTTTGGATTGAGATTTGGTACTCAAAAGACCTTTTGAAGTTGAGAGCCATTTCTGCCAGAATGAAAAAGGCAGTGGACCTTTGATTTTGAAATGGATTCAAGGGTCTTAAAACCTCATAATCTGGATAAACTAAGAGAATGAAAGTTGTTCCAGACACCTTAAATAAGATTTGTGATAAGGAATTTTCCATTTTGGAGAAGATTTGAGGGGTCAAAACCTTCTGGAAACCTCAGATATGAGATCTGGATTCCCAGAAGCTGATGAACTAGCCTCTGAAAGAAAATTTGAAAAGAGGAGTTTTACTCACCCAAAAAATAAAGTAAAAATATTTATAGAAATATCTGGATGTTGGCTACAAAAAGTGTTTTGTAATCATCACCAAATTCCACATTTATCTGTGTCCAAAAAATTAGACCATGGACTGAGGTCTGAGGAAATTGCTACTGGACAGCAACTTCTCAAGAAAGAAAATATGATTTTAAGGGGGGTTTTGCATCCATGCTTGTCCCCATTTCCCTAGGTTTTGGTTAGTGATCACTTGACATTTTAGTGGTGAATCAACTATACCAAACCATCCTTGGGGTACATTAGGACTAAGCACTTCATTTGCTTGGGAAGGGGAATTTTATCCTTTGAAAATGAGATTTGATGCTTGAAAATGGTTTTTAGGGTTTTGAAAATGCATTTGCAAGAAAACAAGAACACATTAAAGAGAATGTTGATCCTTGTAGAAGATCATCCATGGAGATGGACTTCCATGGTGATCTTCTTGGATCTTAAGACAAGAAGAAGAATGAACTACATTTTGTAGTTTGAAGATGCATGCATGGATGAGAGATTTAGGGTAAGAAGAGGGAGGTTATACCTATCTTCCTTGTATTTTGAGGCTTTGGATTGAATATATGAGTGTTTGAGGCTTGAATGTGTTTAGGGTTTGAATTTGAGAGTGAGTGTGAGTTGGGAAAGATTCAAGAGAAAATGGTGACAATTCAAGTGAATTCTCACCGTTTTCTCTCTATATTTCGCCGAGGTTCAAGCAAATTGTGTTGTTGCTCCTTATTTTTGTGACTCGGAGGGCTCACTTTATAGCCCTCTGAATTTTACAAAGATGTCCGCGCGGATGGGATTGGTGGCGTGCACCGTTCATTAAATGCGCTCCTGTGCTTTGGACACAAGGAATAAAATTCAAAAATATCAGCAGAAAATCTTTTTCAACTTGCTGTTTCGGGATTTTCTTAATTCTTTTACTTTTTAAGATTCCTTTGAAGGTTTATCTTTAAATAGCAATGCCCATTTTGCCCTCACTTTGTTAGAAATGTTAGGATTGTTAGGAATTGTTAGAAATGTTATAACTTTCGTTAATTTTCTAACGAAAATTCTAACAAGCTCAAATTGGAGCACTTACAGTAGCCCCTCGGCGACGGTGCTTTCGAAGGAAGCGGGGTCGTCGATAAGAGTAAGGCTCCATATTTGGCGGGATGATCGAGTGATCGGGTGGCTGAACCTATTCAATAGGATACCTACGTATCCTGAATGGGAATCAAGCCAGTCGTAGTTCGGGTCTTTGACCCTGGAGATGATGGCGTTTTAGGTGCCTCGAACCTGATGAGCGAGTTCTGCAGTTGGTTGCTGGAGAGAAACTCTGCTGGGGATAAGAGATGACCCTTTTCGGTCGGATGGCTATCCGCTCTGCTGGGGATAGGAGATGACCATTTTTGGTCTGATGGCTATCCGCTCTGCTGGGGATAGGAATGACCATTTTCGGTATGATGGCTATCCGCTCTGCTGGGAATGATTGTGATTTATCGCTTTCCTAGTGATAGCGCCTTAGGTGCCTCGAACCTGGATGATGGCGTTTTAGGTGCCTCGAACCTTGATGATGGCGTTTTAGGTGCCTCGAACCTTGGAGATGATGGCTTTTTAGGTGCCTCGGACCTTGATGGTGATGGCTTTTTAGGTGCCTCGGACCTTGATGATGGCGTTTTAGGTGCCTCGAACCTTGGCCTTTGAAATGGCCTTTCTGGTGGACTTCGTCTGCGTCGCCGAAGGAGAGGGTGACCGTTTTGGTCGGGGGGCTGGACCTAATGATAGGCTACCTACGTATCCCTAGCGGGGAATCAAGCCCTTTCGTAGTTCGAGTCTTTCTCGAAATTTCGTTGGCTTTTGGGATTCCGTTAACTTTGCTGGGGATTTTGTTAGCCTTTGCTGGGGAAAATCAGACGTATTTGTCTGGGAAATCGGTCTTACGTTTGACTGCCGTTGGTTATTTTGATGAAAGATATGGGATCTCGTTATCTTTCTCGGGGAAATCGGTCTTACATTTGACTGCCGGAGGTAATTTTGATGAAAGATACGGGATTCCGTTATCTTTCTCAGGGAAATCGGTCTTGCGTTTGACTGCCGGGGATGATTTTGATGAAAGATACGGGATCTCGTTATCTTTCTTGGGGAAATCGGTCTTACGTTTGACTGCCGTTTGATGATTTTGATGAAAGATACGAGATCTCGTTATCTCTCTCAGGGAGATCGGTCTTACGTTTGACTGCCGGGGATGATTTTGATGAAAGATACGGGATCTCGTTATCTTTCTCGGGGAAATCGGTCTTACGTTTGACTGCCGGGGTTGATTTTGATGAATGATACAGGATCTCGTTATCTTTCTCGGGGAAATCGGTCTTACGTTTGACTGCCGGAGGTAATTTTGATGAAAGATACGGGATCTCGTTATCTTTCTCGGGGAAATCGGTCTTACGTTCGACTGCCGGGGGTAATTTTGATCAAAGATACGGGATTCCGTTATCTTCTCGGGAAATCGGTCTTACGCTTGACCGCCGGGTAATTTTGATGAAAGATACGGGATCTCGTTATCTTTCTCGGGAAATCGGTCTTACGTTTGACTGCCGGGGATGATTTTGATGAAAGATACGGGATCTCGTTATCTTTCTCGGGGAAATCGGTCTTACGTTTGACTGCCGGAGGTAATTTTGATGAAAGATACGGGATCTCGTTATCTTTCTCGGGGAAATCGGTCTTACGTTTGACTGCCAGAGGTAATTTTGATGAAAGATACGGGATTCCGTTATCTTTCTCGGGGAAATCGGTCTTACGTTTGACTGCCGGGGATGATTTTGATGAAAGATACGGGATCTCGTTATCTTTCTCGGGGAAATCGGTCTTACGTTTGACTGCCGTGGATGATTTTGATGAAAGATACGGGATCTCGTTATCTTTCTCAGGGAGATCGGTCTTACGTTTGACTGCCGGGGGTAATTTTGATGAAAGATACGGGATTCCGTTATCTTTCTCGGGGAGATCGGTCTTACGTTTGACTGCCGTTTGATGATTTTCTTGACAAGGGGATGACTTTGGTTAACTTTGGTTAACTCTGTCAAGTTGAGGACTAAACTGCAGAGTTCCAGATTTTTAAAGGGCAAAAGGGTCATTTTGACCCTGACAATCCTATCCGCGCGGATAGGAGCGTGTTCCAGGGTTTTTAAATGAGGGGCCGCCCCCTTTCTCCTTCTCCCCTACCACTTTTACAGTTTGTCGAGAGAAAAGAGAGAGAAAGTGAGAAATCCGCCATTTTTGGCCTAAAAAGCTTCGAAATCTTCCGATTTTCTTCGATTTTCGAGCAATGGAACACGGGGAAGGCGTTTTTCAAGGCCAAGGACGTGGCCCGGTGGCGGAGAGACGATTGGAACTCGTCCGGATGAGGAGGCACTATACTCTTTCGCAATCGATTGCGGAGGAGCCCTACCCCGATGCTTGGCAACATTGGGCTTCTGATCCGAGTCTCCGAACGGTATACTTCGAATCTTTTCATTCCCTTTGTTGATTTCTTGTTTGAAATTTGAATTTTGGGTGATTTTTGAATTTTTTTTTTTTGAAAATTCGAATGATTGATGTTCTTGGCTTTGAATCTTGATTTTGATGCTTTGCATGTTGTAATGAGTATATGGGTATCCCAAAATATGCATTTTGCTTGGAAAAAGAATTGGCATTTTCGCCATTTTTTTTTTTTTAGTATCCGAAAATTATGAATGAAACTTGTGATTTTTCTTTTTGAAATTTGAATATTGATTTTTGATGATATGCATGTTGCAATGAATTTGTTGGTGTTCCAAAATGTGCATTTTGCTTGAGAAAAGAATTGGCATTTTGCCAACATGAGATGATGATATGAATGTATGATTTTTGATTGATTTTTTTTTTTTTTGAAAAGTGGGACGGATTTTTCCTCCCGTTGATTGAATGCATGTTATGTATGCATGTTATTTTATGAAAATGGGACGGAGTTTTTACTTCCGTAAGATGTAGGATTTTTTTTTTGAGATGATGAATGATATGCGTGCATGCATAGGAACTTTTTTTTTTTTTGAAAATGGGACGGAGTTTTTACTTCCGTAGGAATGCATTTTTTTTTTTTTTTTTTTTTTGATGAATGCATTGGGATTTGCTGAAAACTGTCTTTTTGTGCGAGAAAAATGGGGCTATGCTCATTGTATGTCATTATGTCAGTCGAATTTTCTTTGAAATTTCATGATGCATATGTATGCTTTGTTTTGTTTTTTTTTTTTGCAAATGCAAATGCAATTTTTTTTTTTTTTGACATTTTCTCTTTTTTTTTTATCGCAGGGTGGAAACAACTACGTTACTGAGCAAATTGAATAAGATGAAGACTCGAGGATCGGTGGAGTCTCGTAGTTGACTTGTGGGACCGGCTTCCGAATGCGGGCCGAGGAGCTTTGCCGAGTCCGAGACAGATTGTTGTTGAGACCGGGCTTTGGGAGTTTGTTGAGTGCTTGAGGGGACTGGTCAAGTTCCCTAAGAGCAAGGGCCTCGATGTTCGCTTTAGCGCAAAGATCGGTGGGATGCGACCCACACGTTTCACTTCTTCGGGGCGAGGCTACGATTACGCCTTCCGACTATGCCGCGATCACGGGTTTGTCCTTCAACGGGCGCAAAGCATTGAGTGGCGGGACGGCTACAAAGGATGCGGATCTCGTTGTGCTCTTCTAGGATTTTCCCCTATTCCCAAAAAGGGGATGGGGATGGAGTATGCGGTGGTCTACGGGAAGATTGTGGAGACCATTGTGAGCTATGAGGCCGGGAGGAGAGGATAGGCGCCGATCGATTGCTGTGGCCTTCTTGTGGTTTGCTTTTTCGAGCACCCTCTTTGGGCATGCCGAGGGGACGGCAGCCTTTGCCTTGCCGAGGTCCTTGGAGGACATGGAGATGGCCGGAGATGTCTCCCCGGGAGAGGCCGGATTGGCAGAGCTTTACTTTGCTCTCGATAGGTACACGGAAGGCCGTGAGCTCCTTGTACCGCTTTGAGTTTGCCCCTGAGGTATAAGCTCTCTTTTTGCTTTCCCTCCTCTTTTTTTTGAGCACACACTTTTCTTTTGCACCGGATTGATTGGATTTTTACCTTCGCAGTATGGGCGTTGGAGTTTTTCCACGTCACGATGTGGCGACAAATGGCGGAGTACGCCGGGCGTACCCGGCCATGCGCTCCTGGTCCAAGCATGCCCGGGAGAAGATAAGCTCCAGTGGGGCGTACGACTCTCAGTACGCGGATTGCCTTCCTTTGACTCGGGAGAGGCCGAGACGGACGAGAGGATGATATTTTATCCTTGGGATCGTTTCGAGGTGGCGCACCGAAGGGCGCCGAGATTTGACCGTGGCAAATGGAGGATTCTCGAGAGGTCCGACTGCGATGCCTATTATCCGGGAGAGAGGGTGACGCGCCAAAGATGGCGCGAATTCGCCTTTGAGGACACCGGTGGAGCCTCCCGCCGATATGATGCACCCGAGTGACAGATTCGTGACTGGGATGACTACCGAGCCGGCCAAGACTTCTCGGCATTTGTGGCGACTGAGCCGTACCCCGTATTTGTTTTGAGGAGGCCGAGGATGCCTCAGGTTCTGGATAGAGAGGGGCTTGGGATCCCGCGGTACCCTCGGACGGATTTTTCATATATCCAGGATGGGGTCCGATTGAGGGTGCAGATCCTCACTCGAGCGGCTTCCACGAGATTTCCGGCCTCGTCCGGTATGAAGGTATGGCTTCACCTTTTCCCCTTCTTTTTTTTTTTTGCTTTTGTCTTTTCTTTTCTTTCCTGTCATCATTTTTCGCTTCAATCAAGCTTCGACGCTTTTGCTTTTGTGCGCTGGAGGTGGTCGTCGAGAAGCCGACGAAGCAAGTGATCGGAGCTAAGAGATTCATCAGAGGATGGTCGCTTGCGGGCTCCTCGTGCTAGAGCAAGGCGACCACGGCCGGCGCCCGTCGACGGGAGGCTTCCCCTATTCGCTCGTAGACTTCTTCGCAGACTCCTCTCGTCTCCTCTCATTGATCCTCGCGCGGTGCCGCCTTCGGATCACGTCATTCTCGGATCCACACGGGCAGGGACACGTTCGGCAAGATGGTGGGTCGTCTTCGTACGTCCAGAGTCCGACGCCTTCACATTTGGATATGATTTTTTCGCAGATCTCGCTTGCCCTATCGTAGCGTGCCGGTTGGTCCCGACGAGCCTCTTTCTCGGGAGACGAGGACGATTCTCGAGCCCGAGATTTTCAGTGGCTCCCGAGGAGGCGGGCCCGAGTCGCAAGAGGGACCGGGGACGCACGTCGGGCGCTAGTGGATTCCGATTGATTACCCCTCTCCCTGATTTTCTGAGATTTTGAGATTTATGACTGGGATTGAGATTTGTACAGCTTATGCACATTTTTTTTTTTTGGATGTAATAATTTAGGATTTTATTGATGTTTGTTTGTTTGTTTTTGTTTTTTTTTGCACACTTCTTTTTTTCTTTTCTCTTCTTTTTTTTTTTTTGGATGTAATAATTTAGGATTTTATTTTATGAATGCAATGCAGTATGAATGCAGTGTTGCATGAGCCTTGGTTTTTTTTTTTTTTTGCAAGGGCGTTAGTGTTTGGTATATGGACTGGTTTTGGGGAGGGTTTTTGCACCGGTTTCGAGCAACCGGGACGGAATATTCCTCTTTGGTGTAGCAGCTTGACTGTTGCAGATTTTTCTGATAAATGACAATCATGTCCGCGCGGATGGGGACTGCATCTGACATTGTCCTTTAATTTTGCTTCAGATCTGGTCTCACTTTATTTCAAATTCAAATATCCTCTTCAACCTCCAGTCCAAACAGCCATTTTCGGGGAGAAAGAGAGAAAATCCATGGAAAACCTTAGAAAAGCTCCATCAAAATTGTCCCAAGAATCCCAAATGTCATTCTTCAACAAGTTCAAGGAATGGTCCCGGGAGATTATGTATGAGAGGAGGTCCTTCTTTGAAGAAAGGTACAAGGTAAAGTGCTTATGGTCTCTCAAGGAATTGATTCCGGATTATGAGCTTTTGAGGGCTTCTTCCTCATTTTGGGACACTAGAAGGCATGTCTTTTGCCTTTCCTTCAACGAGATTGTTCCGACTGTCGAAGAGTTTCGGGCCTTGCTTGGTGGTCCGGAGGTGGAAGAGATAGCGGTTCCTTTGCCCGGAGGGGCTTCTTTCGTTGACAGATTGTGCGTCCTCCTTCATCTTTCCCCGGAGGAAGCACAAGGTATGATCCGTGGTCCCGATTATTTTGATATTTCCGGCCTTCCCGATAGGTTTAGGGGCCTAGGCTTGGTGGATGCTGCCTATTGGGATGCCTTTGCACTTTGTATGTTTGGCACCCTGTTCATGGTCTATTCCTTCGAGATTTGCCATCGGTCTTTACCGGATGTTGTCGTTCACCGTCGCCCGGCGTAGATGTCGTTCCTTTGATTCTGGGAGACTTTTCATGCTCTTGATAGGTCAAGCTACCGGAAGACGGTATATGCACGGGGGTAGCCTGCCTCTTGACTCCCGTGGCCGATGGAGCGCTGGGGATTCTTCGGGAAACTCCCTACATGATCAAGCCTTGGACATTTGCCGAAGTGGGGTTGTCAGAGATTTTGATGATCGTGGCTCATGGGAGCGTTGGATGGCTGGTCTTCGCACGTAGGACATCGATGGTCGCCGCCTTGTTGGCGGGTGGAGACTCGCAGAGTGCTTCAGACGGGTCTCATGTGGTTATGCTTCCGGCTTTCACCCAGCCTTCTATATTCCGTCCTTGGTTCTGAGACAGTTTAGCTTGGAGCAGGTTCCTTTGGAGGACTTTGATGATATAGCCCTCAGGGTGGTGGCTTCTGTTTCTATGGATGATCCTTCGGTGTTTTCCTTTCTTTCCCGAGCATGGAGGTATGACGTCTTTCCTCCTCGGGTTATCCTCAGGCGTCCGAGACCGGTGTTCCTGACCACTTGGTACCTGGATTGGTATGAGAGGCATTTAGGAGAGACTCAGATGGCTATTTTGAGGCGGCATGAGGCCATTGTGGTTGCGGAGGACCCGATCAAGCTTCGAGAGGAGGAGGGCCGAGGCGAGGGCCAACCCTCATGACAGAGCGGAGACGCCGTGACCGACTATGAGGCTTACGTCAAGAGACAGGAGAGGAGGGCTCCTATGCTACCGCCTAGGCTACAGGAGATGAGAGATGACGCTAGGGCTACTAAGGCCCCGGCGCAGGCCGGTTTGATAGATCCCGTTCCTATACCGCAGCTTGGTAGGAGGAAGACCGACATTTTTCCTGTTCGAAAAGAAGACTCGAAGGGGGAAGAAGAGGGGAGAGGCCGCACGAGTGGCATGGAGTGACTCGAGGTTTCCGAGTATCCCTTTCTTGTCATGGCGTACACATTAGTTTGATTATGTATCTTAGTATTCTTTTAGCAGGTTGCTAGTTGTAGGAATGAATCGGGCTTAGACTCATCAAAAAGTTTTTAACTTGTAATGAATATTTGAATTGCTTCAGAGTTTTTCGAGACGCTTTCATGGTCTGATCAGTGTATTGATATCAAAGTATGATTTTTATTTGTGTTTTAGACCGAACCATTCCCGGCTGCCTACGTTCCCCTCATTTTGAGGAGCTCAGGTCTTCGTAGTTCAACCCGGTCAATTTTTTTTTGTTTTTTTTGTTTTTGTTTTTTTTGGTGCAACCCTGTTTTTTACCTAGGCCGCCCTTTTCGAGTTTTCAACCTAGTTGGGTATTACTCTTTTAGCACTCTTTTTTTTTGTTTTACGCGTAGTATCTGCGCAGCTTGTCACCATTCACTGGGTGTACAAAGGGATTCCCGTCGAGGTCTGCAAGTTGCATGGCTCCTCCGGAGAAGATCTTCTGGACGACGTATGGCCCGACCCATACAGGCTCCCATTTGCCGAGGGGGTTGATACGGACTGGGGGCTTTTCTTTCAAAACGAGATCCCCTTCTCGGATCTCCCGATGCTTTACTTTCTTGTCAAAGGCTCGCCACTCTTCCTTGGTAGGCTCGGATGTGTTCCATGGCTTTCAATCGTCGCTCATCTAGCAGGCCAATTCGTCATGGCGACTCGAGCCATTCGACCTCGTTGATCCGGCTTTCCAAGAGTATACGGAGCGAGGGATCTCTAGCTCGATTGGGAGTACGGCTTCCATTCCGTATGTGAGGGCAAACGGTGTTTCCCGCTTGTCGTTCCGATCGATGTTCTCAGAGCCCCGCAGTGCCAGTGTAACTTCTCGCCAATCTCGCCTTGGACAGCCATTTTCCGGATGATATTTTCCAGAGTCTTGTTTGTCGCTTCAACGGCTCCGTTGGTTTGGGGCCCGTAAGGAGATGACTTGTGACGGGTTATTCGGAATTCTCGCCAATAGCTTTTCACATTCCCTTCGAAGTGGAATCCATTATCTCGAGATGATTTCGCCGGCAACCCGTATCCGCATATGATGTTCTCTTTGATGAAGAGGGCTACTTTCCTTGAGTTGAGGATTTTGTAGGATTTTGTAAGGCATCCTTTCCAGCCTTCGAAGAAATCACCAATCTGCGTCTCTTTAGGCTCTTCCGCAGCCTCCCAAATTCATACTCGTCAAAATCTCTTCGGCACTGGGCTCTACTTTCCTTTCCTGACAACCCGCTTAAAGATCCTCTTTTTTTGTTTGATTTTTTTTTGTTGTTTAATGTGTCTGCTTTTATCTAATGAATTATTAAAAAAAATTTTTTTAATTAATTCATCATTAGTTAAAGTGGCAATCAAGGGATACTCGTAAAGGTTCGTCATTTCATTGAAAACGAAAAGGAATACAAAGGCTTGCTACGTACTCGTAGTCTTCAGCGTAAAGCCATCTGACGACCCTAGAGACTCGATCTTAACAAAGAGAGACTCGGGAGGACTTGTCCTAGATTGACACAAAGGGACAGGGACCAATCCAAGTTTGGTGATCATTTCCTCCTTGGTCGCGGGACAGCCCGAGAGGTTTTCCCAATTTTTTAGCGGCTTTGCCGTTGGTGGCCTCATGACTCGGGAACTGTGGCCGTTTTTGTTTTCCTTTCTCAATTGCTGCTATCATCTCTTGGACCGAGCCGAGATCAATCGATCCGGCACCTCCGTATCTCTTCTCCGAACAACCGCCGCATGACGGGGCCATCCCAATCATCTCGAAAAGACTTCTGCGGCTTTGGCTTTCGGCAGTTAATTCGAATCTGTGTTTCGGACCTTCATGGGTAGTAGGAATTGTGGTTGTGAGTTTCTCGAACTGTTCCACTAGGCTTGGCACGCCTTTGAAGTTGTACTCACTCTTCATGGTAGTGGTAGCCCCGGCAGCTTGGGTAGGTCCAGAACATTCTCGGACCGGGTTGGCTTTGGCTCCCCGAACTTGTTGAGGCTGTCTTGTAGCTTTGGCCACCCCGCCGTAGGAGTGGGCTCGTGGATGTTTCCCGGTTGTGTGGGACCCTTTACAAAGTAGTCACCAAATTAGGACCGAAGGGGAGAGATTTAGGGTCGTCGACCGGACCCTTCCCGTGGCGCCTTCAAATCTTTTTCCTTTTGCAAAGGTCCACCGAGGAGGCCTCATATCCTGTGCCGTGGCGAGTATTCCGTCCTTTCACCTCGATGAGTTTGTGAGTTCCTTGTTGGTGCTTCCCTGCACCGAGGCCGTAGATAGCTCATTTTTCTCATCATTTTCAAGACCGGTGGGATTTTATCCCGAGTGACCGTCGTGTCTATGTTGCACACTTGGGCCTTGGGAGGCTCGACCGTGAAGCCCGTTACCATAAGACCTTCCTCGTCATGTTTGATTTCCAGAATAGGTATTCCGCCCGTATCTGTGCCTTCTAAAGTGACTAAATCTCCGTAAATGGTTGTCAAATCCCTATTCGAGACGAATTTCACACACTGGTGGAGGCTTGAGGTGACCCCTTGACTCCGGTGCAGCCAAGGTCTTCCCAATAAGGCATTAAAAGTAATCGGGATGTCAATAACCCGGAATTCCACAGTATCAATTTCTCGTCCAAACCAGAGGTCCAAGGTAGCGACTCCAAGGACTCGCTCGAGATGTCGAGTCGTAAGCTTTGATCATGTGAGGGAGGAAGGCTTCAAGTCTCGTAGTCTTGATATCAAGTGCTCATGATCTTTGCCGGAAGAATGTTCATTCCGGACCCATTATCAACCAGACCCGAGGGAGGCGTCGTTCATCCAACTGGACTGTGATGAAGAGAGGCTCGTTATGATCAGCCCCAAATTGAGGGAGGTCGAGATCTGAAAGTGATTATATTCCCGTAATGGATGTTTCCAATTAGCCGTACCACATCATCGGGAGTAGCATCAATAGGCACGAGAGTGCGAGCCAGGCTTTCTTCCAACTTCAGCTTATGGGGATAGGACGAGGTGAGTAGAGACCGAGGGAAATGTTTGCCCGTGTTTGCTTCAACCGGGTGAGCACGGGATCCTCTTTTTCGTGGTCGGGAGTTTCACTGCCTTAGCATAGGGGCGGCGATCTTCTTTCGGTGTTTGATCTCGTGGCCTTCTTATCTCGCCTTGGGATTTCCTTGGAAGATCTCGCCTGCATCGGGTCAACAGATTAACTTCCTCATCGGCCGTCTCTTGACCGGATTTCTTCAATGCCGCTAAGGTCAACTGGGAGCCCTTTTGGCTATTGGCCACAGCCCGACGGAGTCTAGCAACGGTGAGGGGCCGAGCCGCATCGGCTCCTTCCCGGGCGGCTCTTCTAACCGCTTCCCAAGTCACGTGCTTTTGAGTCCTGGGTTGTGTTGTTGCCCTCGGGTGGCCCACAGAGCTAGGGCGTCCTCCGATTCGCTCTCATGGCATGCCTTGCTCATAGTTATCATGCGACAAGAGTCGCTATTGTCGGGGCTCGGGGGCTTTTCGATCTCATCCCTGTATAGTGCAGCCATTCTCGGTTCCTTTCGTAATATTCGTAGTTGGAGATGATTATAGCACTTTGTGTTGGAGGCGCATCTGGTATCATGCCAGTTTCTAGGACTTCTCTGAAAGCTGACATACATTCGGGGAAGGTGACCTCTTCTTGGGCAACCCTGACAAGGAGTATTACTTTGTTTTGGGGTGGATTTGATCTAACCATGGTTATTTTCTCGTTTGGGCGGATGGGAGTTAGTTTCCCTCTCTCTATCGTATCTTCGACTATCGCCCGGATCGGACGCCTGAAAACCCTTTCCCCAAAGCATGGTAGGCAGTGTTGAATTCTAAGACATCCACGTGCTCAGATCCAGGAAACTTCATGGCCTTTATGTCCTCGGTTTCATATTCGTCTCCCGAAGTGTCTTCGTCGTCGCTTGCTGACAACCAGCCATTATGCCTAGCTCCCATGGGCTCATTTCTGGCATGATGGTTCCAGATTGTTTCCGGATTTGGGGCCTCAGTTGACTCTTCACTCTCGTCATCATCATCATCATTGCTGTCGTCGGAATCTTCTTCCCATACTACCGGGATTTCGGCGGAGAGGGAACGCCGATCAAACCCGTTGGGGGAATATGGGTGCGTGCACCGCAAAATTGTCATATGCTCCCATTCCCGGAAGTGGTAATTGTGACTCGCCTTCTCCTCCCGTAAACCGCGGGGGAAGAGTGAGAGGGGGTGGCACGTATTTGACACCGTGCATAATGTAGAAGGATTCTTCCTCCTCTCGATTCTTCGCCACCGTCTTCGGTATCGTATTCGACTTCTCCAATAGCCGGTTTGCGAAGTGTACTAGCTTCGTATGCTCTTCGGCCTCTTTGGCCGATAAGCCCCAAGACAGTGCTCGCCGGAAGCTTTCTTGTTCAATTCTTCTTGATTGTTCTAACCATCTTGTGTAAATGGTCCTCTCATATTTTGACCGGAATGAACAGCCTTTCTTCGGTATTGGCCTTCCCTTCATCCGAGAAATAGCGGGCCTCGTATTCTTGCAAGGAGTCTCTCGACATGAGACCAAGATGGGTTGATTCGTTCGATGTCCTCAAGGCCGAGGGGGAATCCGACCGTGATCCTCGACAAGGTTGGCTACGGGTATTTGGGGACCTTCATCGGCATCTTCCCGGGCATGCGAAGGTTCTCCGCATTCAATCATATTTATCTCGATTATGGTTCCTTGGCGTGAGGATTTTTGATCGTATTAGGCCCCTGGGGCCTTCCAACTTTCCTTGCTCTATTAGCCCCCGGATTGCCTTTTTCAGAGTGAAGCGCTTGTCCCGATGTCCGTGAGCTTGATGAAAAGCACAATACTTTGTAGTATCCACGGGAGCATTCGGATTTCCTGGGTTGGAAATTCTCCAAAGGCCGCAAAGAAGCCTTCTTTCACCAGTCCCCTAAAGATGTCGTTCGGGGCATTCCAAAGTTTTCAAGATTCATGACCCGTGGTCCTGGGCTCTACTGGTTTTCCGGGAGCAAAAGGAGTTGTGTTATTACATTCCCGTCCCACATAGTTAATCATTTCTTTGCCTTTGGCAGGAGCAGGGCAAAGTTGTTTGCGGAGGAGCCCGATATCTCGTAGGCGTGCAATGCGGCCTGGCCTGATTGTAAGCCTTTTCAAACTTAGTTGCAGAGTTAACCATGGCCCGTAAGTCCGAGTATGGGAAGTGACCGAGGAGGCTCTCGATGTGGTTTCAAGCATGACCGGAAGATGTCCAGCTTGTTCCTCTTCGGAAGGAGGGATGGCCATTTCACCGAGTTTCAGTATTCCACCGCTTGTAAAAGTCCCCAACATTCTCCTCAGACGCCTGCAGACCTTGTTGTTTGTAGGTCAACCCTATTTGTTTCCCATTCCAAGTTGGCCTTATATTTCTCTCGTGAAGGCATTGGTAATCTGTCCCATGTAGCCCCGGCTTCGTGTTTCAAACGGAAGAACCACTTTAAGGCACCTGGACTTCAAGGATAGATCAAATAGTCGCCAACCGCCGATTGGTACATCCTTTCGCTTTCATCGCCAAGGTATATGTGTCCAAATGGGTTTTCGGGCATGCAAAGCCCCATCAAAGAGATCCATATTAGGCATCACGAATTTGTGGGGCGGAGGAACAATGGAGTCCGGATCGTAGGTCGGAAGGCGGACTTCTTGGCGTCGGTTCGGCGATCTGCGCTTTCATTTCCTTGTCCGCTCCATGAACCAGGCCGGATGAGGGTCTTGTGGCGGAACCATGGCATTCAAGCTAGTGGCCGAGCTAGAGAGAGGAGCTACCACCGGAGGCAGACCGGTGGAGGGAATGGCCGATCCGGACGTAGGTGAAAACCTCGTCCCGGCCGAGTTACCCTGGGAGCATGAGTAGAAGCTCGAGCAAAAGGATAGAACCTTGCGGCTTGCCGTTGATTTTCAACCGGCAAAGTAGGTGGAGGCAGCCCCGATGTAGCCTGATAACTTGGATTTCCAGAGTGGGGCCCGTAAGTAGGCTTGAGTGCGGGCCGCCGTCCCGATTGTTGAATTGCATGGCCGCTCGTGGTGAAGGTGTGTAACCCGGGTACTGCGGTCCTAGTGATTCGGATGACACCGGATGGAGGCTTGGTAACCCATAGAAGTCCTGAGTGAGGAATGGATTTGTGTGAGGAGCAATTTGAACTAGTACCGTTCGGTGAGGGGCTCCCGATCGTGGCCCAAAACCAAGTTGTGGCGGCATTCCGAACCGTAGGCCGCGCCGTGAAGGTCCGGATTGATCGGTTCCGAACCGAGGCGGGATCCCGATTAGCCGTGGCATTCCGAGATAGCCCCAACCATGAGAAGACATTCCGTACCGATTTTGCCCCCACCGATTTGTGTTGTCTGCCGCATGGATCCGGTGGTCTCGTAGTTGGGAGCCGGGCCGACCCGAAAACCGAGGAGCATGGGTTCGGTAGTGGCACCGTAGGAGGTGGGTGGTGGCATCCCGGAGTAGTCGTGGCGACCGAGAGTGGGGTTGGCATCCTCGTCTTCTTCCACGGTGAAGGTGCCATCTGGATTGAGGCCGGCGGCCGACCGTGACTCTTAATAGCCTCCATAAGGCCGTTTAGCCGTGCTTCCCGTCGTAACCTCATCTCGTTCTCGCTAACCGATTCCACCGTTGCTCTATCTCGAGGGGTCCCGGAGGCGGAGTGACGTTATCCCCATCATTACCGGCCATGCTCATTCTCAAACCCGGAGTCGGAACAAACGGCGAAGCCGATGACGCGCTTGACTCTTCCCAACTAATCAAACGATGACCCGGTGCCCGAAACCAAGCTTTGTGCGGAGCTGCGGGGAAAGGACACGAAGGTTCGATGTCCGGGAATGGAAGGAGGGTAGGTGTTTGGGCTTTTGGCTCATGCAACATGCGATTATTTGTTCACTTTTACTTAAAACATGCTTTATTAACCTAATCGGTTGGAAAAGATTGCTCTTCTTTTTCGCAAACTACTCGGATCCCTGGATCGGTGGGCCCCCGTCACTACGTCTATAAGCCCCTCGTATTCCACCCGTATTTCGACCTCCCAGTGGGACAGCCCTGCGAGGGTCCTATAGGGCAAGCGGGTCCCACCGACCGAAAGAAAAACGATCCTAAAAGTCTGGCGGGTAATCGAGTCTTAACGAGCATTCGATGTAAATTACGGACAAAGCTGACGTCGAAAGTCAAGATCATGTCCGAGGGCTCGACGAAAAGTCGGCAGGATTTGTACTGATAAGCGTCCACAATTGATCTTGACTTGTCGTCGCTAGGCCGTAATTAGGCATGGAATAATCATTAATCCTTGATGACTCGGTCTATGCCGGGAGTTAGTGTATAATTTGTGCCGGTCGAGCCGAAGTCAAGGCGCCGGTCAATATCTTGGTCAAAGTCTCGCGGCGGAAAACCGGCGTAACTTCGACCGATTAGGGTCCCCGAAAGACATTGAGTCGGTATGCCGACAAAGGCTTGAAAGGAAAGGTCTATACACGTACAGGCATGACACGAGACCAGACTAAAAACCAACCGGGTCTCGGACAAAGTGTGTCACGGACAAGTGCATGGTCGACACGAGGCTCCATGGGATGTTTGGGTAGTCCTGTGCTCATTCGAGAGGCGTAATAAGACCAAACGGACCGCGACAAGGATTTCCCCGGGTTAGGGACGTAGTGTGCAGTGTACGGTCACGTGCGCGTAGTGTGCAAGCAGTCTATATTCTTTTTCTGAGTAAAATAGAAATTTTTCATGTGTCTTAAAAATATGATGCATGATTTTTTTTTTGAAAATTTTCTCTTTTTTTTTTTTTAAATCCTTTTTTTTTTTCTTTTGAATTTTTTTTGAAATTTAATGAACACATAAGCACGTAAGCACGAAAATTTCGACGCTAGGGACATTATTCCGACAAATCAAAATTTTGACTTTTTCCGAGGCGGCCAAAACAACACGAAAATGTGCAAAAATCAACACACACACAAAAATGATTTTCAAAGCCGGGACGGAAGCTTGACCCTCAAAAGCTTTTTTTTTTGAAAACGGTGATACCGGTACGTGGGATTGTTAGACCACAATTTATCCCCGACTCGTGTTAGGAGGCGGTAACGGGAAGTTTAATGGTTTCCACCAATATACCAAATACCATTTTTTTTTAAAAGAAGCTTAGTCCCCAGCGGAGTCGCCACTGTGATGATGTGTCGCCATTTCGCGGGAAAAAATTCGATTTTTCGCGTTTCTTTGAAAAAAACCAAATAAAACCTGGGAAAAAGAACGGAGTCGCCACGCCATTTTTGTTTTAAGGGCCAAAACTTTGAAAAATGCCCGAGATCAGAAATTTGGGTTCGGAGGTCATGTTACACTCCGGGAAGGACGTTAGTGTGCACCCGGAATGCCTCGTAAAACGAGTCTTCCAAGCTGAAAATCATTTGTGTGTGTGTGTGTGTGAGTTTTGGCCAAAATAATTTGAAACTCAGAAAAGTAAAAATTGGGATATCTTTTTAAGACTTTAAACTGATCCCATGATTTTTTGGGAGATTTTTGGATTGAGATTTGGTACTCAAAAGACCTTTTGAAGTTGAGAGCCATTTCTGCCAGAATGAAAAAGGCAGTGGACCTTTGATTTTGAAATGGATTCAAGGGTCTTAAAACCTCATAATCTGGATAAACTCAGAGAATTAAAGTTGTTCCAGACACCTTAAATAAGATTTTTGCGAAGGAATTTTCCATTTTGGAGAAGATTTGAGGGGTCAAAACCTTCTGGAAACCTCAGATATGAGATCTGGATTCCCAGAAGCTGATGAACTAGCCTCTGAAAGAAAATTTGAAAAGAGGAGTTTTACTCACCCAAAAAATAAAGTAAAAATATGTATAGAAAGATCTGGATGTTGGATACAAAAAGTGTATTGTAATAAACACCAAATTCCACATTTATCTGTGTTCAAAAAATTAGACCATGGACTGAGGTCTGAGGAAATTGCTACTGGACAGCAACTTCTCAAGAAAGAAAATATGATTTTAAGGGGGGGTTTTGCATCCATGCTTGTCCCCATTTCCCTAGGTTTTGGTTAGTGATCACTTGACATTTTAGTGGTGAATCAACTATACCAAACCATCCTTGGGGTACATTAGGACTAAGCACTTCATTTGCTTGGGAAGGGGAATTTTATCCTTTGAAAATGAGATTTGATGCTTGAAAATGGTTTTTAGGGTTTTGAAAATGCATTTGCAAGAAAACAAGAACACATTAAAGAGAATTTTGATCCTTGTAGAAGATCATCCATGGAGATGGACTTCCATGGTGATCTTCTTGGATCTTAAGACAAGAAGAAGAATGAACTACATTTTGTAGTTTGAAGATGCATGCATGGATGAGAGATTTAGGGTAAGAAGAGGGAGGTTATACCTATCTTCCTTGTATTTTGAGGCTTTGGATTGAATATATGAGTGTTTGAGGCTTGAATGTGTTTAGGGTTTGAATTTGAGAGTGAGTGTGAGTTGGGAAAGATTCAAGAGAAAATGGTGACAATTCAAGTGAATTTTCACTGTTTTCTCTCTATATTTCGCCGCAGGTTCAAGGCAAATTGTGTTGTTGCTCCTTATTTTTGTGACTCGGAGGGCTCAATTTATAGCCCTCTGAATTTTACAAAGATGTCCGCGCGGATGGGATTGGTGGCGTGCCTGTTCATTAAATGCAAACTCCGTGCTTTGGACACAAGGAATAAAATTCAAAAATATCAGCAGAAAATGTTTTTCAACTTGCTGTTTCGGGATTTTCTTAATTCTTTTGCTTTTTAAGATTCCTTTGAAGGTTTATCTTTAAATAGCAATGCCCATTTTGCCCTCACTTTGTTAGAAATGTTAGGATTGTTAGGAATTGTTAGAAATGTTATAACTTTCGTTAATTTTCTAACGAAAATTCTAACAAGCTCAAATTGGAGCACTTACAATAACACCTCATCAACCCATACATCATCATACATATATACATTCATCACATACATATCACCTCATCGAGCCATGCAAAATCCTCATTCTATTTTTATCCCCAGCCAAGATGGACTCGTGCAATAAAAGATAATAATGCATAAGCAAAATTTTAAATCAAATTCGAATTAGATAAAATGCAAGGTGCCTAGAGTGTTGTGTTCCCCCCCCCACAGGGTACAATAATCAAGTGATCATAATCTGATCATGGGGATTGCTCCTCAAATCAAAATCTGGACAAATATTTCAAATCCTGCAGGTGGCATGTTCTGCCTTCATCATCTTCATCAGTCTCATCTTCTTCAGACTTATCAGCATCATCTGAAAGAGCCTTAGCTGCCTCAGTCTCCAAGCAATGCTCGTCAAAAAGAGTTTCAGCTGCCTCAATCTCCAAGCATTAGTGCTCATTAGTCTCATCATCAGAAGCCCGTGCTCATCGGCAGATCATCATCAGAAGCCCGTGCTCATCGGCAGATCATCATCAAAAGCCCGTGCTCATCGGCAGATAATCATTAAAGCCCGTTTGCACCGGCACATCTTCATCAAAGCCCATTTGCACGGCACATCCCCATCAAAGCCCGTTTGCACGGCACGTCTTCTTCAAAGCCCGTTTGCACGGCAAATCTTCATCAAAGCCCGTTTGCACAGCACATCTCCATCAAAGCCCGTTCCACATGGCAAATCATCAATAAATCCCGTTCCACACGGCACATCATCAACAAAAGCCCATTCTGCACAGCAAATCATCAACAAAGCCCGTTCCACACGACAAATCATCAACAAAGTCGTTCCACACGGCACATCTTCATCAAAGCCCGTTTGCACGGCACATCTTCATCAAAGCCCATTCCACACGGCACGTCTTCATCAAAGCCCGTTCCACACGGCAGATCCTCATCAAAGCCCGTTTGCACGGTAAGTCTTCATCAAAGCCCGTTTGCATGGCACATCTTCAGCAAAGCCCATTTGCACGACAGATCTTCATCAAAGCCCGTTTGCACGACACGTCTTCATCAAAGCCAATTTGCACGGCACACATTCATCAAAGCCCATTTGCATGGCTCATCTTCATCAAAGCCCGTTTGCACGTCACATCTTCATCAAAGCCCGTTTGCACGGCAAGTCTTCATCAAAGCCCATTTGCACGGCACATCTTCATCAAAGCCCGTTTGCACGGAACATCTTCATCAAAGCCCGTTTGCACGACAAGTCTTCATCAAAGCCCGTTTGCACGGCACATCTTCATCAAAGCCCGGTTCCACGGCAAGTCTTCATCCAAGCCCGTTCCACATGGCAAGTCTTTATCACAGCTATAGGTAAGCACAACACAGGTATGAAAACATATCTCTACCCTTTTGCCCTGGCATTTTCCTATATATCCCTCATAGTCAAAATCTCGAGTGACCCCCTCACAGTCAAATCTCAGGTGACCCCCTCACAGTCAAATCTCGGGTGACCCCCTCACAGTCAAATCTCAGACGACTTCCCCTCAATAGTCATCCAGACCACTTCGGTCTTTCTTAGAGATATGACCCCCTGCACCAAGTGGCTCACAGTTCGAACTACGATCCGGCTTGATTCCCTCCTAGGGATACGTAGGAATCCTTTCTCCAAAGGTCTAGCCATTTGACTGCTTCGGTCTTCCTTCAGTTTGAGACATCATAAATTCTCACAACTTCGAACTACGATCTGGCTTGATTCCCTCCTAGGGATACGTAGGAAACCTTTCCCAAAAAGGTCCAACCATCCAACCACATCAATCATTTTCCTTCATTTTCCATATCCCCAGCAGGTCCGGCAATCTGACCACTCTGGTCTATTTCCACCAGCAGCTCATTAGGCTTGGAATCCTTTCTTATCGACAACCTCACTTCTTCCATAAGTGACGTTGCCGAGGGGCTCTGTGAGAACCCCAATCCAATTTGCGACCCTTTATAAATGCCTTTTACTGTAATAAAATTGCACTAGGGAGGTTTTGGTAAATATCCGGTCCATTCCAAGATTTCCGGAAACTTTTTATAAGTTTCTCGCGAAGGAAGTACTTTTAAGTCTTTTCTCCATGCAAAAGGACCTATAGAGAATTATTCATTTTGGACCTAGGAGGAATTATCCCGAAATGTTCCAGAACAGGTTGTTGGTGCCAGAAATGGTTATTGGCTCGTCTCGTCGTGCGACACAACGAGCCATGGAAAGCACAAGCGTTGGGTCGTGCGACGCAACTAGCTACTCACCAGCAGCTATAAAATGGACCCTCCCCCTCTCATTTATAGATCCCTTCCAGCCTTCCTACTATCACTCTGCCAAAATCATCCCAGAAGCTCGTCTCTCTCCTCCTTCCATAGAGATCCACATCAATTCTCTCATCCAAATCTCCCTCTCTCTCTAACAATTCCATATCAATTCAACACACACTCACACACATACTTGCAACTTCAAAGCTACTCAAACTGAGAGTTCAAATCTGGAGCTGGTTTAGAAGAATTCCATACCTAACTTGGTATAGAATTTGAGGACTACAAGGGTAATAAACTCCCTCCCTCCTCCTCTTTCATATATTTTCTCTTTTCATAAATCATGCAATTTCTATTCATTTGATTTGATAATTGGGCTCCATCTGCTCTAATTATCAAGTTCCAATTGCAATCTCTCTGTTTAAATTACATTGTTCCGTATCATTTCATGCTTATGGTTTAATTTGGATGTGATTGTGACTTGTTCATCAAGTGAGTGTGGATTCCCCATATCCACGCCCACTTGAATGATTGACTGCTGATTCGTTTGTTTTCTAAAGTGAATCTCTGGTATAATTTGATCTGTATTGTCCTTTATTCTTTTTGCAATTCAGTTATGTAAAATTTCTGCATATGGCAACTTATGTCACGCGACAAAACCTGCCAGGCTGAGTTCTATGTCACACGACACAACTAACCAGGCAGATCCTGTGTCATGGGACACATCTTGCCATTCTGCATAAATTCATTTTCAATTGTAATCAGGTTGTGGTCTCCTGTATAAAAGACTCACAAGATGTAATCCTCCCATTTTCGATCAATAAAACAAAGCATTAATATGCATTTTGTCACATATTTTGTCTCACACAAATTGCACACGCTTTTGAATGATTTTGGATGTTGAACATAGAAAGACTCGTTTAAGAGGCGTTGTTGGGTGAACTCCCGGTTCTTCCCAACACGTAATCTGACCCCCCGAACCCATTTCCTCTTTTCAAAAGGTTTTCAATGTTTCCTTTAAAATGACGTGGCGACTCTCATTTAAAATTTTCGACGAACGTACATTCAGGAGGAAGTCCCGCTATGCTTACTTTGTGGTTAAGGGAGAGGTCGCAAGTGATGCCCGAGGTACCAGTGACATGTGATCCTTGATCTTTCTCTCGACGATCCTTGGTAATAGGAGGCAGTCAGGCTGACTTGGAGCTTTGGATGGCCAAACTCCGCACACATCGTCTGCGATGGTGGGTTCCTCACTGGAAGTTGCAGACTTGTCAGACCGTTCAGGAAGGTCTCTTCATTGTCAGACTTCCGGGGCTGTCCCAGTCTTCTTTCTATATTCCGTCTCTGGTGCTGCGGCTGTTCGGGCTGGAGCAGGTTCCGTTGACAGGCTTGAGTGATGCCGCTACCTTTGAGGTGGGATCGCTTTTCATGGATGATCCTTCGACGTTATTGCTTTTCATGCAGTTATGGAAATATGCGTCTCTTCCTGCCAGGGATCTTTTTCACCGGAGAGGGGGCACTGTTCTGTCTACTCGATATTTGAACTAGTACGAGGAGTGTATAGGGGAGACACAAATGGCTCTTCTATGGAGACGAAGTGAGCTATTGGTCCTTAACAGCCGTGACAGCTCGACTTTAAGGAGGGCCGAAGCGATGGCTAACCCTCAGGATAGTACTGGGGATGATATGGCTAACTATGAGACCAATGCTAGTCGGTTGGCCGATCAGAGCATGGATATGGCGACTCGAAGAGAGGCAGCTCATGATAGAGCTAGGGAAATGGCTGCATTGGCGGCCACGGGTTTGACAGAGGCATCGGGAAGGGTCCCAGAGCCAGGTAGAAGGACTACGGGGAAATTTCCTGTGAAGGAAAAGAATACCGTCCGTGGGAAAGGGAAGGGGAGGAAAGATGAAGGACCGAGTACGAATGGCTAGGTTGAACTTATCGTTCGGAATATCCACCCACTGTCATTGTAGACACATTAACTTGATTAAGTGTTTTATTGTTGTTTTGCTAGCATGTAGCGAGTCAAGAGTAGACCGTGCGTGAACTCATCAAAGATGGTTTTAACCATAATGAATCTGTAGGTTAAATTTAAGAGTTTTTCAAAATACAAGCGATTGGTGTTGTATTTGAAATTTTATTTGCTTTTGAGACCGAACCAATGATGGTTGCCTACATTCCCCTTTTACAAATGGACTAAGATGTTCAGGTCACCATAGTTCGACACTTTTGAGAAATTTGAAGAGAGACGAAAAGTGCGACCCTGTTTTTTACCTAGATCATTTTTGGGAGTGTGTCTAGTTGGGTATTACTCTTTTAGCATTTTGAGTTTAATCATTCGCGGTGTATGGGGAGAGAGATTTGACTAGTGTTCTTCCTCAAACGAAGTATCTGCGAAGCTTGCTTCCGTTTACTGGGTTGACGAAAGGGTTCCCATCCAAATCTGCTAGCTTCATGGCTCCTCCGAAGAAGATTCTTTTTACCACGAATGGGCCTATCCTGGTAGGTTCCCACTTTCCAAGGGGATTGGTCTGTGTAGGAGGCTTTTCCATAAGAACCAAGTCGCCTTCTCTGATGTCTCGAATCTTGACTTTCTTATCAAATGCTCGGGCCATTCTTCTTTGGTAGGCATGAGTATGTTCCATAGCTTTCAATCTTCGCTTGTCGAGTAGAGCTAGTTCGTCATGGCGGATTTGGAGCTATTCAACTTCATTGATTCCGTTTTCCAAGAGGACTCAGAGGGATGGAATTTCCAATTCAAATGGTAATATTGCTTCCATTCTGTATGTGAGTATGAAAGGAGTCTCCCCTGTGATGGTTCTGAATGATGTTATGTATCCCTAAAGTGCTAGATGTAGCTTTTCGGGCCAATCCCGTCTTCTGACGGCCATCTTTTTGATTATTCTTGCAAGAGTATTGTTTGCTGCCTCTACTGCACCATTAGTCTATGGTCTGTAGAGAGAAGGCTTATGGCGTGTAACTCTGAACTCGGTCAACAGATGGTCACAGTCTCCTTCAAAGTAGGTCCCATTGTCGGATATGATCTCGTTGGGCACCCCGTATCTGCACATAATGTTCTCTTTGGTAAACTCGGCCACCTTCTTGGAATTTAGTACTTTGTATGATCTGGCTTCTACCTATTTGGTGAAGTAGTCGACTGCGACTAATATGAACTCATGACCATTGCTCCTTGGTGGTGTGATTTTGCCGATGACGTCAATTTCCCATGTGGCGAAAGGCCATGGTGTAGTCATGCAGTAGAGCTCGTGAAGAGGAATGTGGTTGAGGTTGGAGAACCGTTGACATTTGTCGCAACTTCTGATGAACTGGATACAGTCTCTTTCCATTGATACCTAGTAGTAAGCCATATGGAGGATGATCTGTGTCAATGCTCTGGCATTCATGTGCGGACCCCATGTTCCTTTGTGAACTTCGTTCATCAGCTCGCTGGCCTTTTCTTGATTTACACACCGAAGGAGTGGTCCTTGGTGGCGCTTCTTGTATAACATACCCCCCAGAATGACGAAATGGGATTCCAGGCATTTTAGAGCCATCATGTTTTTGGCCTTGACCCCTTCTTTATATTTTCCATCTTCATTTCTGAAGGAAGCTTCTCCATTTTGGAGGTACTGGTAGATTTGATTGTACCAGAGTTCGTCGATCGGTTCATGTTTAACTTCGATCTTACAGCAGTAGGCAGGGGTTTCCCGTCTGCCTATTCTGAAGGATTTTATTGATTTCCCTTCGGGAATTTTAACAAGAGATGCTAGGGTGGCCAGGGCATCAGTGAAGCGGTTCCTGTCTCTTGGCAAGTAGTGAAAAGAGATGTCCTTGAACTGAGCTATGAGTTCCTCCATATATGCATGGTACTTCTGGAAGCCAGAGTCTATTGTCTTCCATTTGTTGGACACTTGATTGATGATCAATGCTGAGTCTCAGTATACTTCCAATTCTTTGATGTTGCATTCTAGAGCGGCTTCTAGGCTGGCTACGCAAGCTTTATATTCTGCTGCATTGTTGGTTGCTTCAAAATTCAGTTTGATGGGTATGGGAGTGTGCTCATCTTTAGGATTGACCAGGAGCATTCCAAGGTGGTACAAGTTTTCTCTAATGCTGAATGTGACTGCATGTAGTGTTTCAGTTTCCCGACTACCCATACCAAGGCGGTACAAGTTTTCTCTAATGCTGAGTAGCTGAGTTCACTTCCCTGAAGCTTTCGGCTCACGAAGCAGATTGCATGCTCAACTCTGGAATCTTTCTGTTCTTGTGCCAGCATAGCCCCAATTGACGTGTCAGTCACTGTCAGGTAGGTACAGGAGGAGTGGCTTATCTTCATGTGGTGGGCATAGGATTGGGGGATTCACCAAGTATGTCTTGATTTTCTCAAAGGCTGTCTAGCATTCGGAGGCCCATTTGATGTCAGCATTTTTCTTCATTAGCTTGAACATTGGCTCGCATAGAGATGTCAGCTGGTTGATGAAGCGGCTAATGTATTGAAGTCTTCCCATGAAACTTTTCACTTCTATTACTGTCTGCGGTGGCTTCATGTCGAACAGCAACAATAACAACATCAGCAACAACAACAACAACATCAACCAACAGCAACAGTAATAGCAACAACAACAACAACAACAACAATAACAACAAAAACAACAACAACAACAGCAACAACAGAAACAACAACGGCAGCAAAAACAAGGGCAACAACCATATTATTATGACAAGTAGCCCCAGCGTTCTTTAAACCAAATGGCATGACCGTGTAACAGTATGTCCCCCACGGAGTGGTGAAAGCAGTCTTGGCCTGATCTTCTTCGGACATCTTGATCTGATTGTATCCGGCGAATCCGTCCACAAAGGATTTTACTTTGAAATTTTCCGTGGTGTCGACCAGCATGTCGATGTTGGGCAGTGGGAAATCGTCTTTAGGGATGGCCTTGTTGACTGTTACAATGTTCGAGAGCCAGTTGGGTACTCAATTACTCTGATGAAGCTGATGCAGAGCATCTTCTCAATTCTTCTTTTACTTGCAAAGACCATTCTGGCTTGATCTTGCGCATTTTCTGTTTGACAGGCTTGGATTCTGGATCCAGAGGGATTCTGTGCTCCACGATTGAGGGATCGAGTCCAGGCATGTCTTGGTTTGACCAGGAAAACACGTTAACATATTCTTTGAGGAGAATATGCTTTGAGGAGATCTGTCAGCGAAGAAACTGCCCAGTTGTGTCTCTTTAGGATCTTGCACTAACCCCAGGTTCACATTTTGTCATAACCTCTTCGGCAGCTTGGTCTCGATTGTCCTATTGGTCAACTACATGCTTGGAACTTCTTTAATGTATTGTTCATTTAGTGTGTCTGATTCTTTATCAAGTGAGTCATTATTAACTTCTTTTAAATTGTTTGTTAACTTATCAGTTGTTAAAGTGTCAATGAGGGGATAATCTGAAAGGTCAAATTTTTCATTTAAGATGAACGGAAATACATTGTTGGCTACATTATCATAGTCTTCCGGCGTGAGGCCATCGGATGACTCAAAGGACTGGACTTTGACAATGACAGACTCGGAGGGTTTAAGATTGGGTTTAGGGAGATATGGGAGCAGGCCCAGTTTGTTTTCCATCTCGCTCTTGCTTGTCATTGGTCCAGTGAAAGTCACCCAGTTTTTCAGTGGCATTGCTGGATGCTTGGTGAGGGTTCGGGGGTCGAAAGGCTTAGCTTCTGCTGTCCCGATCATGGCGATCATGTTGTTCTCGGAGCCCAGGTCAATTAGGTTTGGCACCTCCATGACTTCTGTGAAAAGATTCTGTAGAGCGGGTCCACTGAGAGCATCTTCCACGAATTCTGGTTCTTTTTGCTTTGGAGTTACTGTTTCGAATGTGGCCTCCTAGACTGACCCGAACAGTCTGTTTCCCATGAAGTGTGTCTCGAGCTGTTCTTCTATGTTTAGGATCCCTTTGAATGAGTAATCATGCTGAACTGTTGTGGCAATTGGTCCAGGTAGAGCGGTAATGTCGAGGAATGCTCCCCTTATCGGATTATCCTTGAGTCCTCTGAAACGCTTAAGGTCCTGTGCCAGCTTTCCCATCCTTTCTGTAGTCTATGTACTGAATTTTCCTGTTCTCTTCTTATCTTCCTCAGTTCCTCTGTCGGTTCCCTTAGTTCTTCTATCGGTCCCCTCAGTTCTGCTGTCGGTTCCCTCAGTTCTGCTATCGGTTCCCTCAGTTCTGTTGTTGGTTCCCTCAGTTCTGCTATCGGTTCCCTCAGTTCTGTTGTTGGTTCCGCTGTCGGTCCTCTCAGTTCTGCTGTCGGTTCCCTCAGTTCTACTGTTGGTTCCTTTGACGAAGTAGCGAGCGAGGTCAAAGCTGTAAGGTCGGAGGTTGGGTGTCCGTAGGAGGTTCCCCTTTTGCGGGCTGCTGCTTTTGTGCTGGCGAGCCTCTTATTTTCCCTGATGTCAGCTGGTGTTGGCACATAACCGAGCCCCTGGACTGTAGTGTGGTCCTTGACTTCGATGACTTGGTGTTGACCTTGTAACCTTTTGCTGAGCCCCAGTCCCGGGATGAAGTTCATGGGTTTCATCATCTTCATGGCAGGAGGGATTTTATCCCAGAATAGTGGAAGGTCCATACTGCATATTTGGATTTTGGAAGTTTCCAATGTGAATCCAGTTAATGCCATATCATCTTCATGCTTGATTTATAACACTAGAATGCCATTGGTGCAGGTCCCTTCGGTGGTGACTCTGTCGCCGTAGACTGTTCTCAGCTCGTTGACTTGTATGAATTTGATACATTGGTGAAGTGTGGATGCCACGCCTTTCATTTGATGCAGCCAGGGTCATCCCAGGCTGGCTGTGAAAATGATAGGAATGTCCAACACTTGAAATTTGATAGAGATCATCCGCTTGCTAAATCAAATGTTTAAAGTAGCAACCCCGGGAACTGTGGGGGAAGTAGAATCATAAGCCTTAACAGTGTGGATTGAAGGCTTCAAATCTGTGGTCTTGATGTCAAGCAGGTCCATCATCTTGGCGGGCAAGACATTCATTCTGGAGCCTCCGTCTACCAGTACGCAGGGAAGGCGACGCTCATCCAACTGAACAGTGATGTAGAGCGGCTCATTGTGATTAGCCCCAAATTTTGGCAGGACCAAATCTGTGAAGGTGATGATGTTTCCATAGTGGATGTTGCCGATCATCTGAATTACTTCTTCTGGAGTTGCGTCCACGGGGACCATGGTATGGGTCAAACTTTCCTCTAGCTTGAGCTTGTGAGGGTATGAAGATGTGAGCAGGGACCACAGGAAAATGTTCACCATGGTCTGCTTGAGCTGAGTGAGAATCAGATCCTCCTTTCCGAAACTTGTTTCTTCGGGCAGACCGGGTTGCGGTTCTGGCTCTGTTGGCTTTTTAGTGGCCTTGGGCGGTAGCACATGGATTTGACCAGCCGGGTCAGAACGTTGACGTCAGGCTTGGTTCCCTTTGAATAGGTTGCTTTGAGTTGAG
The DNA here is from genome assembly GCA_022495995.1 of Adenophora triphylla var. japonica. Lineage (NCBI taxonomy): Eukaryota > Viridiplantae > Streptophyta > Magnoliopsida > Asterales > Campanulaceae > Adenophora > Adenophora triphylla. The sequence continues at coordinate 240,653 of JAFEMH010001330.1, forward strand.
CCATAGTCAGTGGAGGATTTTTCGAAGCACAGGGCCATATGTCCTCTCTCAATTCGTTGACTGTTGATGTCTTCCCGGGGGCCTCAGCAACATTTCGAATTCTGTCCCAAGATACTGGTTTAGGTGCCTCTGCAGGGAGGGAGCCTATGGTTTTCCGCAGTTGTTCGAATGTCAGCGCGTAGTAGTGGTTGCTAGGACTGAACTGTGCCTTGTTGACCCTCTAGGGGAGGCTAGAGAGTTCTTGGTTCATGCAAACTGTTTCTCTGATCTCTTCACGGTATACTGCATTTTTCTCCTTCTTGCTGAGCAGGCTCATGGCGTTCTTGAGTTGAGATAAGCAGTAGTCATGGTTTGCTAACTTTCCTCCGCTTTTAGCCCAAATTTGTTCTCTTGTAGCCAAGCCTTCGTCGAGAGCTAGCTCTTGCGTTTCTTCCTAGGTAAAAATAGCCAATGCTTCTTTGAGCCATATGCGGCAGTCTAGATAAGCTTCCATCGAGGCGAGTTTTCTTTGTTACTTTAACTGAGTGGCGGGTATGTCGGAAGGTGAGTACACGGCTTCCTGGACCTCTGCCCATGTGACCGGCTTTCTTTGTTACTTTAAACGAACGCTGTAATCTATGGAATCTCCTTTAGCAGTTGTTGGATATGTATTTCCATCTTTCTATTCTTTTATAATAGACCTTCCTTCTTCAGTTGGCCTTTTAGCTTGAGAATGGAAATGATTCGTTCCCGTCCTCCCAGGACCCTTGGGATTTCGGTTTTGTTGATGCCATGAGTTTCTTGGAAGAGTATGGTTTTATTGTCTTCGTTGTCGCTTTTACAAAGGGCTTGCTTCTCTTGGGGACATAAGCTCTTGTATTCCTCATGCTGCTGGGCTAGGTATTCCTTGTGTTGTGCCATTCCATCTCCTAGGTCATTTGGACCGTTGACTGCCCTCCCTTGCCAGAGGGGGTTAGTTGAGAAGTGATGGTAATCCAGGAAGTTTCCGTGGGCAAAACCTTTGAGGTCGAATTGGTTTAGAGTAGCCTCTAGCTGTCTGTCAAACTACTTGTGACGCTTTAAGGGCTTGGTACCTGTGAGTCTTCTGAGCTTTATTTTCGTCCAAGAGGTGATTTTCTTGTGTAGCTAGTTCCTGGAGGGCTTTTCTTGCGAGAGTTAAGCAGTCTCCGTAGGTGCGCGCTGTCTGACTGGTGTCTAGAACTGTCATCATATCCAAATATCTGAATGGAGGAAACACTTGGATTACATTGACGAAGGAAGTCGTGCTTGGACATTCCATGCGGCCTTCTTTGTTCTCGGTCACCAAGAAGTCTGCCCATATCTGCTTGATCAAATCGATGGGCGTGTTGAATTCTGCGATGCTGATGGTCTCCTGATCTCGTTCGAGAGCCAAATCTATCAGTGCTATTAGCTCGTCGGCGGGCTGTCTGGATCCGTGGCCGTGATAGCGGGGAATAGGGTTGAACTTGAGCATGTTGATGCTGAGGTGATCATTCCTTTCTTCGGAAGCTTGATCTGTCTCGCTGGGAGAACTTTCGTAGATGTTCTCAGGGTGGCTGCTGGAGGCATTCCCGAGGCTGATTTGACCTGTAGCAGGGTGAGGAGCTTTGTCTCCTTTGACGATGCCTTCGGCCTTGGCGGCGCTCTTGGCTGTGAGTTTGACTGACGGCACGGGCCGATTGCCACTAGGGGCTGATAATTGGAAATGATGATGAGCCTTGAGGTCTTTTGGCAAGGACCTCGTTTACCATGATTAGGCAATCGTCGAGGGTAACTTCCACATCGCAGAATCTGACAATAAGGACTGGATCCTTGGTCTCGTCAGGATATCTGGAGAAGATGATGTTGACGAAGTCGTCATCGGTTATATGATCAGAAGGATTCTTTGTCATGTCCACCATTTTCTTCCACTCGCCGAATAACTGTCTGTACTGGATATTAAGTTTGACGATCTCCAAGTTATTTGAGCCTTCATCATAGGTGACCTCGTCGAAACTGGTGTCATCCCCGAAACTGAGCATGTGTATGTAAGGATCTTCCTGCGGATCTGCCGCGTCTTCTACTCCAGAGTGTTTTGATTCATTGCCGCATGACAGTTCAACCCAGATCAAAGGACGTCTCATGCCCTATTGTGAAGCTGGTACTGCTATAAAAACTCCATGTCCTCTACTTGAGCAGAGGGGCTCTGTGGGAAATTCCATGTGTAAAACATCCCAGACGACTGCCATGCATTCTTCACGAGTGTGCCAGTGTCTGTTGACCTTTATTGTGAAGATTTCTTCATCTGGTATGGCCAGAGAGTTTTCTCTAAGGATGCTGATGAACTTTCGATCAGAGATGGGGGGGTTTGTGTCCCCGTGTCATTGCGGTGTCCAAGGTTTCTTTCCATTCTGGATCCAAGTCTCGGAAACGGTAATTGAACTTGATGAATCTGATTGCTTCAGGATCTTCCTGCTTGAGGGCGTTGACATAGTTAGCACCTCCAGACTCTGAGGGATTCTGATGAGATTTACCCCGGTTGTCCTTTTGTCGGTTTACAGGGGGTAGCACAGGTGCACGGCTACGGGCGCGCTTGGTTGGCATTTCGGCTTTGTTGCCAATGAGGAAACTGTCTCCTCTGATGACCTCGAGATCTCCTTGTCGGTTTATGAACTTGACACACTGATGGAGAGTGGAGGCTATGGCCTTCATGTGGTATAGCCATGGGCGTCCCAGCAGAGCTGTAAATTCGGACGGAATGTCCTTCACGTCGAACTTTACTGTCGTATGCTTTGATAGTTCGAGCAGATGGGGTCATATGGCCTTAATCGATGCGTAAGGCTCGCATCATGATAAGGGGAAGGACGTTGACTACTGATTCGTTGTCTACCAGGACTCCAGGGAGGGAGATAGTGTTGAGCCAAACAGTGATGTGCAGAGCTTCGTTATGTTATGTAACCCCTTTTGGCAGGTCTTCATCAAAGAAGGTGAGCATGCTGCCGTACAGTCTGGAATCGTAGATCTGGTCTCTTTCTGGAGAGGGAGAATCATCGAGCCATCCATTTCATGTCTTCCTCTTGAGAGGCAAAGGTTTTGGTGGTGCCTCGGGATTGCACTGAGGTTGCTTGTCGCGGTGGCCTCCCTTTGTCAGCACGTTGATTGAGTGCGAGTGCCAGGTTGGCTTTGAATTTCCTTTGCCGGCCCATGCTCTGAAGTTGGGCAAGTTGAACTTTGGCTAATCCTGTGGGGGATTAGGCTTCTGGCTGGCAGTAAGGTTGCCGAGATTCGAGATCTTCTTTGTGTCCTGAGGCCTGAACTTTGGTGTCAGCAAGATATTTCGGCTTTCCCACCCCTGTCTGTTCTGAAGCTGTGTTGCTTGAAGGAAGGGAAGACTTGCTGGAGTAAAGTACATAGTAGTCGAATTTCTCGGATGGCTCTCCGAGTGTACCCACGCTGGTGTCTCCGGCTTCGTATCTTTCTTTCAATTTCTGCTGAGAAGACTATTTCTTCTTCTTTATAGGAGAATCACCCCTGATCATGTCCTGGGACTTGTATTCAAGGCACTCTGAGCAGTCACATACATCGTACATTATGTAGACGTCTGATGAGGACTTGGCTGGAAGAGGCGGAGGAACTGGCTCTGCGGCAATCTTCTTGGGCACCCACTAGATGGAGTTTACACCGTTGTTGTTCGAAAAATGGTTTTCGATTGTATTAGGTCCATGGGGACGCTTCAACTTTCCTTCTTCTATCAGATTCTGGATCTCATACCGTAACCTGAGGCATTTGTCAGAGGCATATCAAGCTTGTCGAAGTGTATGGAAGGTTTCTTCTTGGAGGAGTCGTTGCTTTGCAGGGCTGGGTTTCTGTTGCTTGACTAATGTCCCCGATGGATGTAGTTGACAGAAGTATCTTTCCCTTTGCCGGGGGCCGGTGCAGGATTGAATGCAGTTGTTGATCTGTATCTTTAAGACAAAACTCCAGCTAGCTTTTCTTTGAGGTCCTTCTCGAACTGTGAGCCCGCATTGACCATGGCTTGGAGATCCGGGAAGAAGTGATGGCTGATGAGTGTTTTGATGGACGGCCTCAAGCAGGACTTGAAGATCTGCATTTGTTCGTCTTTGGAGAGTGGCTCCATGATTTCGGAGAGTTTCCAACTCCACCTTTTATAGAATTCTTCAACACTTTCGTCTGCTTTCTGTTCGGTGGTGATTAAGTCTTCACGACTTGTCTCACATTCTAGGTTGGATCGGTACCGCTCCAGGAAGATGTTGCTAATCTGATCCCAGGTATGGCGATCTGCAGGCTTGACCCTTAGGAACCACCGTAATGCTGAACTCTTGAGAGTGTGCTGGAAATGGTCGGCCATTTGCTGGAGGGTTGCTCCTTTTGCTCTCATGCCGAGAACGTAAGTGTCAACATGTGTCTGTGGACATTCGGTCCCGTCGAATCTGTCCATTTCCGGCATTCTGAACTTGGTAGGGAGAGGAGTGACCATTCCTGGATCTGTAGATCTCAGTGTTTCTTTCTTTGAGCCGCCCATGCTGGCTTTCAGATCCTTCATTTGTTCGACTATCCAGGCTAGAGTTGGCTCTATTGGTGGACTTTGAGGCTAGGTGCCTGGTGCTGCTATTAGAGAAGCAGTAATTGAAGGTGGAAGGCTAGATATATATGGGTATATGGGGGCCTTTTCTGGGTTATATCGGGATTTTATCCCGATGTTTTGAGGTTCGTGTATAGGAAACGGGTTGAACCCGGGAGGATACTGGAGGATGTTGGGATCTGTGTGAGATGGTCTAGCGTTGCGCTGGTTGTATTGAGTGATGGGGGTAGAATCGGCTTGGCCGTATAGGATGGGGGTTCCTTGAGAGGTGGCAATATGAAGCCTCGGTCGGCTGTTTCCTTGATTTGAAGGATTCCCATAGTTTGACGGGGGAGGAACCTGTTTGAAGGTTTGAGGAGCTGATCGGGGAGGATCGTCGTCCTCGATTAGAATGAATGTACCTTCTGGTTGGGGGATAGCTGCTATACCCCGTTCATTCAGAAACTGTACCACGAAATTTTGCTAATCCTCTTTCAGTTTCTTGTGAACCTCACAGGCTCGGATGGCTTCTTCCAGTGTCATATCAGTTACCGGTGGCGGGATTCCGTTCCCGTCACCATTTCTCGGTGAGTCTGACGTATCGGAGAGTCTGGCTTTAGGAACTGAGGGAACCGAAGAACTGTCTGAAGCTGCCGTGACTGTAATTCTGGCAAGGCGCTGACCCGGAATTCTGAACCACTCTATGTTCGCTGCAGGGAACGAAAGGTAGGGCTTAGGTTTCGGAAGGGGTATTTGGCTCAAGGCTTTGGGCTTGTGCAACGTGCAGTTACCGCTTAAGTTTACTTAAAACGCATTTTCTCAGAGTCCTAATTGGTTGGAAAAGATTGCTCTTCTTTTTCGCAACTAACCTAGGCTTGAATCAGTGGATCCCGGCACTACGTTTATAAGCCCCTCATTTTTCACCTGTAAATCGTCTTCCCGGGATGGACAATCCCGAGCGAGGGTCCTATAAGGCAAGCGGGTTCCACCGACAAAGGGAAAAGTGAACTTAAGGCTAGCTGGTCATGTAAACTTTCAACGTATGTGACATGCGGGTCACGGTGGAAGTCAACATCCTTAAGTTAAGGCAGAAATCGTGCCGAAATTTCAGCATGACCTCTCTTGACTCGCTTGCACGAGGGGCCTTAGCTTTTGGCGTTGGCCAAGTTGTGGATGGCATGGTGCATACTTTGAGGGTTTGATGACACTGCGTCACATTGAACCTTCGGGTATGTTTTTAGCGCGGTTCTGCGTCAAAGTCAAGGCTAAAAAGCTAAGACTTCGGGTCGAGAACGACCTTTGATCTAAACTTTTAAGTTTGACTTGTGATGGAGATCGGCGTAAAAGCATACACTTAGGCATTATGGCACGAACTAAGCCAAAAAACCAACCAGGGTCTTGGACGAAGTATGACACAAAGAGTGCATGGATTACACGAGCTAGGATGGTCTATTTGGGATGACCCCGTGCGTGCTCGAAAGGCATAGGAAGGCCAATCAAGTTGCAGCTGAACAGTCACCCCGGATTGAGTGTTATAGTGTGCATTGTACCGAGACAGCAAGTGCGCGTAGCGTGCGGTGTACCGAGGCAGCAGTGCGAGTAGTGTGCGGTCACTAAATTCTTTTTTCTGAGTAAAATAGAGATTTTCAGAATGAGTCTTAAAGAATTTATGCGCAGTTCAGAATATAGCAAGAAAATCAATTATGAACAGAATATGTACGAACATGTTATGATTTTGAAAGAGATGAAAATGTGACATCTTTTTTTCTTCTTTTTTGTTTCGAAAAGAAAAGGTAGCAGCACGAAGTACGGAAAAACACACACGCACCCAAAAATGAGAAAGGGTAAACGAAAGTTTGACCCACAGAATGTTTTTTAAAAATGAAGGAGTTTTGAAAAAATATGTTAAGTCCCCAGCGGAGTCGCCAACTGAAATTACCCAGATCGCGTGTGGAACGCGGCGTGCGGCTTTCGCACTTGGACCTCGCTCGGAAAAGAGAGAGTCATCACGCCGTTTTGTATTATGAGCCTAAACTTTGAAAAAGAAGGCCGTTTTGATTGGTAGCCAAAACTTAGGAAAAGGATTTGAGAAGGAGGTCGTTTTGATTGGTAGCCAAAACTTAGGAAAAGACTTTGAAAAGGAGGTCGTTTTGATTGGTAGCCAAAATTTAGGAAAAGGCTTTTTTAAACAGAGATTGTTAGGTTCGGAGGTCAGGTTACGTTTCGGGAAGAGTATATGGAGATCACCCGAAATGCCTCGCATGACAAGTCTTTCTACCTTTCTCGAAAAGTGTGCGTGTGTGTGTGTGTGTTCATGCTGATTTTGAAAATGAGCTTGAATGACAAGCCTTAATCTTGGTTTGAATAACAAACGTTGATTTTGGTAAAAGAGCGTTTGAATGACAAACGTCGATTTTGAGTTTGAAAAGGAGTTCGAATGACGAGCTGGAATCTTTAGTTTGAATGAAGAACGTTGATTTTGGTAAAAGAGCGTTTGAGTGACAAACATCGATTTTGAGTTTGAAATGAGCATTTGAATGACAAACGTCGATTTTGAGTAGGAAATGAGCGTTTGAATGACAAATGTCGAATTTGAGTTTTGAAATGAACGTTTGAATGACAAACATTGATTTTGAGGGAGTTTGAAAATGAGTTTGAATGACGAACTTCGGTTTTGAACTGGGCATTACGAGCCATTTTGATGAAAATGGTGGTAAATGAGATGCAATCAATGAGTCATTTTGTGACTCGGACATTTGAAAGTAAATACTATCAACAAACCAAACGGCTTGGACTTGTAAATGACAGTATTGAAAATGCGGTATTGACGGATCGAACGATCCGGACGGTAAAAGTGCGATCGACGAGCCAAATGACTCGGATTTGTAGAGAACGTAAAGTAAGTGCGATATCAACGGATCAAACGATCCGGACTTGTAAATGACAATCACGAACTAAACGGTTCAGACGGAAAAAAGTGCGAATCAACGGATCGAACGATCCGAATGGTAAATGACAGAAAAGTAAAAATGGGACCCGAAGACGACGTTTCGTCTACATTTTGAGAACTTCGACCGGGTCGAAAGTAGCGTATGACGCGTAAATCGAGACAAAATGGAGTTTAGAGAGTGAGAGTGTTAACAATGGGTTGATGTTGACTCTTTGGCTCGATAAGAAGTATATGGGATACGAAAAGGTGTTTGAGGGGTGTTTCGGAAGTGTTTGGCTGGTGTTTGGTTGAAAAACGTGGTTTTCACGCAAATCGAGGCATTTTCGGGGCTCAGGAGGGAGTTTTGGTTGCTGGAACCATGGGGATTGGCTGAGGAGTAATAAATTTTCCCCTTATTTACTGAAGGGGAGGAGCTATATTTATAGGGGGTGAAATGGGAAAACAGGCCGTCCAGACTTTTCTTCAGTTTGAGGGACTTTTGAGGTATTTTGGAATTGCTGAGGATTGTTGATTAAACCTGAAGAACAGGCCGGTTGGCCAGTCTCTCAATTTCAGGGGTATTTTTGTCTTTTCACCCTTGAATCTGATTGATGGAGATGTGGGGAGCCATGCATGTGTGCCACGTGTCTAGCTTAGTCGCTAAGATTGGGTTTTTGCACCGTTGATCTCGGTTTTGACTGTTTCTAAATAACTGTCCAGATAAATGTCCGGAACAGTCCCGAAATGTCCCGAAAATTGTGTAATTCGAGGAAAGTGGTACTTTTACGTGTGATAACATGTGTTGAGTACACTTTGGAATTTGGATGCACGGGGCAGTCCTGGGAAGTCTCGTTGAATCGGAAAGGGGGAGTTAACGAATTCCGGTTAACTTGAAAAGGGCTAGTTAACGGATTGGAACGATCCGGATTTGGGCACTTACAACATTGTTCAAGTGAATGAGAAAAATTTCAAGCCAGTTGAGCCGTTTGTGTTGTCTTGAGAGGATAAAAAAACGTATTCTACAGTGGTTGAAGGATTTGAAGCTTCCCGACGGGTATGCATCTAATATTGGTAATTGTGTGAATGTGGAAGAAGGAACGATATATGGGTTGAAGAGTAATGATTGTCACGTGTTATTGTATAGGTTTCTTCCTATTGCATTTAGGGACATTCTCCCTAAGAAAATGTGGGTCGCCTTAACAAAGTTAAGTGAATTCTTCAGAGCATGACGTCTAGCACTCTTCGTGTTGAAGATATGATAATGCTAGAAGAGAGCATTGTTGTGACAATATGCAAGCTTGAGATGATATTTTCGCCATCTTTCTTTGATTCATTGGAGCATTTACCAATTCACCTAGCTTACGAAGCCAGAGTCGGTGAACCTTCACCTAGCTTACGAAGCCAGAGTTAGTGAACCTGTTTAGTACAAATGAATGTATCTATTTGAACGATTTTTGGGGAGGTTGAAAAAGAAGATGAGTAATAAAGCAAAAATTGAGGCATCTATTTCTGAATGGATGATTATAGATGAAATTGTGTCGTTTGTATCAACATATTTTCACCCTAAAATTGGGACAAGGTTTACCAAAGTGGGTCGTAATTATGACGGGGGTGACACAAGTACAGATGGAAAAATATCAGTGTTTTCTTCACATGGTTGATTACTTGATAAAAGAAATGGCACTCGTATGCTAAGCCGAAAGGATTTTGAAGCGGCTAGTCTCTATGTTATCCTTAAATGTGATGAGGTTGAAGATTATACAATTGATTTTTAAAAATCATGTAACAAAAATGCAGAATGTTTGAAGAACAAGCCAATGATTTGGGGCCAGATTTGATTTCGATTAGGAATGAGAAAGAGTTTTCCGAACGGTTTAACAAATACGTAAATATCTATTCATTTTCTCAAAAAAAAAATTAAGTATATTCAATATTTGTTATTTATTTAAATTATGTTCTTTTATATAGATTCTAAACAACCTCGGAGATGCAAAAGCTGTGAGATTAGAAATGTTAGCCCATGACCCGCTCTTAAAAGTGAATGTATATAAGAGTTATTTTGTTAATGGTTACGTTTTTCACATCGAAGAATATTCCCAAACAAAATCAACTTGGAATAGCGAGGTGAATATCAAAAGGAAATCTGGATTACTATGGTATATTGCAAGATGGATTATCAGGATGTTGAACATGCTGAGTTTGAATTTTCTATCCCAAACAACGGAGGGAAAAGAAAAATAAATTTTGCTTAAAAACTAAAATACATAACGTGTGCCCTAATGATATCAAACTTAATGTAATTCATAAAATCACTGTACCTAAATTAAGTCGGTGTGATAATGTAATTAATCCTTTTAGTTTTTCTCGAATAATGTGAATTAGGGTGTTTTAGTAAAATATTAGTGTCTTTTAACAGACTCTAAATCATATTTAAATCTGATTTTTATCTCCAAAGCATCCATATCCATATCCTACCTTCAGATGAACGCAAAGCAGCTTTGTTTCAAAATTTGCTATATCTAAGAACTAAGAACTAATCATAATATAGTAGAATAAAAAATGAAGAATTATACTTATATTTATAAGGGCAAGGGCTAATTCAACTGTCCAAGTGGTTTGTTTTGTTGACTCTTTGGTTAAATTAGTAATGTGCCAATTCCACTTGTGCACATGCAATTCCAGTTTTGTACATGCAACTTCAAAGTTATTTCAGTCTTATTTTCATCTATAAATACCCTTTGAAACCTCCATTCTTTCTCATCATTTATAACCCTTGTAACTTTTCATTTGATACAAACAAACTATGGGTGTTTTTAAACTTTCAATAGCTCTCATTTGTTTCATAACCATAGCCCTAATCCAATCCTCCCAGGCTCAAAACTCACCACAAGACTACGTAAACGCTCACAACGCGGCTCGTGCTCAAGTTGGGGTAGGAAACATTACATGGGACACCGCCGTGGAGGCCTATGCGCAAACCTATGCTAACAAGAGGATAGGGGACTGCAATATGGTGCACTCGAATGGTCAATACGGTGAAAACCTAGCCAAGGGCAGCGGTAGCTTCATGACTGGGACTTATGCAGTCAGCTTGTGGGTGGGGGAGAAGGTTGACTATAATTACACAACAAATACTTGTGCAACCGGAAAGGTTTGTGGGCACTATACACAAGTGGTTTGGAGAAACTCGGTTAAGCTCGGGTGCGCTAGGGTTCAGTGTACTAATGGGTGGTACTTTGTGATCTGCAGCTACGATCCTCCGGGAAATTATGTTGGGCAAAAACCTTATTAATGAGATCGTTATTAATGAAGTGTTTTAAAAGAATAAATATAACAATAAGCTATTATGTGTAGCAAGAATAAGAGAAATAGATGATACATGTATTTACTTCTCAATATGTAGTTTAATTTGTGGATTTATATGAAACATCCGCAATGTATTTCTGTCATATTGTAATGGAATGTATACCTTTTGTTCTGTTTTACTTTTTAAGAAAATATAGATGAACTCTATTGAACAATGGCTAAATATTGGATTAATACTTTCTCCGTCACACTTTAAAGTTTTTAGCTTTTTTTTTATGTTAGGTTTTTAATTTGTTTTATTCCATAAATAAAGTTAAAGTATGAATATTATTTTGAACAATATTGTCTTTATAAAATTAATAAAATTACAAGAAAAAAAAAACGTTACTTACCTAACTTATTTTCACCCCTTGATTTATTAATAGTGATTTGATCAACTATTTTCTTAACTCACTACTATTATTAACTCACTTTGCATTTAGTTATAAACTTATAGATGGACCTTATTGAACTTCTTGGACCAAGCTAGCTTCAACATTTAGAAAACATATTTTCGTCATGCCTTGGGACATCATAAAAGAAAAAAAAACTAAAATTTTTGAAATGAGAGTATCTTTTTGAAACAAATAAAAATGAAATATGAAAACATATTTGTGAGACGGAGAAAGTATATTCTTCAAATGCAACAATAAAACCAATAATCAATCATTTTATTCCGCAATATTTTAGGGTAATTTTAATTCCACGATAGTGTTATAAGTATAGAATGGAATCACGATTGATGTTGCTTTCATTTGCTTGGAACTTAATTTAAGCATGCTCTGTTGGGATCAACACTGGTTAACGAATTTCAAAATAAGGGACCATAAGTGTTATACAAAAATTGACTTAAAAGAGTATTTATTCATTAGGTACATGAACGTAGTACTAGTAGAGATTTGAGCTTAGATAGCGCTTTTTTTTTTTAGTTTAGATAGCGCTTAGTAGAGATATGAGCTAAGATAGCGTTTTTTTAGCTTAGATAGCGCTTATCATCGCTATCTAAGCTACTGCTATGTGATGCTGCCTAATAATAATGGTTGGGCCTGATCCAAGTCCAATGGCGAGAGAGTAGAAAGTAGGCCCAAAGTGAGATAAAATCCAAGAAGAAGACAAAAGTAGAGGTGGCCCAAGAAGGATCATAAGAAAGCGAGATAGGAAGTATCCCGCTAGAGTTAGTGAGATGGGGGAAGATCAAGGCAATAATAGCGAGGCATTATGAGGCAAGCCGGCGAGATAACGATAAAGATGAAAGGAGAGATATTATGGTAAGGCGATACGAGCCATAGTTAACCTTATCCGGCGAGAGATGGATCCCAATTGATGTTATTCACCAGAGGCGGCATATAAATATCTATGAAGTGGGACCCATTAAACGGTTATGCATTGGGATCGGTGATCACGTGTTAAGGGTTTACTTTTATAAAGGACCAATGGAGTGGTGACACGTGTAAGGAGGTATGGAACATGAGGAGGTCACATGCAAGGCACGAGGGTAGGGGTATAAATATGAGAGAAATGCTTCATTCCAGAGGTACGTTCATTTTACACACACAAACACCTTTCCTACTGTTGGTTTTTCCCTCTCTCAAGCAAACACTTATCCTCACGCCGGAGGGGCTTACGCCGGAGCCGCCCCCGACTTAGTTGACGTTTGATTGTGTGCAGATTGATCGGAGAAGAAGGAGTCGGAGATATCAAATTTGGACTACAACGGTGTGTTGCTGCTTGAGAAAATTCCTGGCAACATCAATTGGTTCCGTTGTCGGGACCGATTCTCTTCAAGGGCTGGAGTTTTGACGGCGGTAGATTGATACCTGTTGAGTGCTGTTCGGAGATCTGGAAATTTGGTTCGTGTTGAGAAGGATTCATTGGGTGTGTTGAATTTTCGGTTGATTTTGTTGTTTTTCACAATTGATAAGTTGAGATTCATTCTTATTGTTGTGAGAATTGATTGTTGTTTGTAAGATTTTGTGGGTTGAAATAGTTGGAGATTTTGATACCGTTTGATTGGTTGGGTGTTAATTTCTGATTTCTAAAGTGTTTGCGTGAGTTGAGGAGGAGGGGAAGTTGTTTGTTATGATTTGTTCAAAGTTGGGTTTGAATGTGAGATTTGGAATTTGTTGCTGGTTTTGGATTTTGAAAGTTCACTTGATTTTGGTTAGTTTGGATCTTGGTGTTTTTGGTGATAGTGTGGTGTTGAAGCAATTGTTAAGGTTTTGGAAAGTATTTTGTTGGTGTTGAAAGTTTTGGTACTGGGTTGTTATTTGTTATTTCTTAGTTTCTGGGTTAGATCTTCAAATCTTCATTAGATTTGCAGATTTTCAAAGTTGAAGTTCATCAGTTTGATTACGTAGGTGGAAGGAATGTCAACACCTGAGAAGGGTATAGTGGGCCAGAAAACTGTGGCGGGAAGGAACCTTATTACACCTATGTCTGGGTTTGGGAGTATAGGAATGGGCGGAGCGAGAGATACTTCTTCCTCGCAGCAAATGATTCCGGAGGAGATAGAGCGAGATACTGGTGATGAAAGAGAGAGAAATGTAGTGCCGCCACCACCAGAGGAGGAAGTAGAGAATGAGGAGGAAAGTTTGAGGATCCACAATAATTTGATTTTGCAATTGATTGAAAATAACAAGCGACTAAGGATACTGAAGAAGAAGCCTACCCCAATCCCGCAGGGTTTGTTAACGGCGACAGTAGAAGGAAACAAGGGATCAAACAAAGAAGTAATCGCGGTGAATGATGAGCGGGAAAAGGAGGTGGAGTCTGAGAAGCCTAAGGAAACGGAGGCGAGAATAGAAGGGTCACAAAAGCGGAAGGCAGGAGAATACATGGAGAATGGGCGAAAGATTAAGGTATATCATTGGCCACACACCTCCCAAGTGTCGTCTCTTTATTGTGAAGAGGAGGATGATGATACTGCATCGAATGAAGCAGAATATGGCGAGAAAGAGTTGAGAAGTTCTAAAGATGGCGAGAAACCTAAGCCGATAGAGAAGGGAAAAGGTGTAGGAGTGAGTCGCTTTGGAGAGGAGGATGGGCTAAAAAAGCAGATGGCCGAGATGGCAAGAAGATTGGCAGAGTTGGAAAGAGGTGGTATAATTGATAATGAGAAGGATTCTTTTGTCGCTCCATTTGCTAAGTATATCCTAGAGGTCGAGCCCGCCCCAGATTTTCGTTTGCCCGCTTTATCCAAGTATGCAGGAGTAACTACCGCAAAAACTCATGTGGCGGGATTTGAAGTCACAATGGCGATATTGACTAAGGATGATGCTTTGCTATGTAAGACCTTTGCTAGCACCTTAGAACTTCAAGCTTTGGATTGGTTTGTGCAGCTGCCTGTTAATTCTATATTGGGGTATCAAGACTTCAAGAGAAAGTTTTTGGCAAGGTTTGGAGCAGTGGGAGCTCAACCAGTAGTGCTACAGGAGTTGATTGGAATTAAGCCAAAGGCGGGAGAAGGCCTTGTCACTTATACCAACAGATTTTTGCTAATTGCCAATCAGATTTCTGAGATTGATCCCAAATATGTCATAATGATGTATATGTCGGGCTTGCTGTCTGAATCTGTCAAGAGGGAGTTAAGGATGAGGCTACCTGCGACTTTGAGCGAGTTGCAAAAGCGAGTCAAGGCGTATTGTGGTGGTGAGGATATTGATGAAGGAACTTCTAACACTGGAAAGAAAAGTGTTAAGGACAGGATTGAGTATGTGAAGGAGGGAAATGCAGCTCAAGGAGGAGGTAGAGGGAATCCAGCTGGCGGCAGAGGTGGAGGTCACAATGGAGGTCGCAATGGAGGTCGTGGGGTAAGGAGGATAGTGAGATTTACAAGGTTGACTGCTACACCAAGTGAAATTTTGCGAGATGTTGAGTTGCCGGCAGCTTTTGAAATGAATGATCTAGGGAGGATTAATATGAACCAATACTGTAATTATCATCGGGACAGGGGACATGATACGGACAATTGCTATAACCTAAAGAAAGTAATTCAAGGAAAGGTTGATAGAGGCGAGCTACAAGAGTATGTATGGCAAGAGCAGAATGTGGCAGCTCAAGGAGGAAACGGCAACTGGGATGAAATTATGGTGATTCACGAGCCGACAAGTATTACTTGCTTAAGTAACCAGATCATGTCGCTATCTCATACTTGCCACATTCCCGCTTACCCACCCAGTGAGGAAAGGATGATCAGTTTTTCTAGACGAGAATTGGCTTTAACTCCAAGCCATGGATGCCAACCAATTGTGATTTCTATTGCTCCGGGGAACAGTATTTTGCATCGAGTATTGGTGGATTCAGGAGCTAGCCGAAACATCCTTTATTATGAAGCGTTCAAGAAGATGCGATATACAGAGGCTAATTTGGTGCCATATAAAGGATTTTTGGAGGGGTTTACAAACCATACTGTGCGGGTTAAGGGGACAATTTCTTTGGTGGTAGAAATAGGAGAAGACGAGAAGGTGAGAACTCGCACCGTGGAATTTATGGTTATTGATTTGGTGTCGCCATACAATGCTATCGTAGGTATTCCCTTCATGCAGACTTTTGAGATGGTGGTGTCTATCCCGCATCAGCGGGTCAAATTTCCCACGACAAAGGGAATAGCTTGTTTGAAAAGTGAGGTGAAGGAAGTTATTCAGAAAAAGATTGAGATGCAAATAGCGGCTAGGGTGAGTACAAGTTCACTTTCTACAGCCTTGACAGTGCGGGATGCAAGAATAAACATGATCACCGACTTAGGAGGATGTGAGAGCTGGGAGGAAACTGAAAGCATGAAAAATAAGTCGGCGATCATTATTATTGAAGAAAAGGCAGAAGATGAAATTGTGCAGGAAAGAAATGAGGAGCGAGATATAGAGACAGAAATGGTGCAGGAGAAATCAGAAAGGAATTTGATGGCGTTGCTGGTGATGCAAGCCGAGATGGCCTGGTCGAGATCCGCAGAATTTGTCAAGATGAAGGAACCCCTTATTGAGGAGATAGTGGATTCTGATAGTGAAGAGTGTGATGAAGAGATTGTAGTGGAAACCCCTGAAGGTGTGTCACTTGTCGGGAGAGATAAGGGGGAAAGCAGCGACAAAAGGGTAAAGAGATGTGTCGAGAAGAGAAAGGCGGCCGAGATAGAGGTAGATACATTGCAAATGCGGGATGAGCCGGATATTCAGGCGGCAGAAGAATTAGAGGAGGTAATTGTTAATGGCGAATACCCAGAGCAGAAAGTTAAAATTGGGAAACAGTTGAAAGAGGATGAGCGAGATATGTTGATTGATTTTTTGCGGGATAACATTGATGTATTCGCTTGGAGACCTGAGGATATGTGCGGAATTGATGAGAAGGTCACCCTACACTGTCTGAATGCCGATTCAAATGTAGAGCCCTTTAAGCAGAAGGTGAGATACCTATCGGCGGAAAAGGAGAAGGCGGTGATCGGAGAGGTTGAGAAGTTATTAAAGGCGGGAATCATTGAAGAAATCACTTATCCAGTTTGGCTAGCTTGCCCAGTCATGGTGTTGAAGGCAAATAAGAAGTGGAGGATGTGCATAGATTTTACAGATTTGAATACGGCATGCCCCAAGGATTGTTATCCTTTGCCAAAGATAGATAGATTGGTGGACTCCATTGCGGGACATAAAGTGTTTAGTTTCATTGATGCTTATTCAGGATATCACCAAATTAAGATGCTTGAAGAGGACAAGGCCAAAACAGCGTTCAGAACTCCCCTTGGTAATTTTTGTTATAGAATGATGCCTTTTGGTTTGAAGAATGCTGGGGCGACGTACCAAAGAATGGTCAATAAGGTATTTAAGTCGCAAATTGGAAGGAATGTCGAAGCTTACATTGATGATATGGTAATCAAAACCAAGGGGGAGGATCATTTGGTGGATCTGGCTGAGACCTTTGAGAATTTGAGGAAAAATTCCATGAAGCTCAATCCAAGTAAATGTACCTTTGGAGTAACGGCGGGAAAGTTTTTGGGATTTTTGGTAAATCGCCGCGGTATAGAGGCAAATCCGGAGAAGATCCAAGCTTTAATAGATATGAAGTCGCCTAGAACAATCCAAGAGATTCAAAGGTTGAATGGTAGGGTGATAGCTTTGGGGCGGTTTGTGTCGCGTTCGGCCGAGAAATGTTTGCCATTCTTCAAAGTGTTAAAAGTGGAATCAGAAATTTTCTTGGGATGAAAAGTGTGAAGAAGCGTTTCATAAGATAAAGGAGTATTTGGGAAAGCCGCCAATCTTATGTAGCCCGGAGGAAGGAGACCATTTGTATGTCTATCTGGCGGCTTCTGATCTAGCAGTTGCAGCGGTACTGATAAAAGAAGATGGCGGCACGCAAAAGCCGGTGTATTATGTTTCAAAGGCATTAAGTGAAATAGAGGCGAGATATTTTAACGCGGAAAAGTTGGCTTATGCTCTGGTGATCGCGACGCGGAAATTGAGGGACTATTTCTTATCTCATCCTGTTACTGTTTTGACCAATGCACCTTTGCGGAAGATTTTACAACAGCCTGATTCAGCGGGAAGGCTCCTCAAATGGTTGACTGAATTGAAGGAGTTTGATATTCAGTATTAGGCGAGAAAAGCCATTAAGGCTCAGGCGTTGGCCGACTTTATTCTCGAGACTTCATTTACTTATGAAAGGGAGGAGATAGAAACTCAGGGAGCCAAGAAGAGGAAGGCTAGGTCGCAGGATCCCGAAGCTGAGGAAGAGCCAGAAAGACCAGCGGGTTGTTGGGAATTATATGTTGATGGATCTTCTGCCAAAGATAAAGGAGGAGCTGGAATTTCGTTGAGTTCACCAGAGAAGGATTACACGTACGAGAAAGCTTTGAGGTTTAAATTCAACATGACAAACAATCAGGCAGAATATGAGGCGCTAGTTGCGGGATTGGAACTATGCCGGGTTATTGGAGTGAAGTAGATAGTCGCTCATTCTGACTCTCAATTGATTGTCAACCAAGTAAAGGGTAGATATGGAGTGGTGAGTACAACTTTGGCGAAATATTGTGAAATGATAAGGCAGATTTTGCAAAGCTTTAGTTATTGGGAATTGGTGCAGATCGACAGAGAGAAAAACGAACGGGCCGACATGCTGAGCAAGGCTGCCTGCGACAAAATTGAAGAGTTTCCCAAAAAGATTGTAGTAGAGTTTGTTGAAGAGCCGGCGTATGATAGGCCGCTGATAATGGAAGTCGAAGTGGGTGAAAAAGACTGGGTTAGCGAGATGAAGGATTATCTGGAAAGGGAAGAGTTGCCCAAAGAAGAAGACAAGGCGAGGATTGTTAAGAAAATGTCACCAAGATTTACGGTGCAGGATGGGATTTTGTATCGCAAGTCTTTCTCGCGACCTTTGATGAGATGTGTGGAGCCGGGCAAAGTTGATAATGTTTTATTTGAAGTGCATGAGGGCGTTTGTGGTGGCCATCCAAGAGCAAGAACATTGGCCAATAAAATCATGTTTCATGGGTATTACTGGCTAACATTAAAGAAAGATGCGGAAGAGTATGTGAGGAGATGCAATCAGTGCCAGCGACATGCAAATATTCCTAGGCAGCCTGCGACTGAACAGACACCAATTTTAGCGGCTTGGCCTTTTGATATGTGGGGGATAGACCTTATAGGACCTTTCCCCAAGGCCAAAGGAGGAGCTCAGATGGTGGTGGTAGCTATTGATTATTTCACTAAATGGACAGAGGCAAGAGCATTAACTTCTACCACTGAAGACCAAATTATCAGATTTGTAACGGAAGAAATCCTGTGTCGCCATGGAATGACGCGAGCAATCATTTATGATCACGGGCCGCAATTTAGGAAGAAGTTTCATGGTTTTTGCGAGAATTTGAATATCAAACATTGGCAGTCCGCAGTCTATAGGCCGCAGTGTAATGGACAAGTAGAAGCCGCCAACAAACAAGTCCTGGAGATTTTGTGCAAGAACATAGAGAAAAGAGGAGGGGCTTGGTTGGAGGAATTGTCTACGGCCTTGTGGTATGTTAGAACAACGGTGAAAGGATCGACTGGCGAGACATCTTTCGCATTGACTTATGGCTCAGAAGCAATGGCCCCCGCGGAGATGGGTTTGCCGACCCATAGGGTGACTTATTATGATGAGGTGATGAACGGCGACAGAAGATGCTGCGAGCTGGATCTGAGTGATGAAAAGAGGCTGAGGGCAAGAATGAGAATGATCAATTATAAGCAGAGGATGAAGGCGCAGCACGACAAAAGTGTGAATAAGAGATCATTCAGTGTGGGGGATTGGGAGTTGAGAAGTCGCGAAGTTAAAGGAGCAACAACAGGATTTGCCAAGCTAGACCCAAAATGGGAAGGTCCCTTTCAGATTGCCAAGATTGTGCGAGAAGGGACTTATCATTTGAAGGAAGAAGGCGGCAAAGATGTCCCAAATGCATGGAGTGTAGATCATCTAAAGAAGTATTATCATTGAAGGAATAAGGGTAATTTGTCTATTTGAAATTATTCTTATTAAAGTCTTTTCATAGCAATTTTGTTGAATCTATGGATTTTTCAATCATGAATGAAAGTCATATATGTCTTATAACTTTGAATGAAACAAAAGTACCTTGAATAGAAGATATATATGTTTTGAATATGTGTTGAATATGCTGTGAATATAATGAAAGTATGAAATTTTATTACTCATATTTATCTTATATGGATTAAATCTTATGTCATAATAATTTGTGATTAGTCGCCAATAACATAGTAAGTAAGTCGCTTAGAGTAAGGTTGCCTAAAGACAACCTCACTTTTTCGATGGGAGTATATGTGTATGGTGGTATCTCGCCAAAGGTAAGAAGGTAAAGAGTTTTTGATGAATTATCAAAACAATATTTGATGAATTATGGAAACAAGTGGATGAAGAAAAGAGGAAAGAAAGGTAAGTCGCAAAATATCATGTGAAAGAAAGTCTACGGACTATAAAAGATGTGAGTCAGTCTACGGACTATAAAAGATGCGAGTCAGTCTACGGACTGTAAAAGATGCGAGTCAGTCTACGGACTATAAAAGATGCGAGTCAGTCTACGGACTATAAAAGATGCGAGTCAGTCTACGGACTATAAAAGATGCGAGTCAGTCTACGGACTATAAAAGAGGCGAGTCAGTCTACGGACTATAAAAGATGCGAGTCAGTCTACGGACTATAAAAGATGCGAGTCAGTCTACGGACTATAAAGATGCGAGTTAGTCTAAGGACTATAAAAAAGCGAGTCAGTCTAAGGACTATAAAAATGCGAGTCAGTCTAAGGACTATAAAAAGGAGAGTCTACGGACTATAAAAATGAAAGTCTCCGGACTATAAAAAAGAAAGAGTCCCATCTCGCCTTAATGGTATGAAAATAAGTCGCTATAAAGAAGAGATATCTATCTCGCCTGAATGATAGGAAAAGAAGGGTTTCAAGGAAAGATATGAGGCAAAAACGAAGGAAATTATTCTAAGTGAGAAGCAAGGAAAGATCAAAATAGAGCTAAGATCAGCGATAAGATGAGTCGCATAATATGCATTGTAAGTAAAGTCGCCTAAAGACGACTTCACTTTTTCGATGGGAGTATATGTATATGGGGTACCTGTCATGAAAAAAGGAGAATTTTGATGAACTATCAAAACAAAACAGCAAGGGTGGAATAAAAATGATGAAACAAATAAGCAAAGCATAAAGGTAAAAGGGCAAGCACGAAGGCCATGAATATATACATTGTTTATAGGCACACAGGCCCCAAATAAAGAAAGTAAATTGTTTTTAGCCACCAAGGCAAATTACAAAAGTTGATCAAAAGAAACTAAGTACTAAAGGAAAGTCAAGTTGAAGCATTGGGATCATCAGTTGGTGAGGGTTGTTGAACAGAGCTGGAGGTCGCAAGGGCTAGAGCTTTGACATCATCTAAAAGTTTGTGCTTGTGTTCAAGTAAATCGCCCCACAAAGCAACAGCGTTTGGATCTTGAGCAAGAGGGGGATTCCAAGGCGACTTACCCAATAATGCGTCTTCCTCAGCAAAGTCGATAAGTTCCTCGGGAGAGTAAGGAACCAAAGGATGGCCGCGGTGACATACCTTGCTAAAGATTGGCTCTGAACCCCAATGGGCAAGTCGTTCGATGGTGATGGCAGGAATATCATGGGCATCAGCCGCTGCAACTCGCAAAACTTGTAAAGAAGTTTGATCTCCAATATCAACAATGTAGTCCTTTAATTTGGCCACATCAGTGTTGAGAGAAGTAATTTCTGCGACCTTCCCCGCCAGCTCCTCCTTCAATTTAGCAATCTCGCCTTGAAATGATTGAACGTCGGCGGCATGAGTCTTTTTCAAAATCTCATTCTCGCTAATAAGTTTGGCGGCTTTCTCTTTGGCAGAATTAAGTTCAGTGGTAGCAGTGGCGAGGTCAGCTTTAGCGGCATTGAGATCGATAAGGGTGTGATCAAGCTAATTTTGGGAAGTAGTCAAGTCAGTCTTCAACTTGTCTCGCTCTCCTTCCAAGTTGTTGATTGTAGCATCCCGCCGTGTGACTCTACCCTTAAGAGTATCCTTATCTCGCCTCAGAATTTGGTTAGTGGCTCTTAAGTTCGCGGATTCATTATCAAGGCGAGTGTTTTTCTCGCTGATACCCATGATTGAAGCTCCAAGCTGAGAAAGGTAACAATCGAAAGTTAAAGGCAACAATGAATAAGGTTAAGATTAATCAAAGGAGAGAAAGAATGAAGTACCAATGAAAAGTAAAGACCAGCCTGACAGGCGGCATGGTTGGGATCCATTTGGGCGACACGCTGCACTTAAAGTTGGTCGCTAGCTCTGATCATGGCCGAGCTAACCAATAAACACTCCTCTGTGCTGCGAGTATCTTCGATCAGTCCCTTCATGCGGGGGACTTTGGCAACTTCCTTGCTAAGTTCATAAAGTCCTTCAAAATCACTGGGCTTGGAAAAATTTTCTTGAAGCCAGCTGGGAGTGGGAAGAGAAGTTGAAGTATTTGGGTCGCGAGGAGTGGGAGGAGAACTGGAAACATTTGTTAAGTCGCATACTTCCATGTCGCGAGTAGGAGGAATTTCAGTTTGGTTGGGCTCAACAACATTAGCCTCCAAAGTGGGAGAATTGGATGGAATAGGGTCAGAAGGAAGAATCTCAATATTTTCAGTCGCTGGAGCGACAGTGGTTGGCGGGAGGACATTTGGTGAGTCATTGCTCTCAGAAGGTGGCTGGATAGATACTGGCGGGAGATTAGCTTCATTGGATGGAGGAGCTGAAACAGTTATAGGATTGGGCGGGGTAATCTCTTCAGAAGCTGGTGTGACCTTTGTCGAAACGGAAGCAATTCGCTTTAGTAGCTTGGAACGAGTGTCTGGATTAGTTGGCTTGGCTCGGGCCTTAGATGAGCCTTGTGATTTCTCCAATGCTATCTCTTCTATATCTTTACCGTAGCGGGATATGGGCAGTGGAAGGTTATCAGGAAGAGCGGCAAGAGCAATGTCGCGAGCACTTGCAAGTCTTTTCCTTCTTTTGTCGGTCTCCAGGTTGGTGGCTTGGCGACTTTCCATTGATTTCGCTCGATGATCTGGAAACAAAGAAAAAGGAAGTTAAGAGTTAGGAAAATGCCAATATAAATCAAAGTTGAAAAAGAGCAAAGTTAAAAAAGATACATACAAAGAACAGTATTCATGGCGGAACAGTTACGAGTACCCTTGCATGACTGGCATTCATAGGCATACTTGTTTTTTGTGTGTCGCTCCCATCCGTCAAAGTAAACGTGGCTTATGGGAACTCGCGGTTGGACACGAGGTAAGTTGTCAGCAATTCCCACTTGATTGAGTAATCCTCTATTTCGCAAAATGCCTCTCCAAGATATGAGAGGTTGAGGTGTGTCGGCAGGAGAATTTTCAGGGAGGGCAACTAAAGCACGAATGGCGGCAATAAGGGCACTATCACCAACGACAGAGGCATCTCTAGTTTCAATTTGAGGTTTTATGGGGTAAAGATCGGCGGGATGAGACCATCCCACGCGGGAAACAATGAAGAGTGGGTCATCCATCCAGTCATGAACTTTTGTGGGCAGGGGAGTAAGGACCTTGGGACCTCTCTGGTATTGGAGGGAAAGGCGGGTTTCTACTACCTCGTTTTCAAGTTTGTTGGTCTGTTTGTAGCCTTTGAATAAAGTGATTAAGGAAGTAATGGAGGGTTCTTTTCGTAGGGAGCGACAAATGGCAATGAAGGCGGTAATAATTCTAAGAGCATTGGGATGAATTTCTGTGATCATAGCTTGGGCTTTAAATAAGATTTCACAAAGAAAAGGGTCTAGAGGAATTCTAAGTCCTGCTTTAAGTTGGGAAGGGAAAACTACTATACCATCCCGCATTTCTCTTAGATGGGCGAGAGATGTATCTCCTTGATAGTCAGAAATCTGATAAATTGAACTATCTATATGGTAAAGTCTGTGCCAATCAGAATGGTGTTGGGAATGAGGGAACTTGTGTGCAGTGCAGTGAAGATCCCGCCTCGGCATGGGCGGGATTGGTGAAGATGGTACCTTCAGTCAAGTTGAGATTTTGAACCCTGGTGGAAGAGGGGTTGCTGGAAGTCGCCGCGGGAGAAGAAGCCGCTTGATCAGTCATCTCGCGGGAATCACTGGAAGAAGAAGAAGAAAGGACTGATTTATAATGCATCCTACGTTTGGAAAAAGGGTCAGCGACACAATGGGATTCAGATGAGTCGCTTAAATTGGGTTCATACTTGTCTTTGATAAATCGTACTAATTCTGTGTGGGAAGTAAAAATACGGGACATAGGGGCTGAAGGGGAAAGAAAGAAGCGGCCTTGGATTTCGAGAGAGTCGATTATCGAAGGATCCACCCTATTCTCAACAAGTAGTCTGATTATGTCGGCCTTGGGCAATCTCGCTCAAGTAGTTCGCAGGCGTCTATATAAGCCGCCTGAAACTTGGCATATACCATACCTAACCCGCCTAGCACAATTTTTATACCTCGCCATGAAGGGTAGTTTGGGAAAAAATTTTAAGGGATAAAAGGAATAACAAGATTCAAGTAATTGGGAGAAAAAGGAAAATCAAAAACTAAGGGTTTAGAGAATACGAAGGGTTTGAGAAGTGTTACCTGGTAAATACGAAGGTCGGTCGGAGAAGATGAAGAAACATCGGAGAAACTTGAACGGAACTTTGGGAAATCAAGGAAAAGGGGCTCCAAAATCGATTTCAAGTAACAAATAGTGAACAAAAGGTGATGTGGGAATCAATTTCAAGGTCAAAACCAGAAAAGAACGGTGGAAAATTGAGGAAGAATCGTCGGAATCAAAGTTAGGGTTCGTCGGAATTGGGGAGAGTTTGAGCAAGAATGAAAAAGAGTAAAAAGAGAAATATGGGAAGTAATTTGGGTATTTATATGAGAGAGGGTTTTATGGAACTAATTGATGTGACGTTTGGGGTAAAAAATTTAAATTTCCCCCTCAACAATTTGGCATGATTCCCAAATGACGGCGCATTAAAATTTTAGGGGATCACCAGGAAAGGGACACGTGTATGAACAAAGATTATCAACTTTCAGGCTTCTTGGAGAAGGAATTGTATGTCGCAAGATGGCAAAGAAATGAACGTCAAGTTTTTGGCGAGACCATAAATGAATCTCGCCATAAACTTAGGGGCTTCTGATGCTGCCTAATAATAATGGTTGGGCCTGATCCAAGTCCAATGGCGAGAGAGTAGAAAGTAGGCCCAAAGTGAGATAAAACCCAAGAAGAAGACAAAAGTAGAGGTGGCCCAAGGAGGATCATAAGAAAGCGAGATAGGAAGTATCCCGCTAGAGTTAGTGAGATGGGGGAAGATCAAGGCAATAATAGCGAGGCATTATGAGGCAAGCCGGCGAGATAACGATAAAGATGAAAGGCAAGATATTATGGTAAGGCGATACGAGCCATAGTTAACCTTATCCGGCGAGAGATGGATCCCAATTGATGTTATTCACCAGAGGTGGCATATAAATATCTATGAAGTGGGACCCATTAAACGGTTATGCATTGGGATCGGTGATCACGTGTTAAGGGTTTACTTTTATAAAAGACCAATGGAGTGGTGCCACGTGTAAGGAGGTATGGAACATGAGGAGGTCACATGCAAGGCACGAGGGTAGGGGTAGAGAAAGGCTTCATTCCAGAGGTACGTTCATTTTACACACACAAACACCTTTTCTACTGTTGGTTTTTCCCTCTCTCAAGCAAACACTTATCCTCACGCCGGAGGGGCTTACGCCGGAGCCGCCCCCGGCTTAGTTGACGTTTGATTGTGTGCAGATTGATCGTAGAAGAAGGAGTCGGAGATATCAAATTTGGACTACAACGGTGTGTTGCTGCTTGAGGAAATTCCTGGCAACATCACTATGCTAGTTAGCATAGCGCTTATTATGCGCTACATAAGCTCATGCACTTAGATAGAGCATTTTTTTTATTTTTTTAGAAATCAACTTTAGCGTTTTTTATGCGCTACATAAGATCACGAACTTGGATAGCACTTTTTAAAAGCGCTATCTAAGCACTTTTTTTATTTTTTTAGAAATCAACTTTCATAGCGCTTTTTATGTGCTATCTGAGCATTTTTTTATATTTTTAGAAATCAACTTGAATAGCGCTTTTAAAAAGCGCTATGCAAGTAAGCGCTATACAAGTTTAAGTTCATTTTTTTTTTGGTTGCACCTATTTTAAATTATATAAAAATAAAAATTAATACACACCTATTTTAAATAATATAAAAATTAATAGAAACTAGCAATCAGCCCATTCAACAATAATAATCAACCTTTCATTTATTTACATAACAATAATTGTTACAATCATTCAAAAGAGTTATACTAACAAGAGTTAAAAGAAATTTGTTCTCTTGATCATCAATAATATCATTAAAATTATAATCAACACTAGTTAGAAACAAAAAAAAATTGTAGTACCTATTTTCTACTACTTCCCTCCCATCTTCTCCTTAAGAAATTGGTTATACAAGTATCCTGCCCAATTAACCTGAAAAATCAGCATTTTTCCTCGGAGGATAACACTTGATTCGGTTTGTATGGACAAACTGTACCAAAAAAATTACAAGACAAATTTTTATTAGAAACAACATTATTGAAAAAAATTATGCCAAAATACAGGTGCCCAACAACAACAACAACAACAACATCAGCAACAATTAAGCCAAAATACAGGTGTCCAATAACAACAACAACAACAGCAACATCAACAGCAGCAGCAACAACATCAACAACAACAACAACAACAACAACAACAACAACAACAACAACAACAACAACAACAACAACAACAACAACAACAACAACAACAAAAACAACAACGGTAGCAGCAACAAGGGCAACAGCCATATTATTGTGACAAGTAACATGAAATAAGCAAGTAAGAAAATAGGCTAGTCTATAAAAAAATTACTGCACAATGCAGAAATGGATCCTAAAACTGCCAAGCAGAAGGGGTTTAAGCTGAAAGATGTCAGACGTTACTGCAGGCAGCCAACGAAGGAAGAATAAACTATTTTCTTGTCACAAACATGAAGCATGTATCAAGCCTAACGGTTAACCATGAATACATAGAGAATGCCTTGAGATTTTCCACGAAAATTAGTAAATTTTAGCAACATGACGGATCATTTTAAGAGTAGGGAATCTAATGACCAAATACTCAAATGCTATCAAAACAAAGAGTAAAGTTCTGGTGATTTAAAGTGCTCGCTCATACCAAATATGATTGTCCATAAGAAAGGTCGGGGGCTTAAGTCCCCCTATCCACATGTTGTGTACTAATCTCCTCCCCTCAAGTTTCCCTTTGTAATAGACTAGGGCGATAAATCAAATCAGATTGAGATTTCCTCAGTAGGATTGCAATATTTTTTTGCAAAAAAGAATTATAGACATGAATACCCTTAGTGATTGCAGTACATCACTAAACGTGAGAATTAAGACATTACAGTTGATAAAGGCTAATTTAGCAACTTTACCAAAAAATAGACACTCGATTTGTAGACCAACACCAATTTATGGGACCGAGAGAGTATAGCAGCAATACAACAGTTCTAATTCTATACGAACGTTAGTTTTTAGTTGGGAATTTAAATCTTTTTTGGTTTAGGAACTAGTATTAGTCTACAAAAAGCTTGCAATACTTTTAGTTTATTGAAAATTGAATATGAAGAGTTTTCCTAGCATCAAGTGCTTTGTTTTATTGAATTGAGTGATTCAAATTACTGGGTGTGTGACATTCAAATTACGGAGAGGATTGTGTTTCTAGCTTCCTTGTTGGCATCGGCTTTTGGTGATTTCGAGGATTATCTTTGACTGATTTGTGCCAAGATCGGAAAGCAGTGTTTCATTAGGTCTATGCTGTCTTAACGATTGCTTTGTACTTTTCCTAATATTTCTATTTTAGTTTGTTTTACAAGAGGACACCTTGTCCTCTTCTCTATGTAATATTCTCCCTTCTAATAAAGCTTCTTTTATCAAAAATTATATATATATATATATAAATATATAAATTAAACTATCAATTAGAAGAACACCTCATAATGATCAAGCTCCACTTTTGAAGATTTAGGTTATGCTTGTTACCTGAAAAGCTTCACTTTCTACACGAAGGATTACACCAAAGTTTGAATTACTGCACCAGGGTAGACAATCACATAAGAATTCTCTATAGTAAAGAGAGATACAACAAGGGTAATGCAACAAAAGTACTTCTACAAAACCCTAATTAACCTGCTAAAAAGTCAAACTTCCACCTCAACAATTGAGACAAATGTCGACTGGCTTGAAGTTAGTTAAGGTTACTTATCACTTTTTCACATCACATGATAAACTACAATTTCAAAATCCCATCCAAAGATTATAACTTTTTAAAGCAAGCACACACATTAGCTGACTCTAGAGTCTAGATTCAACTTACAGTTACATAAACCAGAGAGAAGATTTACATACATAGCTTCAAATTAAAATGTGATAAATAGTAACAGTTCCCATACACATGTGAAGTGAAATGCAATAGCCCACAGAGAAATATTTTCATTTCTTGCAAAAACAAATCCATATGACGATTTTAATTTTCAGCAATCAGGTTTATCATTCAGATGGTTTCTAGTAATACTGGGAAGTAGAAGACGCAATTCAGCCACAAAAAACCAATTACACCACTATGTGCTTTGAAGCAACTACTTGTATATATGCACAAATCCACATACACAGATTAATCAAAGATATTGATGAATTGGATTTAAGATGATTTTAGAGATGGGAACAAGAGAGGTTATCTGCAGATTAATCATTGACGATTTTAGACGAGAAAAGTGAGAGAACTCTTCAGAAAACAATGGATCCTCTTCGAGACTTAAGTTTTCAGTGGCCACTTTGTCTACCTGATATTTCATGTCTAGAAAACTAAGGACGAATTAAATATTGCGATTATGAGAACAGAATCAATATATATTTAGACAGTTATAACTTATGTGGAAATTTTAGAACAGAAGACTCAGTAAGGACATTTTATTATTATTTTTTCGCATGCATGAACAATTTACAAACTTACTCCAATAGGACAAGATCATGAAGCTAGTAATCCCAAATACGAGTGATGCCAGATGTAACTTCTGAGCTCTCGACGACATTGTCGGCAAATACACGGAGCTGAAAATAGAATGTGCCAACATTAAACGAATTGCAGTCGATAAAAATTACAAACTTAAGGAGTATAGAGTTCCACATTCACTACTAGAAACTGTGTCTTTAGCGACGGAAATACTAGCGGCGGAATCATTCTGTCGCTATATAGCAACGGAAATTATGCTATAGCGGCGGAATAAATTTGGCATCGATATTACCAACGGAATTTAATTCTAGTCGCTGATTCCGTCGATAAAAACGAATATTCGTCGAATATTCGTTTCATTACCGTCACTAAATTGGCGCCTAGATTACCGACAGAAATTTTGGTCGGTATTGCTTTCTCAGCGGCGAAATTATTCCGTCGGTGGTAATTAAATATTTTTTAATTTTTTTAATTTACCCAGCGACGGAATAATTCCGTCGGTGATAATATAATTTTTTTTTAAATTAATCAGCGACTGAATAATTCCGTCGGTGATAATATATTTTTTTTAATTTTTTTTTTAATTTTTCAGCGACGGAATATTTTCGTCGGTGATAATATAATTTGGTTTTAAATTTTTTTAATTTATCAGCGACGAAATAATTTCGTCGGTGATAAGAGGTAATTGCCGATAGAAATACAATGAGTTGATTGATGAGTTATATAAAAAGACGAACTTAGATCGGTCTCAATTTAATTTGGAAGTCATTTACAGATGCCCTCATTCTTTTGATAGCGTGATTTGTGAGTACTTTCCTTTCCGTATTGAAGATGATGCGTGTATGAATGTAATGTTCGATCAGTTTGCTAAATTTGGGGGGATTGAAAATTTGCAGTTGTATGTGGTTGTAAAATTGATTGAAAATCGACCCAATCCAGAGTTTGAAACACAGCACAGAGAGACCATTTATGGGTATTCACCAACTGGTTACCGTGATGCAGGGGTTTGTCCAAGTTCCCAAACTCTTGTATCAACCCGAACACCAAATTATGATGATGGGGCATTTGGGCATAATTATCATGTTAATGATGATGATTGGACATTTGGGCATAATGATCATGCTAAAGGATTGTCTTGGAAAGCTTCATCCTCAACCGGATCTTCAATCGCTCTCCGTATAAATTCCTGGGTTGCGATCGGTGTTTGTTGTGAAGAGAAGTTTTGACGGTCGTAATTTCTCTGACGCATGGCGGCCTGTACGGCACCGGCGGGACCAGGAATAACACGCGATGAAGAGGAGCCTTCACCGCGGAAAAAAAAAACGCTGCTCGTTAGGATCCATTTTTTTTTGGTTTAATAGAATTTGGATTGAGAAGATTGAGTGAGGGTTGCTAGGAGAATACGAGAGAGAGAGAGAGAGAGAGAGAGAGAGAGAGAGAGAGAGAGAGAGAGAGAGAGAGAGAGAGAGAATGAACGAGGAAGGAGAGGAAGAAGATAAATGAATCTGGAAAGCTGGGGGTATTTATTAAACTTAAACTCACTACACCGTGTAGCGAGTTTGAATTGGGTGTTCAAAATCGCTACACGGTGTAGCGATTTCAGTTTAATTAATTGCCCTAATTAATGACCAACTGCCAAACCCTAATTACACAAAACTCGCTACACGGTGTAGAGAGTTTGACCAGCTCAAGTCAAACTCGCTACACGGTGTAGCGAGTTACAAAAAAAGGGACACTTTGGGCAATACTTTGAACAGTAAGTTATTTTGGTAAATAAAAAAGTAAAAAGTGATTATTTGAGAAAAAATTCATAATTCCGTTGGTGATAATATAATTTGTTTTTAAATTTTTTTAATTTTTCAGCGACGGAATAATTCCGTCGGTGATAATATACTTTTTTTTTAAATTAAAAAAAAAACACTAATTAATAAAGTCTAAAATATTATTTCCTAGTGAATATAAAATTAAAAACAAATAAATATATGGTAGTTCGTCCCTCTTTTCTTCTTTATACTTTCATTTATTTAGTTTTTTTGTATCTTTTTATATACCTTTTTTTTAATAAAAAAACCACTAATTAACAAAGTCTAAAATATTATTTCCTAGTGAATAAAAAATTAAAAAATAAAATACATAAGTATAGGGTAATCCGTTCCTCTTTTCTTCTATATACTTTCATTTATTAGTTTTTTTTCTATATTTTTTATATACATTAAAAAAACCACTAATTAACAAAGTCTAAATATTATTTCCTAGTGAATAAAAAATTATAAATAAATAAATAAATAAATATAGGGTAGTCCGTCCCTCTTTTGTTCTATATACTTTCATTTATATTTAGTTTTTTTTCTATCTTTTTTTATATATCTTTTAAAAAAAACCACTAATTAACAAAATCTAAAATATTATTTTCTAGTGAATAAAAAAATTAAAAATAAATAAATAAATAAATATAGGGTAGTCCGTCCCTCTTTTATTCTATACTAGAGCAAGTGTTTTTTTTTTAAATTAAATTTTTTTTAATTTAAAAAATATTTTAAAAAATATTTTTTTTTTCTTTTTATTAAGGGCAAAATGGGAAAGGGACAACTTAGTGAGGGCAAAATGGGAAATTTGACCATTGGAACTGTTCATTCAACTGTAGCAAAGAGGGTTCCCATTTATACTCTAGATACTTTCATTTATTTAGTTTTTTTCTATCTTTTTTTATATACCTTTTAAAAAAATCAAACCACTAATTAACAAAGTCTAAAATATTATTTTCTAGTGAATAAAAAATTAATAAATAAATAAATAAATAATGGTTTAGGGGTTAGAATTTAGGGTTTAGGGGTATAACTGTTTAGGAGATAGGGGTTAGGGTTCAAGGTTAGGGTTTAGGGTTATGATTTAGGGTTTAGGGGTATAAGGGTTTAGTTAGGGGTTAGGGTTTAAGGGTTTAGTTAGGGGTTAGGGTTTAGGGGTATAAGGGGTTAACTTTTTAACAGTTTCTGTTAAGTTCTATTAGAAAGTTAACTTTTTTAAAAAAAAAAAAAAACAATTTTTGGATAAAGAGGACTATTTTAGACTTTTATTTACTACATACATTTTTTTGCAAAAAGTTATATAAAAAAAGTTATGAATTTTGAAAGAAATAAAACTTAACTTTTTTACACTAAAACATAACACATACCATATACCCTAAACCATAACTCATATCCTATACCATATATATACCCAATACCGCAAACACTCATACTTTATACCCTAAATCATATACTCCATATCATATACACATACCATATACTCTAAATCATAACCCATATACATATATCCTAAACCTTAACATATACCCTAAAATATAACCCATACCCTATACCCTAAACCATATCTCATATCATATACCATATATATACCTAATACACCAAACAACCATACTTTATATCCTAAATCATATACTCTGTATCATATACACAATACACCAAATAACCATACTTTATACCCTAAATCATATACTCCAAAGCGGTAGTAGTGGTAGTAGTAGTGGTGGTAGTGATAGTGGTGGTGATAGTAGTGGTAGTAGTGGTAGTGATAGTAGTGGTGGTAGTGGTAGTAGTGATGTTAGTATAGTAGTGGTGGTAGTGGTGGTGGTGGTGGTGGTGGTACTGGTAGTACACTACCAGAAAAACATGTTTTAGCGGCGAAAATTTTCGCTGCTAAAATCAAAATTCCGTCGCTAAAGTTAATCACCGATGGAAAAATTTCGTCGGTGGTCCGCCGCTAAGATCTCGCCGCAGTGGTCCGACGGACCAAATTCCGTCTGTATTCTTTTGATTTTACCGACAGAATTAAATTTCGTCGGTGATCTTTTGATATCAGCGACGAAAATTTCCGTCACTGAATTAATATAATTTAATTAAATTTTTATTTCAGCGATGGAAATTTCCGCCGGTGAAATAAAAATTTAATTAAATTATATTAATTCAGCGACGGAAATTTCTGTCGCTGAAATAATTTAATTTAATTAATTTTAATTTCACCGGCGGAAATTTCCGTCGCTGAAATAAAAATTTAATTAAATTAAATTAATTCAGCGACGGAAATTTCCATCGCTGTACTAATTAATATTAATTAAATTTTTATTCCAGCGACGGAATATTCCGCCGGTGAAAATAAAAATTAAATTAAAATTAAAATTAAAATTAATTGATATAGCGGCGGAAATTTCCGTCGTTGGAATAAAAATTTAATTAAAATTAATTAATACAGGGACGAAAATTTTCGTCGCTGATAATGCAATAAAATAAAATAAAAAATTTAAAATATCAATTAACCAATTTTTTTGTACCTGATATAACAATTCAATTGATAAAACTAAAACTATAAAACTAAAAACAAAATATCAGCGTATCAAACTAAAAACCAAATATCACTGTACCAAATCGGGAGGGGGAGGGTGGGAGGGGGAAGGGGGGGCCGGGGCTCCCGTGGGTACCAAATATCAAAAATGTTTACAAACAAGTATAAAATAGTATCAATCAGCGAACCAAACAAAAAACCAAAATCACCGTACCAAATCGGGAGGGGGGAGGGGGGAGGGTGAGGGAGGGGGGAGGAGGGGGTCGGGGCTCCCGCGGGTACCAAATATCATAAATGTTATTACAAACAAGTATAAAATAGTACGAAAACAACTCGGGGGGAATGGGGGAGGCTGGAAATTACCCAGCTACTGTTGATTCTCCATATGGGCCATCAACATCGCAAATTTTCTATCATTCTCCGCCTGACGCCGATCATTCTTCGCCTGCATCTGCGTCTGAGCCTCCAAAGCCTCCGAAAGCTTTGACCTAGCCTCTGCAGCCACGCGTCTCTCCTCAGTCAACTCAGCCTCCAGAGTGTCGATCCTCGAATCATTTCGAGTATCGGGCGTGAAAACATATGGCCGACGACCGGTCGACGTCGATGGGCATTGCCGCCCGTAATCCCCCATCCCTAACACTCGGTCTCCTCTCTTTGGATGTCCATCCGAGGTGACCGAGTGCCAAACATCAGGCACGAAGGGAACGGGCTGGCCGGGAGGCATACCTTTGGGAACAACGGCGGCTTGATATGTACTCTATCAAAATAAAACAAACAATTATAATCATATACACAATGTAATGTACATAAATAAATTTACATATTCAAAATGAAGTCATTTAATGATTGTTTACTTACAAAGGCCAATGCAAAGCGATTGTCAACCCATTGCGGAGGTTGATCGGGCGATGTAGGAGTTCGAACATGGGTGCTAACGAAAACATCCAAAAAACTGACATCCGGGCCATGTTCCTTTGCCTATAAATAAAATAAGCGAGATTATTATTTTGAAATTGTATAAATGCAACATACGTACATAAACCTATTTGAAAGCATGCATACACTACTACATATAAACTAACATACATACCATATGATAGTGATGCTCGCCGACTGGTATCGTCCCCATCGTATGCTTTGTCGCCGACCCCGAGGAGCCCGCTCTATTTGCCCGAGCCTGTTGGGCGATCGCTATCGCCCCATCCGACGACCAATGTTCGTAAAATCTACGAAACACCTCCTCAGTCATCCAAGGAGGTGTCAAGGGCTGTAATTTCGCCTCAAGCCGCTTAATAAAAAATTTAGACTTCGTCATACCTATAAAAATATGAATATCTCGTAAACATATAATGATAACATTATAAAATTAAAATAGTATAATCATTGTTAATTAAATTAATTAAGGATAGATAAATATGTTACCAATATGATCCTGAAATAACTTCTGACACTGTTTCTTGAAACATATTTAGCCGCGGCCTCGTCGATATCCGGCGTCCATGTAAATTTCAACTACAACATATAATGATAACATTACAAAACTAAAAGAGTATAATCATTACTAATTATAACATTTTAATAACAAACTAACATTTAAGTTTTAAATAAAAACCATTAACACATTACCTTAAACTCCTCTCAAGCATTCTCCTTCTCCTCCAGTGGCAATGATTACCGGTTGGGCCAAAACTCTGCCATGACCCGAGACCGCCAATACTGCCCAATCTTTGCCCTGGGGTAGGGTATCCACCTACAAACCTGTCAAGTATATTTATACAATAACATTTTAACTTAAATAATGAATTATATATAAAACAAAAAGGAACCAACTTATATCAAATTAATGAAGAGTTACTTACTGGTCATAAAGTGGCGATATCTAGAGAAATGTCCTCCCCTCAGAATCGACAGGAGTAGGAGTATCGGCCCCAGAGGTTGAGCTGGTACTACTAAGTGTAGGGTCGACATCAAAAGTATCGGTAGCACCTGTACTGGATCTGAACGGTTGCGTCCCAGTAATAGATGTGTATACGGGGCGTGTCTTCTTGCCCGCTCTACTAGAACTCCTGTCTAAATACACTAAAAATATTAAAATATACAATTTTAACAAAAGGAAACAATATATTCACAACACATATAAAACTTTAATGTTCTAATAATCTAAAGCATTCACAATACATATAAAACTTTAAACTATTAATAATTTAAAGCAATCACAATACATATAAAACTTTAAAGTTCTAATAATCTAAAGTATTCACAATACATATAAAACTTTAAACTATTAATAATATAAAGCATTCACAATACATATAAAACTTTAAAGTTCTAATAATCTAAAGCATTCACAATACATATAAAAGTATTAAAATTATTTAATACTTGAGCCCACAATTTTAGTCGCTAAATACAATTTGTGCTTACAGAATCTCCCTACCCAATTTGTGCGGTTGAATATGTTACATTTTTGCTTTATTAATTTCCTTTTTGGTCTATCCCATTTTAAGAATTTTTTTTTTTTGCCACAAGATATGGGTGCTTGTTTGACTGGCTAAATATTCATAATTATATTGTTTTGTAACTTTGTTGTTCCAATTGCTTCAATTTTGTTTCTTTTATCATCCATGCTATTAACAAAATACAACATGTATCTAGAGCACCAGTGATTTACACAAGCCATCTAATACAACTAGAACTAACTTGCTCTTTCTCTTTGTGACAGATTGTAAATATGATAACCAATGTAAGGTGAGACATGTATGCCAAACACTAATGAACTTCTCATAACAACAAAATCTAGCGACTAATTTGTCTAGCATTCCATTTAGCATGCTAAAACTTGCAATTACATGTAAAATGGATATGTTTTCATTCTCAACCTATATAGTTACTTTTATATAAAAACCATCAGAAAAGTATAAACAGCAAAACTCTAACTTTAAACACTAATACACATTGACCACCACTAAATACTTTGTTCTCAGTCCCTAATTACACTATCAACCCTAACTTTAGATACATTATTATCAACCAACAAAAACATAAACTCAAAGCTATTTTGAATAGGTAACAATAAAAGGAAACTAGTAGTCAATAAATAAGAACAAGGAAATTGGATCTCATAATTACATTAGGAGATCCCTATATCATAACAGGATGCCATGGTTGTGGTCATGACTAAATCAAAGAAATTTGCTTGATTGCATAAATGGGAATTTAAAGCAATACAGAGGGGAAATGTGATGGTCTGAGTTTGAGGAAAGAATGTATTTCAATAACAAGCCCAAATTATATTAAATTAACTTATAATCACCTCTTCCAGTTGAAAACGCAAACAAGCATATTAGGTCAATTTCACAACATAACTATTAAGATATACAAAATAACCATCTACAAATTAATCTAAATTTCACATCAAGAACAACAGCTCGAGACGGCAAGGAGGGATGTGAGAGAGAAGAGATTACAAATTACCAGTTGAGGCGATTAACGGAGAAGGAGGAGCTATGATTT
This sequence comes from Adenophora triphylla var. japonica, assembly GCA_022495995.1. Lineage (NCBI taxonomy): Eukaryota > Viridiplantae > Streptophyta > Magnoliopsida > Asterales > Campanulaceae > Adenophora > Adenophora triphylla. The sequence continues at coordinate 276,932 of JAFEMH010001330.1, forward strand.
TTCCGGCCGGTGTGTGAGTGAGACGGCGGCAGCTAACACGGCGGTGGCGGTAGAGTTGAGAGGGACGGAGGTGAGGCGACGGCGGTGAGAGATAGTAGCGGTGATGAGGCGAGGCGGCAGCTCGGTGAGGGAAGAGAGAGAGAGAGAGAGAATTTCAGAGGGAGAGACTGTGATGTTTAATTAGGGCGTAAAATTCCAATTTATATTTCACCTCAGCGAAGGAAAATTCCATCGCTGGTAATTACGTAATCACACGGATTGATGACTTGGCTTGTACCACCGACGGAAATTTCCGTCGCTGGTTTAATTAACCTCAGCGACGGAATTATTCCGCCGCTAAATATTAAATACATCGACGGAATTTAAATTCCGCTGCTAGAATTAATATTTAGCGGCGAAATAATTCCGCGCTGAGGTTAATTAATTTTAATTTATTAAATATCATTATTTTTATTTATATAAAACATGAAAATTAGTTTAAATAAAATTATTTTAAATTACTCTCAAAAAAATAAATATGAGTCAATAAATATTATTTTTGAAAAAATAAATAAATCATAAATATTAATTAATTTTAATTTAATAAATATCATTATTTTTATTTATATAAAACATGAAAATTATTTTGAATAAAATTATTTTAAATTACTCTAAAAAAAATAAATATGAGTCAATAAATATTATTTTTGAAAAATAAATAAATCATAAATTAAAATAAAATAAAAATAGAGCTAAACAAATTTAAAAAAATCTAATTAACACCGACATAATTATTCCGTCGCTACTACCACCACCATCACTATCATCACTACAATCACTACTACGACCACTACCACCACCACCACTCCACCACTACTATCACAACCACTACCGCCATTACTATACCACACCACAACTATTACTACTACCACCACTACTACCACCACAACCACGCACCACCACCATCACTATCAGCATAACAATCACTACTACCACCACTACCACCACCACCACTCCACCACTACTATCACGTACAACCACTAGCACCATTACTATACCACACCACAACTATATTACTACTACCTCCACTACTACCACCACCACCACCACGCACCACCACCAGCACTATCACCACTACAATCACTATAACCACCACGTACTACCTCCACCACCACTCCACCACTACTATCACAACCACTACCACCATTACTATACCACACCACAACTACTACTACTACTACCATCACTACTACCACCACCACCACGCACCACCACCATCACTATCACCACTACAATCACTACTACCACCACTACCACCACCAGGCCACCACTCCACCACTACTATCACAACCACTACCACCATTACTATACCACCACAACTATTACTACTAAAACCTAACCCCTAAACCATAAACCCTAAACACTAAACTGTAACCCCTAAACCCTGAACCCTAAACCCTAACCCCTAAACCATAAACCCTAAACCCTAAACCCTAACCCTTAAACCATAAACCCTAAACCCTATACCCCTAAACCTTAAACCCTAAACCCTAACCCCTAAACCCTAACCCTAAACCCTAAACCTTAACCCCTAAAACATAAACCCTAAACCTTAAACCCTAAACCCTAACCCCTAACGCTACCAGAAAAAGGTCGTTTAGCGACGAAAATTTCCGTCGCTAAAATTAAATTTCCGTCGCTAAAAATAATCACCGGCGGAAAAATTCCGTCGGTGGTCCGCCGCTACCAGCCCGTCGCAGTGCTCCGACGGGTCAATTTCCGCCGGTATTTTTTGATTTTACCGACGGAATTTAATTCCGCCGGTGAATTAATGGTTCCAGCGACGGAAATTTCCGCCGTTAAATCAATTTAATTTAATTAAATTTTCATTTCAGCGGGGGAAATTTCCGTCGCTATAATGAAAATTAATTTAATTAAATTAATTTCAGCGGCGAAAATTTCCGTCGCTGTAATAAAAATTAAATTAAAATAATTTCAGCGGCGGAAATTACCGTCGCTGAAATTATTTAATTTTAATTTAATTTTTATTACAGCGACGAAAATTTCCGCCGCTGAAATCAAAAATTAATAAAAATTAAATGAGCTAGCGGTGGAAATTTCCGTCGCTGAAATAAAATTTAATTAAAATAAATTAATTTCAGCGACGGAAATTTCCGACGCTGAAATTAATTTATTTTAATTTTCGCTGCTAAATAGCGACGGAATGCTTCCGTCGCTGTTTTTTCTGTCGCTAAAACACCTGTTTCTGGTAGTGTAAACCATAAACCCTATACCCCTAAACCCTAAACCTTAAACCCTAAACCCTAATCCCAAAACCATAAACCCTAAACCCTAAACCATAAACCCTAAACCCTATACCCCTAAACCCTAAACCATAAATCAACTGCAGGATGAGATTTTGGGTTTAGATGTTCAACTTCAGCAGGGGTTGGATGATAGTATTGATCAATTGTTGAAACAGAAGAAGATTGATTTGGTCCAGGTTTTGAGGTGGGAGAATGAGTTGAAACAGCAGCAGTCTAGGCAGTTATTGGTGCAAGTTGGGGATAGAAACTCTGCTTTCTTCCATGCGAGTATGAAGGAAAGGTGTAGAATGAATGCATTGAAGCTTCAGTTGGCGGATGGATCGTGGTGCACCAATGAGACAGTCTTGGGCAATCTGGGTGCAGCTTATTTTGAGGATATTTTCAGATCATCTCCGCATGTGATCGAGGATAGTCTTTTTGAGGGAATTGGGGAAGATATAACAGAGGCAGACAATCTTGTTCTGACGGCTATTCTGAATGAAGAAGAGGTTTGGGAGGCTATTAAATCTTTGAACGCCGATAGTGCTCCAGGAGTGGATGGCTTCACGGGTCAGTTTTTTTGGGGTTGTTGGTCTATTATAAAGGAGGATGTGGTGGCAGCGGTTCAGGCTTTTTATAATGGGGTGGGTGGCGTTACCTAGGGGTTTATCCTCTAATGTCCTTATTCTTTTGCCTAAGGTGGATAAGCCATCGGGTTTTAAGGATTTGCGACCTATTAGTTTATCGACATTTTTGAATAAGGTTATTTCTAAAATCCTTACTCTTCGGATGGCTTCGGTAATTCATAAGGTGATATCTCTGGAGCAAACGGGCTTTATCAAGGGAAGAGGTATTCAAGAGAATATTGCTTTGGCTCATGAGCTTGTGCATAGGGTGGATCAGAAAGTGGTAGGAGGCAATGTCCTCTTTAAGCTGGATATGTCTAAAGCCTATGACCGTCTTGAGTGGGATTTTCTGCTTCGTGCTATGGCTGCGTTTGGGTTCAATAGCAGTTGCAGGGATTTGGTGTGGCGTTTGGTGCAGGGCAACTGGTATTCAGTAAGGCTGGGAGGTGTCTCTCATGGTTTCTTTGCTACTTCTAGGGGAGTGAAACAGGGTGACCCTCTATCCCCTTTATTATTCATCATTGCGCAAGAGGTTTTATCAAGAGCCATGCATAGAGCGCTTCGGGAGAATACGTTCCGTCTTTTTGACCATGGGCGAGGTGGGGTCCAGATTTCTCATCTTTTAAATGCAGATGATATGTTGATCTTTTGCAATGGCTGGAAGGGTTCGATAGAAGGTCTGCGGGGTGTTTTGTCTAGATATGAGCGGGCATCCGGGCAGCTTATAAACCTAGAAAAAAGTGGTTTTTATGTGGGGAAGAAGTTGAGAAACTTTAAGATTGAGAACATCCGGAGATGGTCAGGGTGCACGCATCAACAGTTTCCATTGAAGTATCTTCGTGTTCCCCTGTTCAAAGGAAGGATTCAACGGGTGCATTTTACGGAGTTGGAGGCTAAGGTTATGAAGCGAGTTAACGGATGGAAAGCTCGCCTTTTATCTTTTGGAGGTAAGCTAACGATATTGAAATCTGTTCTTTCTAACATTCCAATATATTCCATGGGAGTTTTAAAGGTTCCTAAGAGTGTGATAAGGAATTTAGAGGGTATTATGGCTAATTTCCTATGGAGTAATGGGGGTGAGAAACGTTCGCAATGGGTGGCTTGGCAGGAGGTGTGCAAACCATATCAGGAAGGTGGTTTGGGGGTCAGATCATTAAAGGAGGTTAATGATATGATGATTGCCAATTTGGCTTGGGCGGCTGTTTATGGCAATTCTCTATGGTCTACTTTCATGCGTGAGAAGTATGGGTGGAAGGCAGCGGAATCCAGTTCTCATGTTTGGAAAGCAGCAACTTGTTTTCTGCCACAGATAGAGGATTGTAGTAGATGGATTGTTGGTAAGGGAGACATCAGCTTTTGGGTGGATAATTGGTGTGGTGATGTAAGTACCCAAATCCGGATCGTCAAAATTCGTCAGAAAGTTAACCGAAATCTTTTAACTGGCCCGCTCCAGGTTAACCGGAACCCGTTAAGCTCCCCGTTGCCAAGCCAACGAGACGTCCCGGGACTGCCCCGATCATCCCAATGTCGAAGCGTACTTAACACATGTCATCGCATGTAAAAGTACGGCTTTCCCTGAAAAACGCACTTTTCGGCACTTTCCGGGGGCGTTTCGGACATTTTCCGAACTGTTATTTTAAAAACGGACAAAACCGGGACCCGGAAATGAACTCCCACACAAATGGTGAGTCATGGGACACGTGGCAAACATGCCACCTCCCTCTAGTCACCTTTCAATCAGAAATCAAGGCCAAATGACCAAAATACCCCTGGATTGCAGACCAAGTCCGACCGGACTCATTTGCAAGTTCTGAGAAATTGCCAACAAGTCCCTCAAAATTCCAAAATACCACAAAACCCCCTGGATTTCATGATAAGTCCGGCCGGACTCATACTGAAAATTCACCTATAAATAGAAGGGCTGTCAAAGCCAGAAAACACAACAAAATTACTCTCCATTTTCACCATAGCCACGGCCCAACTGAGTTTCACCCCTTCCCGAGCTCCTGTTTCATCTCGATTCGCGTGAAACTTCCGTATTTCGATCAAATACGCCCCTCACCACTCTGAAACACCGTTCCAAACTACTTTCCATATCCATTATACACCCCCCGAGCCAAAGGAGTCGGCCCTAGCCATAGGTATAACTCCCTCTCTCTAATCTCTCATTTCGTCTCGGTTTACGCGCCAGTCGCTACAACCGTTTCGAACAACGTTATTGAAATGTAGACGCCTCCGTCTATGGGGTCCGATACGTTTTATCCCCTCGATCCTCTTCTCTTCCCGTAAGAGAAGTAATCACGGGTTAAAATGGCATTCCGACCCCGTTCCGTTTAAATTTCTGTCATTTACCATTCCGGATCGATCGATCCTTCGATTGTCGTTTACTTTTCTGTCATTAACCATTGCAGATCAATCGATCCGTGGATTGTCATTTACTTTTCTGTCATTTACAACTCCGAGCCGTTTTGGCTCGTCGATCGTCATTTACAACTCCGAGCCATTTTGGCTCGTCGATCGTCATTTACGATTCCGGATCGTTCGATTCCGTCGATACCGCATTTAAATACTGTCATTTACAAGTCCGACCCATTTGGATCGTGATAGTATTTACTTTTCAAAGTCCGAGTCGCAACCCGATTCGTTGATTGCAAATCATTTAATACGCTTTTTCCCGTAAAAATCGTTAACAATGTAATGCCCGGTTCAAAACCGGAGTTCGACCTTCGAACTCTCTTTCAAAAAGCGTGAAATGACGTTTGGCATCCAAACGCTCATCTTCAAACTTAAAAGCAAACTTTTGACATTCAAAAACATTTAATACGTTTTTCCCGTAAAATCGTTTACAATGTAATGTCCGGTTCAAAACCGGAGTTCGTCCTTCGAACTCTCTTTCAAAAAGCTCAAAATCGACGTTTGCTACGCAAACGCTCATTTCAAACTCAAAATCGACGTTTGCCACGCGAACGCTCATTTCCGTCTCAAAACCGACGTTTGTCATTCAAACGCTCGCCTTTTCAAACAGGTCACCTAATCAACGTTTGACATTCAAACCAAGATTAAGCTTGTCATTCAAGCCCCCATTTCAAAACACACACACACACACACACGATTTTGAGAAAGGTAGAAAGACTCGTCATACGAGGCATTTCAGGTGATCTCGTAATACTCTTCCCGAAACGTAACATGACCTCCGAACCTAACAATCTCTGGTACCAAATAGCTTTTTACTCATTTTTTCTACCAATAAAAATGATCCCCTATTTTCAAAGCCTTTTCCTAAGTTTTTGCTACCTATAAAAACGACACCATTTTCACTAAAGCCATTTCTCAACGTTTGGGCTCAAAATACAAAAACCGCGTGGCGACTCCTCATTCCTTCCCAAGAAGCGAGGTCTCAAACACCAACCCTCCGCAAAAGACAACCGCTTCGCTCGCGCGAACCCGGGTAATTTCAGTTGGCGACTCCGCTGGGGACTTGGATACTTTTTTCAAAACTACCGTTGTTTTCAAAAAAAGCCTTCAGTGGGTCAAACTTTCGTTTACCCTTCCTCGTTTTCGTGTACGTGTTTTACTTTTAACCTCGAACGGTTTTTTCCAAAGGCATTACATTGTTGTCTTTTCAAAATCATACCATGTTTGTGCATCCCCATTCATGTTTGATTTTCATTGCTATCTTTTGAATTGCGCATCAAAATTCTTTAAGACACATTCTGAAAAATCTTTATTTTACTCAGAAAAAGAATTTTAGTGACCGCACACTACTCGCACTTGCTGCCTCGGTACACCGCACTTCACGTGCACTTGCTACCTCGGTACACTGCACACTACAACCCATAACCCGGGATGGCCTTATCAGTTGCACCTTGGTTGGTCTGCCAGACACCTTTCGAGGGCGCACGGGGTCGTCCTAAACAGCCCATCCTAGCCCGTGTAAGCCATGCACTCTTTGTGTCACACTTTGTCCAAGACCCCGGTTGGTTTTTGGCTTAGTTCGTGTCATAAAGCCTAAGTGTATGTTTTTTATGCCGGGTCCCGCCACGAGTCAAGCTCGAGAGGTTGAGACCGAAGGTCGTTCTGGACCCGAAGTCTTGAGATTTTCAGCCTTGACTTTGACGCGGAGCTCTGCCGAAAAATATACCCGAAGGTTCAATGTGACACCGTGTCACCAAACCCTCACCGTATTCACCGTGCCAGCCACAACTTGGCTAACGCCAAAAGCTAAGGTCCCTCGCGCAAGCGAGTCAGGAGAGGTCATGCCAAAATTTTGGCACGATCCCCGCCTTAACTTAAGGACGTTGACTTCGACTGTGGCCCGTGCGTCACATACGTTGGAAGTTTGCGTGATCAGCTAGCCTTAAGTTTACTTTTTCCTTTGTCGGTGGAACTCGCTTGCCTTATAGGACCTCGCTCGGGATAATCCGTCCCGAGAAAGATGATCTACAAATGGAAAAGAGGGGCTTATAAGCGTAGTGACGAGATCCACTGATTAGAGCTCTAGGATTAGTTGCGAAAAAAAAAGACTTGCTCTTTTCCAACCAATTAGGACTCTAAGAAAACGCGCTTTAAGTAAACATTAATCGGTAACTGCACATTGCACAAGCCCGAAACCTTGAACCAAATCCCCTTTTCCGAAGCCTAAACCCTACCTTTCGTTCCCTGCAGCGAGCAGAAAGTGGTTCAGATTTCCGGGTCAGTGCCTTGCCAGAATCACCGTTACGGCAGCGTCAGACAGTTCTTCGGTTCCCTCAGTTCCCTCAGCCAGAATTTCCGACATGTCTAGCTCACCGAGAAATCGTGACGGGGAAGGACCCCCGCCACCGGTAACAGATATGACTTTGGAAGAAGCCATCCGGGCTTGTGAGGTTCACAAGAGGTAGAAAGAAGATCAGCAGAATTTCGTGGTACAGCTTCGAGATGAGCGAGGTATAGCAGCTATCCCCCAGTCAGATGGTACTTTTGTCCTGGTCGAGGATGACGATTCCCCAAAACCAGCTCCTCAAACCTTAAACCAGGTTCCTCCCCCGCCAACTTACGGGTTGCCTTCGAACCAAGGAAACAGCTGCCCTAGGCTCCACGTTGCCACCTCTCAGGGCAACCCTGCCATATTTGGCCAGGCCAGTGCTACTCCTATCACTCAATACCACCAGCGCACCGCTGGACCATCTCAGACAGATTCCAATATCCTTCAATACCCTCCTGGGTTCATCCCATTGCCAATACATGAATCCTAAAACACCAAGGACAAACCCCGATACAGTTCAGAAAAGGCCCCCATATATCCACATATATCAAGCCTTCCACCTCCAATCACTACCGCTCACATGGTAGCACCCGGCGCCGAGCCTCACAGTCCACCACTGGACCCAACCTTGGCCTGGATGGTCGAACAGATGAAAGACCTGAAAGCCACCATGAGCAGCTCAAAGCAGGAAATGCTCAAATCCACTGATCCGAGAATGGTCACGCCTCTCCCTGCCAAGTTCAAAATGCCGCAGATGGACCAATTCGACGGAACCGAATGTCCTTAAACGCATGTCGACACCTACGTTCTCGGTATGAGAGCAAAAGGAGCAACCCTCCAGTAAATGGCCGACCACTTCCAGCATACGCTCAAGAGTTCAGCGTTACGATGGTTTCTAAGGGTCAAGCCTGCGGATCGCAACACCTGGGATCAGATCAGTAACATCTTCCTGGAACGGTACCGATCCAACTTAGAGTGGGAAACAAGTCGTGAGGACTTAATCACCACTGAGCAGAAAGCGGACGAAAGCGTCGGAGAATTCTACAAGAGGTGGAGTTGGAAACTCTCCAAGATCATGGAGCCACTCTCCAAGGATGAACAGATGCGGATCTTCAAGTCCTGCTTAAGACCGTCCATCAGAACTCTCATCAGTCATCATTTCTTCCCAGATCTCCGGGCCATGGTCAATGCCGACTCACTGTTCGAGAAGGATCTCAAGGAAAAGTTGGCTATTGCACAGCCATATAGATAATGCTCAGCAGTTGCATTCAATCCCGCACCGGCCCCCGGCAAAGGGAAAGATACGTCTGTCAACTACATCCATCGGGGGACGGTGGTCGGTCAACGAAACCCGGGTCCCCGCAAAGCAACAACTCCACTTCGAAGCGATGCCGTGCACTTCGACATGTTGGATATGCCACTAAGCAAGATCTTTGGAAGGGTTAATCAAGGAAGGTCTCCTTAAACCCGTTGCAAATTACAAACCCAAGAATCCCGTAGTCAACGCTGACAAGAGCAAGTACTGCGCCTTCCATCAGTATCATGGCCATACCACCGACAACTGCGTGGGGTTACGATACGAAATCCAAAACTTAATAGAGGAAGGAAAGTTGGAGCGCCCCCGTGGGCCCAATACAGTCGGAAACCCTTTTCCGAACAACAACAACAGTGTGAATTCCATTGAGTGGGTGCCCAAGAAGATTGCCGCAGAGCCAGTCCCTCCGCCTCTTCCAGCCGGGTCCTCATCAAGTGTCCACATCAGCTACGATGTTTGTGACTGCTCCGCCTGCCTGGAGTACGAGTCCCAAGATATGGTCCGGAGCAATCCTCCGGGAAAACAGAAAAGGAAGTCCTCTCAACAGAGACTGAGAGAAAGATACGAAGCTGGAGACACCAGTGTGGGTACACTCGGAGAGCCATCCGGGAAGTTCGAATACTACGTACTCTACTCCAGCCGGTCCTCCCTGCCTCCAGGCCATGCAGCTTTAGAGCAGACAGGGGTGGGAAAGCCGAAAAGTCCTGCTGACACCAGAGTTCAGACCTTGGGACACCGGAATGCCTCAGATCTTGGTAATCTTACTGCCAGTCAGAAGCCAAGGTTCAATTTGTCCAGCTTCCGAGCCCGGACCAGCACAGGAAGATCAAAGTCAGCTTGGCACTCGCACTCGATCAACGTGCTAACCAAGGGTGGCAACCACCACAAACGGCCTCAACACAATCCCGAGGCTCCAGCAAAGGATTTACCTCGCAAGAGGACGACAGGAAACGGATGGCTTGATGGCTCTCCTTCTCCGGATAGACACCAGATCTACGATTCCCGACTGTATGGCAGTATGATCACGTTCTGTGACAAAGACCTACCGAGAGATGCCTAGGGGCACAATGAAGCTCTGTACATCATTCTCAAGCTCAACACCATAACACTCCCAGGAGTATTGGTGGATAACGGATCAGCCGTTAACGTTCTCCCTCTCAGCATGATGCGAGCCCTGCGCATCAACGAAAGCCATCTGATTCCGTCTACCCGGACTATCAAGGCCTACGACAGCACATCTCGTCCCATCCTGGGGACGGTGACTCTGGAACTCTGGTTCGAAACCCAAATGGTGCCAGCAAAATTCCACGTGATGGACATTCCATCCGAATTCACGGCTCTGTTAGGACTCCCTTGGCTATATCCACATATATCAAGCCTTCCACTCTCCATCAGTGCGTTAAGTTCATTAACCGGCATGGAGATCTTGAAGTCATCAGAGGGGACAGTTTCCTCATAGGAAACGAAGCCGAGACAAGAGCAGCGTGCCCCGCGATCGAGCATCGGGGCTACCTCCTTCAAATCGACCGTGGGACTATCGGGGCAAATCTCATCAGAATCCCTCAGAGTCCAGAGATGCTAACTACGTTAACGTACTCGAGCAGGCAGACCCTGAAGCAGTCCGATACATCAAGTTCAACTGCCGTTTCCAACATTTGGAGGCAGATTGGGAAGAAACCCTGAGCATCGCCATGATGGGGGCACGTAAACCCCCTGTCTCCAAACGGAGATTTGTCAGCATTCTTCAAACCAACTCTCTGGCCCCGCAAGGCAAAGAGATCTTCGTGATAAAGGTCAACAAGAACCGTCATTCTCGTCTTGAATGTATGGAAGTCATATGGGATGTCCTCCATGAGGAACTACCCGCTGCACCCCTCTTCTCCAGTGAAGGGCATGATGTTTTTCTAGCAGCTCCAGCAACGTAGCAGGACGCAAGTGTAAGTACCCAAATCTGGCTCATGCCTTTCGGTTAAGTTTCCCGGCAATTCCCCGGACTTTCCTAAAGTTCAGGAGCAATTCCGGAACTGTTCCGAACCTTCCGAGGGATGAAGGGACTGCTTTAAATTAAAAAAGCACGTTTTCCTTAATATGGAAAACCTTCTAGAAAGGCCACCTTGCATGATTCTAGAAACATGCTGAGTCACAAGGGATAATGTCGCACGGCTGCATTAGGAGGGAACTCCTAGCCGCACGACTTCATTGGCGATTTCCAGACTGCCTATAAATAGAGGCCTCCTCTACCCATTTTGATATAACAATTTTCAGCATAAAAACTCTCCTAAAACATCCCTACGAAAATTCAGCAAGCTGAAGGTGCCAAGAGCCACCTCCCTCCTCCTTGAAGCCTCGAAGAGTTGGTCCCTTCCTTAGGCAAATTCCAAAGAGAAAGAGGTCACCACCATTGGTAACCTCTCACCCCCCTTATCTTGCATTATACTTGTTTTATGTGATATACTTGCTCCTTGCATTTACATATTGCTATATATTGTTTGGGACTTGGCATATTTGTTGTTAAAGATCATATCTTTGAACATGTGAATCATTTCCCCATCCCTTTGCATCCTTTGCATTAACATAGCATCCTTTGCTCATAAAAATGTGATCTTTGCATTAGAATAGCATCATTTTCTCATAAAAATGTGATCTTTGCATTAGAATAGCATCCTTTGCTCATAAAAATGTGATCTTTGCATTAGAATAGCATCCTTTGCCCATAAAAATGCATCATTTGCATGTAAAAATCATTTCTTTACATTAAAGGTGCATCCTTTGCACCTAAATCCCATTTCATACATAAAAATGCATCCTTCGCATATTAAAAATCATTTCTTTACAATCAAAGTAGCATCCTTTGCTTTCAAAATGTAGTCTTTATGCATCCTTTGCATATAAAACACTATTTTTCCACATAAAAATGCATCCTTTGCATTAAAAATCCTTTCTTTACATAAAAGCATCCTTTGCAAAACAAAAAGCATCCTTTGCACCCAAAAAATGTCATCTTTTCATAAAAATGTCATTTTTAACATGCATTCCCCTAGTCCCCAATTGGTACTTGATGCATCCTTTGGAGCGGACCGGTGTAAAGATCCTATCTTTACATCGTTTCTTCCATTAAAATGTGCCACAATCTCTTTAGAAAGGGATAAACCTTGAACCCTATATCTCCAATTATCACTTGAGACGAGCATAGTAGTCCCTAGACAAGCTCAATCGTCTCAAGATGTAGGATCGATGGGCTAAGGACACTCCTTTTCTAAAGAACCTCATTTTGGATTATAAAAGAGAGTCCTTCTCTCGATCATGCATGACCCAAGGTCAAAAAGCGATGATCACAAGTCCAAGATGAGGACGGGATCAAAGTCCCGAACACATAAAAATCCAAGGAATCCCGAGCGATAACCAACTAAATGGTTTATACGTCCGGAAGACGACTTGGAACATCCCCCCCTTTCTTTTCAACACATGCACACAATAAAGCACACAAGCAAGCACGAAAAATGGAATCTAGGGAGACTTGCTACGGCAAGGCACCTTGGGTGAACGACGATCCGTTCTTCCCAAGGGGTAACTTAACCTCCAAACCCTAAATCCTTTTTTTCAAAGTTTTGAGGAAATCAAAATGGTGTGGCGACTCCGTTTTTCAAATTAAACCGGATGTTTTCAAACTCGCGTGAATCCAAACTAAAAAACAAAAATAGAATTTGGGCACACATTCACAGTTTGGCGACTCTGCTGGGGAATAACCAAAGTAGAAAAGCTTTCATTTTCAAAATCAAAATGATACCCGGTATATAGGTGGAAATCACTAACCTTCCTGTATCGCTTCCTGACCCGGGGCTTGGGATAAAAGGTGGTCTAACAATCCCACGTACCGGTATCCCTTTTCGAAAAAAAATAAAAGAAAGTTTTTTCCTTTGAGCGGGTTAGCCTCCCGTCGCGGATTTCATTTATTGTGCTTGCTTTCTTTCTTTACATTGCATTGCATCTTGCATCTTGGGAATTGTGCATACTCTGAAAACTGAACAGGAAGCCTACTGAAAGGTGCCTAAAATGTTCGGGAAGCAACCTGAAATTGCAAAGGAGTGGAACCTGGAAAATTGATCCATGCAGCCGTACGGCTTAATCCTCCCTGGATTCTGACCGGGCGGCCTCATTGGCAATTCCACCAGGACAAAATTGAGGTTAATCTGGCAGCCTTGGCAGCTTGGGGCTATTCAGTTCCAAGACTGACTGGGGCTCCCAGAAAATTTACGTGCCTTATCTGTTGCATTTTCCCCGTCCCGAAATATCATTCTTTTTAAAACACATTTCTGAAAATTTCTGTTTTAACTCAAAAAGGAACATTTTTAGGAGGCCGCACACTACGCGCACCTTATATATCCTGTACACTTTGCACGCACGTCCCTTTAAACCCGGGGTGGTTTTTCAGTTGCAGTCACGGACAGCCTTACGATGCTCCCGGGCGCGCACGGAATCACCCCAAACTCCCCATGGCAGCCAGTGTCGACCAATGCACAGTCCGTGTCACACATTTCAAAATACCGTGACTTTTGGTTGGTTTTTGGTCTAGTCCGTGTCATATAGCCCAGTTGCATATCCCCGTAAAGGTCAAGCCTTAGTTCATAACGGAAGTCAAGGTCCTTCGCGCAAGCGGAACTCTGCCAAAATTCCGACAAGGAAAATATTGGTAGAACCTTGACTCCGGCATTGACTTTGACCTTGACCCGCACGGAATGCGTAAGAGTCGAGACCGAGTCCTTGCCAAAAATCCAAAGATCTTTCGCTCAAACGAAGCTCTGCCAAAATTTCGACAAGGAAAAATTGGCAAGATCTTGACCCGGCATTGACTTCGATTTTGACTCACGCACGAAGTATGCAACGAAGTTCAATGTGACACTGTGTCATCCGGCTTTTACCGCCCGACCCATGCCTACTATCTTCTCGGACATTACTGAAAAGTCAAAACGAAATTCTGCCAAAATTCCGTTAAGGCTGAAAGATGAGACTTTCCTGGTATTGCCTTGACTATAATTCGCATCGGTCGTGCGTTAAAAGTTCCTATGACCCGCTAGACCCGTTAGGAGCGTTCTTCTCTCTCGGTCGGTGGGATTCGCGTGCCCTATAGGACCCTCGCCCGGGGCTGTCCACCCTGGGAGGTCGAAATACAGGTGGAATATGAGGGGCTTATAGACGTAGTGACGAAACCCACTGATCCAGGATCTAGAGTAGTTGCAAAAAAGAAGGGCAGATCCCCTTTTCCAACCAAATAGAAATTAATAAAAGACACTGTTTTAAGTAAACTGGAAGATTCTTAATCTGCATATTGCTTGAGCCTTCAGCCTAAACACCTACCCTGAGTCTAAACCTCTCCTATCCCTTTCCCGCAACGAGAAAGAAGTGGGTGAGAATACCAGGTCAGCGGCTTGTTAGCGCAGAATTCTCAGACAGTTCGCCAGAATCCTCAGCTTTGTCAGTCCAGAGAGTCAGAATGGCCGATTTGACAGAGAACAGTAGTGGTTTGGGTAACCAGATGACTAGGGAAGAAGAGCTAGCCTATAACCAATGCCCTCCTCCATCCACATATGATCCTTTGCCAAGGACTGTCCCTTTTCAGTCCTTCCTAATGTCCCAAGCCATCAGGGTCCCGACACCCTCTCCTCCTTAGATAATACCTAGCTTTGTTCCCTACCAACAGAGAGCAAACGCCACAGCTATCCCCGTAACGCAGCCTCTGCATTACCCCATGGGACTCTTTCCCTCCTCTCAGCCTGAGCCAAATTTCCCTACCTTGGAATTCCAGTACCAGCCTGACCTTTCTAACTTTGTCAACGCCTGTGAATTTGCCTATCTCCCAGACAGTGGCAGTGAAGAGTCAGTCGGAAATGAGAATAGGAATGGGTGGATTTACAGTGATGATGACAAGGAATGAACTTGGAGTCGACAGAAGTGAAACCCAGAGGGCAAGATGAAGTAGAAAACCACGGACCTGGAATGGGAGATGGTATCACTTCAAAATGTGTCTGTAGCCTGTGTGAAGGTTCGGAAGAGAAAAAGGATGCGAGCTCAGATGAGGCAGCATACGAATTCTACATCCTAGAATTCAATACTCCTTACAAAGACTTGGTCAGTGAATGGAGGAACTTGATCGAAGCTTTAGCTGAAAGAGGGAAGTGGGCTCCACCCGCCGATCTAGAACATATAAGCGTCATTGAGGCTAAACCCCCGTCGGGAAGAGTAGACTCCATTGCAGTGCTAAGAGTCACCCCTGAGACCTTGTCTGAAGAAGAGTATATGGACGCCCTGGAAAGAGTCTTAAAGTTTGAAGCGACTCCGGTCCCCTTCATATCCTATGATGACAGTGATGTTTTCTTGGTGATTCCCAAGTCAGAGAAAGAGTCCAAGATACCCCTTATATGGCGTCAAGTATCCCGACCTGCTTTTGCCCTCATTGGTCATTAGAGTCAAGATGAGAGTTCTCACGAGAGTTACTGTAGTGATACTGAGGAAGACACAGTCGAAATGCCAGAAGGAACAGTAGAGGAGTGGTTAGCCCAGAAGTCGAAAAGCCCAGAAAATCTTCCCGACAGTAAAGAACAGGAACCTGCCATGAGGTTTGACCCCGCAGAAATCCTTCTCGATGATGGAATTTCCCACTTCAGAAAGTGCTTGGCCAATGTCAAAGATGCCGTCAGAAGACTGACCCCTAGAGAAAGGAGGGACATGCTTGACAGTGATGAGGAATGCGATCTCACTCTGCTAAAAAGGTTGCTAGGTCCAGGTGAGGAAGCCATTTGCCAGGCTCCAAACCCTGAAAGTGATAATTCTTGTTGCATGCTGACCTTAAAAAGCCTGAACGAGACTGTGAAGGCTTTGAATAAGGAAGGTGAAGCTGAAACCAGTCGGCTACTAAACCAACTAGGGAGTCAAAACCCTGAAAAGGCTAGAAATCCATTGACCTGGGATCAGATTCGGGAAGCTGCCTATTGTAAGTGCTCCAATTTGAGTTGGTAGCTTTTTCGTTAGAAAATTAACGAAAGTTTTAACATTTCTAACATTTCCTAACAATCCTAACTTTTCTAACAAAGCAAGGGTAAAGTGGGCATTGCCATTTTAAGATAAACAAGGAAAGGAATCCTAAAAAGCAAAAGAAATGGAAAAAACCCGAATTGGTAAGTTGAAAAACAGCTTCAGTTTGAATTTTAAAAAGATTATTCTTCTGTCAAAAGCCGACTGTAGCAGATGAACAGTGCACGCCAACAGAACCCTCCGCGCGGATGTGATTGCATCTCCCAGTGGCCTATAAATTGAACCCTCCTTTCTCAGTTAAAACAACACAATTTGATCACAGCAACGAAACTCTGGCGAAATATAGGGAGAAAACAGTGGGAATTCACTTGAATTGCCACCATTTTCTCTTCAATCTTTCCCAAATCTCACTCACTCACAAACACTTCAAATCACTCTCATACATACTCTTATACATACACTAACTCAAGCTCAAATCACCCTTTAGGAGGAGGAATAGAGAGAAAACATAGAGGACTTCATTGTTATCTACTTGTTTTCTCTTTAACCAACTCAAATCATCAACCCTAAACACTTTCAAACCCTAAACACATTCAAGCCTCAAACACTCATATATTCAAGCCAAAGCCTCAAAATAAAAAGAAGATAGGTATAACCTCCCACTTCTTACCCTAAATCTCTCATCCATGCATGCATCTTCAAACTACAAAATGTAGTTCATTCTTCTTCTTGTTTTAAGATCCAAGAAGATCACCATGGAAGTCCATCTCCATGGATGATCTTCTACAAGGATCAACATTTTCTTTAATGTGTTCTTACTTTCTTGCAAAGAAAACTCATTTTCAAAACCCCAAAAACCATTTTCAAGCATCAAATCTCATTTTCAAAGGATAAAAATCCCCTTCCCAAGCAAATGAAGTGCTTAGTCCTAATGTACCCCAAGGATGGTTTGGTATAGTTGATTCACCACTAAAATGTCAAGTTATCACTAACCAAAACCTAGGGAAATGGGGACAAGCATGGATGCAAAACCCCCCTTTAAAATCATATTTTCTTTCATGGGAAGTTGCTGTCCAGTAGCAATTTTCTCAGACCTCAGTCTATGGTCTAATTTTTTGGACATAGATAAACTTGGAATTTGGTGTTGACTACAAAATACCTTTTATATCCAACATCCAGATATTTCCATACATATTTTTACTTTATTTTTTGTGTGAGTAAAACTCCTTTTTTCAAATTTTCTTTTAAAGGTCAGTTCATCAGTCTCTGGAAATCCAGATTTCAGATCTGAGATTTCCAGAAGGTTTTGACCCCTCAAATCATCTCCAAAATGAAAATTTCTTTTACATAAACCTTTTTTAAGGTGTTTTGAACATTTTTCATTCCCAGACTTTTCCCAGATTCTGGAGTTTTCAAGCCCTAAAGTCCATTTCAAAGTCGAGGGTCAACTGCTTTTTTCATTTTGGCAGAAATGGTTTTCAACTTCCAAAAATCTTTTGAGTTACAAATCTCAACCCAAAAATCACCCAAAAAATCATGGGATCAGTTTAAAGCCTTAAAAAGAGTTCCCAATTTTTACTTACCTCAGTTTCAACTTATTTTGGCCAAAACACACACACACACACACACACACAATAAAGGATTTTGAATGTTTGGAAGACTCGTTTTTACGAGGCGTTCCGGGTGCACACTAACGTCCTTCCCGGCGCGTAACGTGACCTCCGAACCCAAATCTCTGATCTCGGGCTTTTTTTTCAAAGTTTTGGCCCTTAAAACAAAAATAGCGTGGCGACTCCGTTTTGATTTTCACAAAAAATATCGGGTACATCACAGTGGCGACTCCGCTGGGGAAAAATAAGCTTTTTCTAAAAAAAATGATATTTGGTATATTGGTGGAAACCATTAAACTTCCCGTTATCGCCTCCTAACACGAGTCGGGGATAAATTGTGGTCTAACAATCCCACGTACCGGTATCATTATTTTCAAAAAAAAAGAAAAGCTTTTGAGGGTCAAGCTTCCGTCTCAACATTTGAAAATTCTTTGCTTTGTGTGTGTTGATTTTTGCACAGTTTTCGTGTTGTTTTGGCCGCCTCGGAGAAAGTCAAAATTTTGACTGTCGGAATAATGTCCCTAACTGTTGGAATTTTCGTGCTTACGTGCTTATGTGTTCACTAAATTTCAAGAAAAAAAAAATTCAAAAAAAAAAGGGATTTTCAAAAAAAAAAAGAAAATTTTCAAAAAAAAATCATGCATCATATTTTTAAGACACATAAAAAAATCTCTCTATTTTACTCAGAAAAAGAATATAGACTGCTTGCACACTACGCGCACGTGACCGTACACTGCACACTACGTCCCTAACCCGGGGAAATCCTTGTCGCGGTCCGTTTGGTCTTATTACGCCTCTCGGATGAGCACAGGACTACCCAAACATCCCATGGAGCCTCGTGTCGACCATGCACTTGTCCGTGACACACTTTGTCCGAGACCCGGTTGGTTTTTAGTCTGGTCTGTGTCATGCCCTGTCTGTGTATAGACCTTTCCTTTCAAGCCTTTGTCGGCATACCGACTCAATATCTTTCGGGGACCCTAATCAGTCGAAGTTCTGCCGGTTTTCCGCCGCAGACTTTGACCAAGATATTGACCGGCGCCTTGACTTCGGCTCTGACTGGCACAAATTATACACTGACTCCCAGCATTGACACTGAGTCATCAAGGATTAATGATTATTCCATGCCTAATTACGGCTTAACTGACGACAAGTCAAGATCAATTGTGGACGCTTATCAGTCCAAACCATGCCGACTTTTCGTCGAGCCCCCGGACATGATCTTGATTTTTGACGTCAGCTTTGTCCGTAATTTACATCGAATGCTCGTTAAGACTCGATTACCCGCCAGACTTCTAGAATCGTTTTCTTTTCGGTCGGTGGGACCCGCTTGCCCTATAGGACCCTCGCCCGGGGCTGTCCACCCTGGGAGGTCGAAATACAGGTGGAATACGAGGGGCTTATAGACGTAGTGACGGGGCCCACTGATCCAGGAATCAGAGTAGTTCGCGAAAAAGAAGAGCAATCTTTTCCAACCGATTAGGTTAATAAAACATGTTTTAAGTAAACAAGAACAAATAACTGCATGTTGCATGAGCCCTAAGCCCAAACACCAACCTGTTTCGCTTTCCCGAGTCTGAACCACACCCTTTTGTGCCTTCCACAGTAAGCAAAGTTTGGATCGAGACCCCGGGTCATCGTTTGTTCAGCTCAGTCATTCCGAAGTCAGATACTTCATCGGTTTCCTCCTTCGCTTCAGCTCAAAGTTTCAGAATGACCAACTCAGAGGAGAACGGTGGGGGACGTACAACTCCACACCCTGAAAATCCGCAAAGTGCCGAACAGTGGAATCAGATGTTGGAACAGATAAGACAAAATCAAGAGGCTCAGATCAGTCAGTTATTGGAAAGTATCAGAACCCAGGGGCTAGCAATTGTTCACCACCCTAATAGAACCTTTACGGTTGAGGCGAAGATTGGAGCTAATTACCCTCCCGGGCATGCCAACTACCATCAAATGCCCTGTTCCCTTTCGTGTGGAACTACTAATGGGCCAAGCATCCCCCAGCCTATCACTCATCCTGCCTCTCGGCCTCATCGTATCGATCTTGGTCAACTTCCCCCCGGCACCTATCAGTTTTCATCTTTGGGTTTCAATCGATCCCGTTCTGTCCCGCAGCCTTGGAATGGGTCAGGTCGCTACTCCAAAACCTCATTCTCGCCCGGGCCATCAATCTGGAATTGGTCGTTTAGTACATCTCGGCCCTTCTTGCTCGATACTCCTCAACAGCCCGATCTAGGTCAACCTGCCCTCGGTGCCTCTCGGCTCACCACCAGGATTGAATCGGTGGCTTTCGCCACAGCTTGGAAGGGGTCAGTTTACTACTTCACCGCATCAGTCTGGCTCGGGTCACCATCTCGGAATGGGACAGTTCGTTTCTCAGGCTCCATGGTTCAGAGGGGGCCAGCTTGCTTCCTCCAATTCTCAAAGCACACTGACCCCTATGATACTGCAAGATCGCGTGGGCCACCAGGCTTTTATCACTACTTCGTCAGGCTCACCGTGTTCACAATATCCCCCGAGCTCTACCCCGCCCCTTCGGTTGGGAAGTCCAACAAGGTCAAATGCTCCTCATCAAATTCTCCACCCGGCCGTTACGCAAGCTGCTCCTGCTCATCAAGTACAGTATACACATTTCCCTTGCAGTCATGTTCCTCAGTGCGGTCAAGACACATTCAATCCTACTGTTACGATGCCTCAAACCTCATGTTTTCAGCAGCCTTCTGGATCCGCACTCACTGCTCCCTGGTATCCACCCATTACGAGCCATATATCTTCATCTTCGGCAACTGCCAGGCCTTATGAGGAAGATTACGGTCACGCTTTTAATGCTCAGACTGTCATTCCTCCCACCAGAGTACTTCCTACTGTGGTTTCGTTTGCTAATGCCAATCTTGTGGCGGGGTCATGCAATCCTAATGTTCCTATTGACTCGTCCAATGGATTATTGGTAGAACCAATTAAGAAGGTACAAGAAAAGCCTAGCAACGAGAGTATCGACGATCGCTCGACTCGGGCCATCTCACCATATCAATCTTGTGTATCTGACACGAATGAAGTTTACAAAAGGTCGAATCTCGACGATTACATTGATGATTACATCAAAAGGGTTCGTGCACGGGAAAAGACTACGAGTCTGAACATGTCTCACCGCTATAAACCTTACCCTTCCAACACGGCTCCGACATCCGGTAAAGGAAAGAAGGCATTGTGTACAATTGACGGCCCCCAAAAGCAACCAAGAAATGGTGGTCCTTTAAGGCAACGAGAACGTTTTGATGATCTTGGGATGCCCATGGGCTTAATTTTCAAGGGCTTAGTAAGGGTAGGCCTTTTGGAGCCTCTCAAGGACTACCATCCAAGGAGCTCAAATGCACCTCTCGACATGAGTAAGCACTGCGCCTTCCATGATCATTATGGCCACACGACCGACAACTGCATAGTCTTGAAGAGAGCGGTTCAAAGGTTAATCGAAACGGGCAAGCTTGAGCGCCCCAATGGACCAAAACCGGCAAACCCTGTTCAGAATGGTGACCAAGTCAATGACCAAATCTCGAATCTCGAGGATTTGGGTGTTCCCTTAAGCAATGTTTTAAATAGCTTGCTAGAGCAGGGTCTCCTCGAACCCATGAGAAACTATCAGCCCAAGGATCCCAAAATCCCTTTTGACACCACTAAGCATTGTGCTTTCCACCATCACGGTCATACGACCGACAACCTGCATAGCCTTTGAGAAAGGCGATTCAGGGATTAATTAAGAAGGGCAAACTCGAGCGCCTCAGTGATCTCAACCCCGCCAATGATCATTTCCCAAACAACGCGAATGTAAACATGATTGAATTTTATGATTCAAACTCTGTGAATTCAACAGACTCTGACAAGCCAGATGATTTAGTCGCAACAAATGTCGAGAATGGATGGTTTGACTGCAACAAGCATGTGGCCATGGCAAAGCTGGATTTGGTGAAATGCTTTGAACTCTCGCCCTCCGATAAGTTCACGACTGACGCCAAGGTTAAATGGGATGATAATGATCTGATGGCAGATTTGGCAGAAAGCAGTAAGGATACAAGAAATCCGATGATTAGGAAGGAAGAGTTAGTCCTGGCTTTGGAAAACGCCCATAAGATTCATGAAGAACAGCTGACCCTGCTCATCAATGCTCTCCGCCGCCATGGAGTTCAGGTAACAGTTGAGGCGAATGGTTCCCTGGTCATGGTCGAAGATGAGACTTCAGAAATAGTGATTTCAGTCCCTTCATCCTATAACTCTCCATCCCACGGCCAACACCTCCCTCCATCCACATATGATCCCTTGCCAAGGACAATTCCTCTTCAGCCCTTTCCAGCACCTCAGGCCATTAGGGCTCCATCGCCTCGGCTCCTCGTAACGAGTTGGGCTCCATCACACCTGTTCCTCAATTTCAGCATACCGCGCTTATGCTCCAGCTTCACATAATCAGTTTGAGCTATGTGGCTATGTTCTGAAGCCTCTACACCCACCTGAATGCGATCATGAGTTGCTAAAAGAAAATCCGGATGCCACAAGTTTTCCGTTGTCATCTACCGGACTTAGTGAATTCACCCGTCAGTTTTACCAGTCTGCGGATATGTTTCCCTCTGCGATAAGAGTCTTGTTGCGAGTTCCAGCAACTCGAATGTTCCTGTTGATCCCCATGTGGCAATATTGATAGAGCAAGTGAAACAAATGCAGGAGAAGCTTGATCTTATGATAAGTACTAGCACTCCTTTGACCTAAGATGTCGAACCGTGCAATGAAATGATTCTGTCGCGCAAAATTCAAGTGCCCGAAGTGAGAGAATCCGATAGGACAACCTGCCCGAGCACACTTGTCTAATGCCAGTTCCAAGCTTGAGAAAGGCCCGAAGACACAATCGCCTAGTATCACCCCTTTCACTCAAAACAACCAGCGCATCGCTGAATCCTCCCAAACAGAGCCCAATACCCCTCAAGGTCCTCTCAGTTCACTTCCTTCCATCAATATGCTCGCCGACAAAGTTCGTCCCCGTGACTTTTCCGACCCGTTTCTTTGGACAACTTGTGCTCGCCCGCTGCTCCATGGCCTCAAACTCCTCCCCTCCCACCGCATCATCATGGGCACGTAACTGATCACCGCCTCGCCGCAGTAATGGAATCGAAGTTAACAGAAAGATGGAAAGCTCAAGCGTCTTGGCAGCCCAACAACAAAGAGTAGCTAGACTAGGGGCTACCCATCCTTTAATATTAAAACAGTCTTTTAGTCAACCTTCGTAGGTTCTAGTACTTTCTTCGTTCAATCAAGTCCTCCTTGGACATTGTAGTTAATCTTAAGTTTTCTATAAAAGAGTCTTTTCTTTTCTCGCTAGACTTGAGACATTATTTGCACACCTACATTACATTTAATGAAATGGTTTTATTTTAAATGATCACTCGCATCGCTCAACAAATAATCTCTGGAAATGATTAAGATTTTAATTAATTGGTGCGAGAAAGTCAACTAATGCCCTCCCTATACACTTTCCTCACCTCACAAAGGCCTCCATCAAGCCATACACTTTCCAAAACATATCCCCATCATCACCTTGATCAAGTCAACGAAGGCGGCAACATCAAGGGACAACAAAAGGTCACTCAGCATCGGGAGATCGACCCCATATCGAAAAAACAGGGGCTTGCCTCCGCCCCCCATGCATCAAGAAAGTTCAAGTAGAAGCTTGCCTTCGTCCTCAAGTGCTCAAAAAAAAAAACAAAAGCTTCAAAAAAAAAAACAAAAGCTTCAAAAAAAAAAACAAAAGCTTCAAAAAAAAAAGCTTCAAAAAAAAAAGCTTCAAAAAAAAAAGCTTCAAAAAAAAAAACAAAAGCTTCAAAAAAAAAACAACAGCTTCAAAAAAAAAGCTTCAAAAAAAAAAACAAAAGCTTCAAAAAAAATGAGGCCAAGGACCTAGCACCGCCGATCAGAAGGTTTGACATATGGGCAAAATTAAAGCCCGAAGAACGGAAGTTGTCGACAACAAGGGAGCAGTTAAAGCAACGGCAAAAACATATCATAAGCCCTTAAGTTGCATCCAAAATCTTTCTCCCCCGATGAAGGACGACGATCAAGAAGCAACGGAATCGCTCAAAATGACTTGTCAAGGAATCACCTCAAGGCCCGCACCTTATCATCCAAACTTCCTATCCGAGCCTTTTCACCAAAAGTACCACAAATGTTCATACCCCTTTTCTAAAGCCAAACACAGTTCAGGCCCGAACTACGGCGACCTGAGCTCCTCACAATGAGGGGAACGTAGGCAACCAGAAATGGTCCGGTCATAAACACATTCAAATCCCAGAAAATCCGGCCTCACCAATAGCCTCTCCTATACACGATCCCTCTTCACCATTCGCCAACTTCGACTCTTGGTATCAGTTGACTTTCTCCTCATGATTAATCAAAATGTTTGTTCATATCGAGATTAGGGGTTGAATAACCCGAACATTAATAAAGGGTTTTAAGCAATCTTGTGATCATTTTGAATAAAACATGTTTTCAGATGTCTCGACAAGTCTTCTTTTTCTACATTATAGGAAAAATAGAGCTAAACACTAATTTTCTCGTCGCCAGGGGCTTCCATACACTTTTACAAACCTTTCTATTCTTATGCTCTCTCAAAAGAATCAAACCCAAAGCGAGTTCTTTTGTGCCTTCATCAAATGAGGCCATCAAATAATACAAATCGGGGATTCGTCCCCACTTTTCAAAAATACGCCCCTGCAGGTATACATTTCTAAATTGTCTTTTCTTTCGGTTGACTAATTGAATAAAGAAAATAATAAAGTAAATATAGAAGGATGGGTTGCCTCTTTTGCTACATGATAATTCAAGAACGTTGGTTCTTCACTTTGCTACAAGATGGGTTGGGTCTCTGTTCGCATCGGTCTGCGGTGCCTACCAGGTTGAAGCCTCTCTAATTGTGTCAGATTCACAGTCATGAGACCGAGGCTTTGCCAAGTCACTTCTTCCGAATCAAGACCTTGCAAATACATCTCTTCAGACCAAGGCTCCACCAAGCAAGATGAGATTTGATCGCCATGTTGGTCATGGGCTAGTCAAGTGCAGTTCTTTGATGTCCAAGGACGAGGACGGAATTTTAACCAAGACCAGAAATTCATCATATTCCTATGACTAATATTGGAACCCGAGTCCATAAAACTCCTTGTGCCAATCAGAATGAGGTTTCGATGTTCGTCCTTGGAAGATGTCAGGAATTTTGGTTTGACGATTGCCCTCAACCCCGATGGAACTTTCACGGTAGAAGAGGAAAAGGATCCCCATCCCTATCTTGGCTAGACAGACTACCACCACCTTCCTCACACTCTTCTCAACTCGCGAATCGGCCATCCTTTCGGCCTCGGTTTGATATACATTCACAGCTTCAGTCTGGGACGTCGTTTGGAGAAACAAATTGACTTCAGTCCAATTTGGGCCGGTATGGTATGCCTCAAAGCGGTCCGGGTCGGCTTGGTATGTCACAGCTTGGTATGCCTCGGCGGTTCGGTACTGCATCGGTCAGAGCTTCTCGGTTACATTAGTTTGAAATGCCTTGACAAAGAACCCAGCTCAAGATATCCAATCCCCGGCACCGCACAAGCCTCATAAGATCCCTTCATGACCGTCTCGCGGGACGGCAAACCCCAAATACGGACTCTTTTGGACCCATGCGGTCTAACGAGACCGATCGGTTCACAGCTCCTCGGCGGGGGCAAAATCGCACGGAATGTCTCCTCATGGTTGGGGATACCTCGGAATGCCACGGCAGATTGGAATCCCACCTCGGTTTGGAACCAATCTATCGTGGCCTTCACAAGAACAGTTTAGAATGCTTCCACAGTCGGTCCAGGGCAACGGTCGAAGCCCTTCCTCGAATGATGCTAGCTCGCCCGCTCCTCACACAGCTTTCACAAATCCATTCCTCACTCAAGCTTCGATGGGTTACCAAGCCTCCATCCCAGTTTCATCGAGAATCACCAGGACCGCAGCACCCCTGGTCATGCACCTTCAGCCTATGCAATTCAACAATCGTGGACAGCAGCCCGCACTTAAGCCTACTTATGGGCCTCACTCCGGAAATTCGAGTTACCCAGCCTACATCGAGACTGCCTTTGCCCTCTTTGCCGGTTGAAAATCAACAACAAGCCGCAAGGTTCTATCCCTTTGCCCAGGGTCCTACTCAAGCTCCCCGGGGTGATTCGGGCCAAGGACAGGATTTCACCTATGTCCCCAGATCGGCCGTTCCCTCCACTTGTCTGCCGCCAGTGGTAGCTCCTCTCTCTAGCTCAGTCGCTGGTTTGAATGCCATGGTTCCACCACAAGACCCTCATTTGGCTTGGTTCGTGGAACGACACAAGGAAATGAAAGCACAGATTGCTGAATTGATCGTTAAGAAGTCTCGCTTTCCGACCAACGAACCCGGACTCCTTTGTTCCCCACAAATTCGTGATGCCTAATTTGGATCTCTTTGATGGCACTGCATGCCCGAAAACCCATCTGGACACGTATACCTTGGCAATGAAGGTCAAAAGGGGCGCCAATCAGCAGTTGACTGATGATAAGTGACTATTATATAGTCAATTATCCTAGTTTTTATATACTTTTACACAAATAAATCATCACTTTTCATTTAGTTTTTAGTACTTTTTACTTACTTTTGTTATTTTATTAGATTTTACGTTTTTGGTATGTTTTATACTTTTTAGACAGGTTTTAGGGTCTTTTTATATATACAAAGGATACATGGACATTTTGGTCCAAAAAGATGAAGGAACACCAAGCAAAATAAGCACTCCAAGCTGAAAACCAGTCGGAGCGGCCGTGCAGCAAAACCAGGAGCGGCCGTGCAACTTAGGCCATGGCCGGCCATCTTGGCCCATGGAGTGGCCGAGCACTGAAGTGACCTGGCCGTGCCAAATCAGGAGCGGCCGTGCAGCTATTTCTGGAGCGGCCGTGCAAGTCTTCAAATTCAAATCTAAATCTGGTGCCAAAGAGGACACGGCCGTGCAAAATCCTTGACACGGCCGTGCAAGTCGTGGATCGCAGATGTAAAGGCACCTTTTGATGGCACCCAATTGAAGAGTCTCCTTCCATTTATAAATAGGACCCTTGTAATCAGTCTTAGATACGAATTATTAGAGAGAAACTACTGATATTAGATAGATAGAAAGTACAACACTTGTGATAACAATTTTCCAAAGGAATTTGAAGATCAAAGTCATTGTTCTTGGAGTTACTTTGAAGGAAATAAAAGTGAAGCATTATTCTCAGCACTTGTCTTCTACTTCCATAAGTATTTCTTACTCAACTTTTATTATTGCTTATACATTTAATGGCTTGTGAGTAATCCCCCATATTCTTGGGGTTGGAAACTCAAAAGCATGCTTATTCATCATTAAATAATGTTTAGTCTTGTCTTCTTTCTTCATCTAAAACAATCTCTTTATATTATTCTCTAAATGCCTTACATTTTGGCGATATCCAATTTGTATGATTCAGTCAATTGAGAGAAGTACCTAGCGGAGAATCTCGATTGACGGAACCATATAAAGAAACTAGGTTCATTGATCACGAGAGTAGTTCAATGGCCTAGGGATGTTCCTTTAATGGAAAGTATGTTGACTTCCGTCCTTAATGGATTCTTACTAATTATGGTCAGCTAGAGATAAGCCGGAATGCCCGTTTGTGACAGGCGGGGGCAAACATAAACGGATTTCTCAAACAAGCTTAGGACATAATTAGTGAAGAATACAAACGCTATTGTCTTAGCCCGAAATAGCGTAGGCCTAACATACCATCCTTGCTTTTTATGAAAACCTTTTATTTCTAAGACAATGACAATTTGATGAATAAGAATTTGCGTATGATTTCCAATCCCAAGAATGCTTCGTTTTATAAGACTTCAATTAAAGTATTTTCTGTTTATGCTCTCTCTATTATTCTAAAACAAGTTTTATCTACCCCCAATCTTTTCTATATTTTCTAAAGACAAAAATATCCCTTAAAGTAAACCCTGTCTCTGTGGGATCGACTCGTACTTGCACCCGCTATATTATAATAGCCCGTGCGCTTGCGGATATAAAATAAACCGTTAGGTTTCGACCGAACAAGTTTTTGGCGCCGTTGCTGGGGATAACGGTTTACTTTTTATTTTTGTCTTTACTACAAATTTTTATTTTTTATTTTATTTTTACTATTTTGCTTTCTTGTCCCATAATGCTACGTTTAATTTTTCTCCAAGTGTTTTTCTTGTAGTTTATGAAACGGTCTCGGACATTCGTTGACAACTTTGATCCGGAACCCGAAAGAAGCTTTCACGAAAGACTAAGGAGATTTAGAGAAACTTTGGATAAACACATGGACGGAGAACCGCAAACACTGCTAGGACCCTACGGGACTTTGTTAACCCAAGTACCCGGGAACTAGATCCCCTATTGTTGTGCCGAATGCCGGAGCGGAAAACTTCGAGATAAAGCCGCAATTATTGCACATGGTTATGAATAACCAATACGGCACCGCCTTCGAAGATCCCCATCTACACATCCAAACATTCCTTGAATATTGTGATACTACACGTATTCAAGGTGTTACGGTGGAAGCAATCCGGATGCGCCTTTTTCCATTTTCACTCAAGGATAAGGCGAAACAATGGTTGAATTCGGTCCCCCGAATTCATTAACAACATGGGACCAAATTCAAGAAGCATTCCTTGGTCGATTTTTCCCACCAAGCAAGATCGCCGCATACGAACAAAGATCACTAACTTCTCAAACAGATAGTGAGACTTTGTATGACGCATGGGAACGGTTCAAGGAACTTCTCAGAATGTGCCCCCACCACGGGCTTGAAAAGTGGTTGATTGTTCACACCTTCTACAACGGTCTCATTTTTAAAACAAGAGAGACCATTGATGCCGCTGCAGGAGGAGCATTGATGAACAAAGGAGTCGATGAGGCATACGACCTTATCGAAAACATTGCATTGAACCATTACCAATGGTCAAACGAGAGGGAGCAGCAACAAGGTACGCCCGGTAAATATAATGTTGATGCAGTTACTCTTCTCTCCTCTAAAGTTGACATGCTTTTGAAAAAGTTTGAAAATCTTAATGTCAATCCCATTGCTAGTGTAAATGTGTTATGCGAACTATGTGGGTCTAACTCACATAGTACGGATAACTGTGAGTTACTTGACGTTACTTCTAACGATCAAGTGAACTTCGTTAATTCTTTTGGTAAAAAGGGGGGATGTATTCTAATACATACAATTCCGAATGGAGGAATCACCCCAATTTTTCCTATAAGAATAACAACGTTCTTAACCCGCAACCATCTACACAACCCCCGGGATTTGCACCTAAGAATTTCAACAACAATGCAAGTACCTTCCCCCCTAAGTCTAAATTAGATCTTATAATGGATTTTGTAGTGGAAAATAAAAATTCCCAAGAAAAGATCAATAATGAATTTAGGGAATGTTTTAAATTGCTAAATGCTAGGTTTGATAACTTGGCAGCGCATAATAAGATGCTAGAAACCCAACAAGCTCAACAGGCTACCCCATTGAATAGACCACAAGGGAGTCTTCCCGGTCAACCTCAAAGGCCAAATGAGCAAGTTAATGTAGTAAAAACTAGGGATGAGCAAGAAAAGAAAAATGAATGCCCTAGAAATAATCATAGTCCAATCCCTCCGATGATTGAGACTAGTTTGAGGACGGAATCCCCTAAAGAAAAAGGCAAGGACTATGATGAATTCCTTGATAACCTAGATGCCATTAATGTTAACATTCCTTATTTTAGAAAAGATGAAGATATGCCTTTAGCCGTTAAACCTTTAAAAAAGTTAATTTTTGAAAAAGAAAGGCTAGAAGAAAATGAGAATGTTATGTTAGCAGAGGGAGGTAAGCGCCGTTTTACAAAATAAAGACCCTCCAAAACTAAAGGATCCAGGTACATTCACCATTCCTTGTTGTGTTGGCAGAATAAACATAGATAACGCTGTCCTTGACTTAGGAGCGAGCGTTAGTATAATGCCATTATCGGTTAGCGAGAAGCTTGGTATAGGGGAACTTAAACCCACAACCATAACTCTCCAATTGGCAGACCGATCCGTTCAATATCCCGTTGGTATTATGGAAAATTTGCCTTGTCGAGTAGGGAACTTAATCATCCCTGTCGACTTTGTTATCTTAGATATGGCGGAAGACCATTATATTCCCGTCATTTTAGGAAGGCCATTTCTTGCCACTGCGGGGGCAATTATAGATGTGAAAAATGGCACATTCTCCCTAAATATAGGGAAAGAAAGGGTCGAATTTAGTATGCATA
Organism: Adenophora triphylla var. japonica; assembly: GCA_022495995.1. Classification (NCBI taxonomy): domain Eukaryota; kingdom Viridiplantae; phylum Streptophyta; class Magnoliopsida; order Asterales; family Campanulaceae; genus Adenophora; species Adenophora triphylla. The sequence goes on from JAFEMH010001330.1 coordinate 306,899, forward strand.
GGCCAGTTCTCGAAGATCCCTATCTAGAGGCCTATACTCCTAGTGAAGAAGATTGGACCCCAATTGAAGAGACCTACACCCCTAGCGAAGAAAATTGGATTCCTAGTGAAGAAGATTTAATGGGTGAGGAAACAAAATCAAAGGAAGAAATAAAAAATGATCTTATAAATATTGAACCTTTGATTTGCAATGATGTTTTAGATATTTCTGCATTTCCTAAGGCTAACAATGCAGTGAAAAAGTCAAAAAGAACAAAGACGGAGGTCACTTCGAAGTTTCCGAAAGTGCAAAGACTATAGGTCACTTGTTCTACCCAAGAAGTCGGGATGGAAGAAATGTCTACCGCAGAAGATTCTTATTACCCCTGGAAGGATTGCAATGGCAAGTTGTCAATGACAAAAGGCCAACCAAGTATCACGCATCTCCTACTACCGGGAAGGGGTCAAGCTAAGGACCTAAAACAAGCATCATCGGGATGGTAACCGATGGATTATTTGTGTTTTATTTTTATTTTATTTTTTTATCATTTTTTTTGTTTGTATTAACTTTGTTTTATAGGGAAAAAGACTTAAAAATGGTGAAGTTTGGTTCGCACGGCCGTGCAGCTCTTCTTGGAGCGGCCGTGCAGTTCATATCGAGTTGGAACGTGTTGACTCAGTAAAAGGGACACGGCCGTGCAAATTCCTTGACACGGCCGTGCAAGACGTCTGGGAGTTGCGTCGTTCCGGTCCAAAAGACACAGCTTTCCCCCTCCTCCCTCATTTACTTCATCTTCAACCTCTCTCCCTCAAAACCTCCGCCCCATCCACTTTAAATACCCACTCCTCCACCATTTTTACTCACAATTCAACCCTCAATCCTCCTAAATTCCTCCAAGCAAATCCCTCCTCCACCACCAAAATCACCCAAAACCCTCCTAAAACCCCAATTCCGAAAATACCAAAACCCTTCACCCATTTCATAAAATTCGAAGGGATTGCTCAAGATTAAGGTTAAAGAGGAAGCTCTTGGACATTTCAGAGGCTGTTCATCAAGATTACAAGCTTTTCAAACTCAGATTCGGGTAATCTACTTTCTTCTTCCTTTAGCTAAGTTTTTGGGTTATTTCGAAAACTTTCAATGGAGAGAGGGAAAGGAAAGGGAAAGGCCGTTGAAAGAGGTTCGAAAAGGTCCCGAAAGGAACCATCTCCTACCCCTAATCTAAACCCAATGCTCAATGATTTGGGTATTGAGTTTAGGGAGCCTTCCGAAGTGGCTAGATTCACTGCCCTTCGTCAAAAGAGAATTAGACCAACCCAATTCCCAGATGTTCCTGCCCTTAAAGCCCTAGATATCTACAAAAATGTAAGAAAGTTTCACTTGGGATTTGGTTGTGGTGGTTTTCTTGAGTTGAATGCAAAGACTTACGAGAGAATTACTTTGGAATTCTTGTGCACTATGAGGAAGGAATTTACAATGTAAATTTGTGGAAGTACCGGGGAGCCATACCAATTGATACATTTGTATTTTAGGCTTGGTGGGGAGGAGTTTCATCTTACCTCCTTCGACATAAATAGAATTTTGGGTTGGCCTGCTTTCACCAACTTTGAAACCGATTTTCCTATAGAATTTAGGGAGAATGTGTTTTGGGAGCAAATAACCGGAATTCCGTCCTTTAAATCTAGAACCGCAAAAGCCTCATCTATTATTCATCCCGTTCTCCGGATTATGCACAGATTCTATGCATGTACAGTTTTTTGCAAGGGAAGATAAGGGAACAGTGAACAAGAAAGAGTTGTTTTTATTATGGTCTATGGTGAGGGCTCATAGGAAGGTGAATTTGAGCCATTTCTTGATTGAGTTATTTAGTGATATCGTCTCTCCAACTTTCAATGGAGAGATCCATATTGGTGGTATTGTTACTTTGTTTGCTAACCATTTTGGGTTTGTGGTGCCCGCCACTGAAGTTGCGGTTTCGGGTTCTACAAAGTTGGATATTCCAACCCTACGGGTAATGCAAATGATTTCAGATAGAGGACGTGGAGAGTACAATTGGTTGGTAGGGCCGGGTAAAACGCCCTACATTGTTTTGCCTAGTCCCATCCTCCCATTTGCCCAAACTTATCAACACCCAACATGGATCTTTCCAATTTCCATGAATCACGGGGAGGGCCAATCAAACCAAGCAAACCAAGAGGAGGAAGAAGAAGAAGAAGAAGGAGAGCAACATCAACCCCACCATCCATTGCCACCGGATTTCAATGATAGGTTTGATCGAATCGAACTTCAAAATAATCAAATGATGAATCGGTTCGACGCCTTCAACAATGAATTTCATTATTTCCGGAATGATATACAAAATCGTGTGGGAACGATTCAAAGGCAAGTGAACTCCATCTACAACTATGGAGTCAACCATTGGGATGACTTTCCTCAGCCGCCTACCTACCCGTGATCCATTTTAGTAAGTTTTTCTCGTTACTCCCCCTAGATTTAGCATTGTTCCTTGAAACATTGAGGACAATGTTCATTTCAAGTGTGGGGGGGTAAATCTATCCTTTATTTCGCTTTATTTTTCGCTTTCTAGTTTTTAAATTTTACTTGCTTTCTAGGATAGATTTAATCGCTTTCTAGTATAATTTTTTTTACTTAGTTGCATTTTTTTTCTTTTTATGCATGTATAATAGTATATATAAAAAAATAAAATTAAATCCCTATGATGATCAAAATTCATTATCATTATGCTTGCCATTTGCCCTAGTATAAATGCCTTTACCTTTCCTCTCATATTTTCTATACACTTAGAAATCTATAAAAAGGAAAAGTATAAGGGATCTTTTTAGGAAATAATTGAAAGCCTCATAAGTTGGTATAGCACAATATAGAATCTCATCAAGGAAAATGCATTTGATTAGAAGGAATTCTTTTATGCTTGGTTATTTATGCAAATTTTGAATATATTCCTTTAAGATTGTACATTTTTTATCTTTATTAGATATTTATTCCCTTTTTAGAAGCACCTTTTTGTTTGCATCTCTTGAATCACACACTTTCATAAATTCCATCCTACCATTTTTCAAATCAAGTCAAAGTAAAACACTTCTATCTTATTGATAAAAGAGTGACAATTGTCACCAAGCCTTAAAAGCAAAAAGAAACATATTATCTCCTAAGTAACTCGGGGCACGGCGTTCGCTGCGACGATGCTTCCTTGCCAAACGGAAATAATATCCAAAAGTATTCTTGATCTAAGTATTAGGAACATGGGGCTCGCAACCACAATGTCTCCTACTTGAAAGGATCAAAAATAACTTAGGTCTTTTGCAAGAATATAACACGTACAAAAATAAGATAAATTTGTTTGACTTTGACGAGATTTTTCCACTACCATCATCCATTCTTCACCCTTGTGATTCAAGAATGTAATACAATTCTTCGGAACTTCTAAATTGTGAATAAATATTTATACCTTCTCTTGTACGTCTTAAAGAAGTAAAATTCATCTTTTCTAAAAAAATCACTCTAAAAAGTGACAGCTTTTTCTACCAAGAAATAAATCTAAGATTCTTCCTTCTAGCATGCTTTACTTGGTCAAAATTCTATATATGCTATATTAGGTTATTGTCTTGCATTTTATCTCTTTAAAAATATCCCTAAAATAAATTTTTAAAGGTATTCAAAATATGATTAGATAGATAAACGCATTATCTAAGGAGGCAATTTAAGGGCTTGCTACTTTATTTCTGAGGGATCAATCGTATTTTTCTCCCTCTCCGTATTTCATTCTAAGTTTGCTTGGGGACAAGCAAAGGCTTAAGTGTGGGGGAGTTTGATAAGTGACTATTATATAGTCAATTATCCTAGTTTTTATATACTTTTACACAAATAAATCATCACTTTTCATTTAGTTTTTAGTACTTTTTACTTACTTTTGTTATTTTATTAGATTTTACGTTTTTGGTATGTTTTATACTTTTTAGACAGGTTTTAGGGTCTTTTTATATATACAAAGGATACATGGACATTTTGGTCCAAAAAGATGAAGGAACACCAAGCAAAATAAGCACTCCAAGCTGAAAACCAGTCGGAGCGGCCGTGCAGCAAAACCAGGAGCGGCCGTGCAACTTAGGCCATGGCCGGCCATCTTGGCCCATGGAGTGGCCGAGCACGGAAGTGCCCTGGCCGTGCCAAATCAGGAGCGGCCGTGCAGCTATTTCTGGAGCGGCCGTGCAAGTCTTCAAATTCAAATCCAAATCTGGCGCCAAAGAGGACACGGCCGTGCAAAATCCTTGACACGGCCGTGCAAGTCGTGACTGCAGATGTAAAGGCACCTTTTGATGGCACCCAATTGAAGAGTCTCCTTCCATTTACAAATAGGACCCTTGTAATCAGTCTTAGATACGAATTATTAGAGAGAAACTACTGATATTAGATAGATAGAAAGTACAACACTTGTGATAGCAATTTTCCAAAGGAATTTGAAGATCAAAGTCATTGTTCTTGGAGTTACTTTGAAGGAAATAAAAGTGAAGCATTATTCTCAGCACTTGTCTTCTACTTCCATAAGTATTTCTTACTCAACTTTTATTATTGCTTAAACATTTAATGGCTTATGAGTAATCCCCCATATTCTTGGGGTTGGAAACTCAAAAGCATGCTTATTCATCATTAAATAATGTTTAGTCTTGTCTTCTTTCTTCATCTAAAACAATCTCTTTATATTATTCTCTAAATGCCTTACATTTTGGCGATATCCAATTTGTATGATTCAGTCAATTGAGAGAAGTACCTAGCGGAGAATCTCGATTGACGGAACCATATAAAGAAACTAGGTTCATTGATCACGAGAGTAGTTCAATGGCCTAGGGATGTTCCTTTAATGGAAAGTATGTTGACTTTCGTCCTTAATGGATTCTTACTAATTATGGTCAGCTAGAGATAAGCCGGAATGCCCGTTTGTGACAGGGCGGGGGCAAACATAAACGGATTTCTCAAACAGTTAGGACATAATTAGTGAAGAATACAAACGCTATTGTCTTAGCCCGAAATAGCGTAGGCCTAACATACCATCCTTGCTTTTTATGAAAACCTTTTATTTCTAAGACAATGACAATTTGATGAATAAGAATTTGCGTATGATTTCCAATCCCAAGAATGCTTCGTTTTATAAGACTTCAATTAAAGTATTTTATGTTTATGCTCTCTCTATTATTCTAAAACAAGTTTTATCTACCCCCAATCTTTTCTATATTTTCTAAAGACAAAAATATCCCTTAAAGTAAACCCTGTCTCTGTGGGATCGACTCGTACTTGCACCCGCTATATTATAATAGCCCGTGCGCTTGCGGATATAAAATAAACCGTTAGGTTTCGACCGAACAGCTGACTATTTCAGTCTCTCTTTGAAGTCCAGTGCTCTAAAATGGTTCTTCCGCTTAAAATCCGAGGCCAGGGCTACATGGGACCAGATTACTAGCTAACTTGGAGTGGGAAGCAAATAGATTTGACCTGCAGACAACAATGCAATGGCGTCCGACGAGAACATCGGGGACTTTTACAAGCAAGATGGCAACTCCTCCTTCGAAGAGGAACAACTAGACATCTTTCGGTCACGCCCGAAACCACATCTCGAGGGCCTCACTTAGCAATTTCCCCTATCCGGATCTACGGGCAATGATCAATTCCGGGGCTAAATTTGAGAGGGCTTACAATCGCAGCCGAGTTGTCGCACCCGCTTACGGATACCGGGTTTCTTCCACCTCCAACACGACTTCGAAAAAGGGCAGTGTGAGAACCGATCGAAAAGGGGACCCCAAGGACCCAATACGATCAACAATCCATTCCCTAAAAAAGGTAGGGTGAATATGATTGAAGCCACGAACAAGCCAAGTGCCACTATGGCTAACAGTTCCCATATGGAAGACACTCTTCGAAGAGAGGATTCTAGTCGGTATCAAAGATGGGTTTCTCCCTTCATGACAACTTCACCTTGAAGGCTCTCACGTTGATCGATTGGCTCGGTACTTCATCGGTATGTCGGTCAAACCTTTAACTGGACCTCTGTAGTGACGCTTTGTCAAACACGGGGCTTCATCAAATCATTCGTAGAAAGATTCCGTGGTTTTTGCCATGTCTTTTCCATGGAATGGAGCTTTATCAAGTCACACCTATCTTCGTAAGAAAGGTCTGGTCACCTCAACAACTGTCTTGGAGTTTCAGCTTTAGAACTTGGCATATGGCAACTCCTGCATCATCAAAAGTTGAGAATTGGGAATCTCCTCATATCAGCATTTCGTCAAATCACAACTAACCCAAGCAAAAGAGGGTTCATTCATGTCAACATGCTTTGATTCTAGAGCACATGTCAGCGTCGGCTTCAAATGTCCGAGGCGAAAAGAAATTTCAATCGAGACCCGGGTTCAAATCCAACTTCATCCCAAGATCAAAATTGACCTCATCAATAACATGCAATTCAGTCCGCGACTAAAGGATATCACCCCACCAGCTCAAAGCTTGTCCCAAACAGTCAACAACACATACATCCCCTCTCATCACCATGCATCCCCACAAAAATCTCCCCAGGGCTCATGTAGCATGCACAAAACTTGAATCAATAGGAAAAATCCTAAGTGATTGAAAATCATAAATCGTAATTTCCCTGCCAAAAGCTTAGGCCAAGTGCATCTTCGAAAGCAAATAAACGCATCATCTCATAATCATTTTTGGTTCTATGCATGCATCCGCCATCATGAATGCCATATATGCATCTTCCTCTTCACTAACAAATGCAGGAATTCAAACGTAATCCCCCTTTTTCGGCAAGGACGATCTTCACCAAAGACGACCTCAAATGGATGAAAACAGTCCCCAACATCCACAAACATATGAAGACCGCCTCCAGTGTCTACAAAATCGGTCAGGGACGCCAAGCTCTCCAATACAATTCGGTCAGGGACGCCAAGTTCTCCAATACAATTCGGTCAGGGACGCCAAGTTCTCCAATACAATTCGGTCAGAGACGCCAAGTTCTTCAATACAATTCGGTCAGGGACGCCAAGTTCTCCAATACAACTCGGTCAGAGATGCCAAGTTCTTCAATACAATTCGGTCAGAGACGCCAAGTTCTTCAATACAATCCGGTCAGAGACGCCAAGCTCTCCAATACAATCAGGTCAAGGACGCCAAGTTCTCCAATACAAATCGGTCAAGGACGCCAAGCTCTCCAATACAAATCGGTCAGGGACGCCAAGCTCTCCAATACAGTACGGTCGGAGACGCCAAGTTCTCAAAATGCAAATCGGTCAAAGATGCCAAGGTCTCAAATACAGTACGGTCAGAGACGCCAAGTTATCCAATACAAATCGGTCAGGGACGCCAAGTTCTCAAATACAAATCGGTCAGGGACGCCAAGTTCTCAAATACAATGCGGTTAGAGACACCAAGTTCTCAAAAGCAAGAAGTCCCAATGTGAAGACAAGCTCAAAAACCTCTACAAGTTTGACGATCACCAGCAAGATGCAGACTCAACCAAACTCCTCCTTCAGGTCAAAATGCCTCCAAAGACAGCAAATCGTCAGCAGAAACCGTCCCACGAACGGCAACCTAACAACTCTTCATCAACATCAGCCGTAGCCTCAGCTACAGGTAAGCACAAAGACAGTATGAAAGCATATCTTAATCAACTACTTTTCTAAAAGAACATTATCATCAAATCTTAGGGCGACTTCCCAAAAACAGTCAAACCTCAAATGCTTGTCAAACCATTAAAGACCATCCCCAGCTATTTTCGAACTACGACCGGCTTGATTCCCTCTTAAGGATACGTAGGTAGCCTATCATTAGGTCCAGCCACTCGACCAGCACGGTCATCCTTTCCTTCGGCAGCAGACGTAAAACCGATCCCTTCAAATGAAGTCCACTAGAGGACCATCTATCCTAAAACGCCATCATCGAGGTTCGAGGCACCTAAGACGCCATCATCAAGGTTCGAGGTACCTAAGACGCCATCATCAAGGTTCGAGGCACCTAAAACGCCATCATCGAGGTTCGAGGCACCTAAGACGCCATCATCAAGGTTCGAGGCACCTAAAATGCCATCATCGAGGTTCGAGGCACCTAAGACGCCATCATTAAGGTTCGAGGCACCTAAGACGCCATCATCAAGGTTCGAGTCACCTAAGACACCATCATCATGGTTCGAGGCACCTAAGACACCATCGTCGAGGTTCGAGGCACCTAAGACGCCATCATCAAGGTTCGAGGCACCTAAGACGCCATCATCAAGGTTCGAGGCACCTGAGACGCCATCACCGAGGTTCGAGGCACCTAAGACGCCATCATCAAGGTTTGAGGCACCTAAAACGCTATCACACACAACACGAGAAAAGCGATAAATTGCAATCATCCCTTAGGGTGACTTCCCAAAAATAGTCAAACCATAGGGTGACTTCCCCAAAACAGTCAAAACCTTAGGGCGACTTCCCAAAAATAGTCAAACCATAGGGCGACTTCCCAAAAATAGTCAAAACCGTAGGGCGACTTCCCAAAAATAGTCAAGTAATAGGGCGACTTCCCAAAAATAGTCAAACCATAGGGCGACTTCCCAAAAATAGTCAGACCTTAGGGTGACTTCCCAAAAACAGTCAGATCATAGGGCGACTTCCCAAAAATAGTCAAACCATAGGGCGACTTCCCAAAAATAGTCAGACCTTAGGGTGACTTCCCAAAAACAGTCAGATCATAGGGTGACTTCCCCAAAACAGTCAAAACCTTAGGGTGACTTCCCAAAAAACAGTCAGATCATAGGGCGACTTCCCAAAAATAGTCAGACCATAGGGTGACTTCCCAAAAATAGTCAAATCTTAAGATGACTTTCCTAAAACAATAGGGTGACTTCCCCAAAAATTGACCTAGTTCTAGCACAAGCGAGGACTCCGTCACATTTTAGACAATTATTTATTCTTACTTTATTTTCGAAAAAAATGGGTCATTCTCATTATTTTTCAAATAAATTGCACATGCATGTTCGTTCATCTTCTTAGCCTCATAGGTTAATCATCATGATTTCAAAATCATCATCATAAATCCTAGGAAAATTCGAGAAAATCCTAAAATTCGGGCCAAGCCCTAAGTTAATCAAAATAATCGGAATTGAGCAAATTAAGAATGCTTACCCCAACCGATTGAGGATTCGTCGATTTGTGTTCCCTCTTGCCCGGATAAAGCTCTAATGGAGGCGTATTAAAGTCATACTTCCTCTCCGTTCGGACAAGCTCTCTCCTCCTCCTTCGAACGCCCTCGAAGATGTTCCTCCTTGCTTGCCTTGGCATCGGATTCCCCTCCGGATCCATTCTAAATACGTGGAAGCAAAGGGATGGAAAGATTTTTGAAAATTCTTCCTCTCTTCTATCTCTTTTTCTCGGCAGTTTAAGGGCGGTAATTATGCCCAATGTCCGTTCAAATCTGATTTTAAATAACCTGGAAAAATTAAACTTCTGGCCGTGCGGCCTCTTTTGCCCCCGTCTCATGCCGGGCGGCTTCTTTTGCCCTGAGCAGAAATTACAGCTTTGCCCCTGGACTTTCCACTTGGGCATATAATTCCTGTTATCCTTTAACTAGGATAACGTCGTTTTCCAAAATATATCCGTTATCTCCTAATCAAATAGACTCTCCTCCCCAGTCGCCTCCGTTACTTCCGTTATAACGGAATGACGCTAGGTGACAACCTCCGAATTGTCAAAGTTCAAAACTTTAGCTACCTCTATCACAGATTGAGAAGTACGCTCAAGTTCTCCAAACTTAAGCTACCTCTATCACCGATTGAGAAGTACGCTCAAGTTCTCCAAACTTTAGCTACCTCTATCACAGATTGAGAAGTACGCTCAAGTTCTCCAAACTTAAGCTACCTCTATCACAGATTGAGAAGTACGCTCAAGTTCTCCAAACTTAAGCTACCTCTATCACGGATTGAGAAGTACGCTCAAGTTCTCCAAACTTTAGCTACCTCTATCACAGATTGAGAAGTACACTCAAGTTCTCCAAACATTAGCTACCTCTATCACAGATAGTGAAGTACGCTCAAGTTCTCCAAACTTTAGCTACCTCTATCACAGATTGAGAAGTACGCTCAAGTTCTCCAAACTTTAGCTACCTCTATCACAGATTGAGAAGTAAGCTCAAGTTTTCCTAACTTTAGCTACCTCTATCTCCTCGATAGTGATGTAAGCTTTAGTCTCAATCAGGTGACAATCTCCATTAATTGTCAAAACCTCAAGGATCCTAGACATCGTTCCTAACTATCTAGAGATGCTTAAACTACGATCAAGGCTTAATTCCTACGGGATACGTAGGAAGCCTTTCATAAAAGGTCCAGCCATCCGACCGCAGTGGTCACCCTCTTCCATCATCGCTCCTCAGTGGTGAGGCAGTCTTTCATAAAGGTCCAGCCATCAGGCCACATTGGTCGCCCCTTGTCATTCATCACTCCTCAGTGGTGAAATAGCCCCTCATAGAGGTCCATATATCCGACCACATCGGTCACTTCTAGCATATCCCCAGTAGGATCAGTTGCTTGACCTCCCAGGTCACTTTCTCTTCTATTTCCCCTGCAAGAGACCAGTTTTCTCTTCACCATTCCCATGCGAATCTTATTCTGAACTACCGCTTGGCTTGATTCCTCCAGGATACGTAGGTAGCCTACTTTAGGTTCAGCCAATTCGTCAAACATGACACCCCCTTTTCCCGGTGGATTCCGAACTATGATCATGGCTTGATTCCCACCCGGGATACGTAGGTAGCCTCCCAAAGGTTCAGCCACTCGACCACCTTAGTCACCTAATCCGTCTCGATATTCGCCAGATCGGATCCTTTTCTATCGACAACCCCACTCGCCCTACAAGTGACGTTGCCGAGGGGCTTCTGTAAGTACCCAAATCTGGCTCATGACTTCCGGTTAAGTTTCCCGGCAATTCCCCGGACTTTCCTAAAGTTCAGGAGCAATTCCAGAACTATTCCGAACCTTCCAAGGGATGAAGGGACTGCTTTAAATTAAAAAATCACGTTTTCCTTAATATGGAAAACCTTCTAGAAAGGCTACCTTGCATGATTCTAGAAACATGCTGAGTCACAAGGGATAATGCCGCACGGCTGCATTAGGAGGGAACTCCTAGCCGCACGCCTTCATTGGCGATTTCCAGACTGCCTATAAATAGAGGCCTCCTCTACCCATTTTGATATAATAATTTTCATCATAAAAACTCTCCTAAAACATCCCTACAAAAATTCAGCAAGCTGAAGGCGCCAAGAGCCACCTCCCTCCTCCTTGAAGCCTCCAAGAGTTGGTCCCTTCCTTAGGCGAATTCCAAAGAGAAAGAGGTCACCACCATTGGTAACCTCTCACCCCCCTTATCTTGCATTATACTTGTTTTATGTGATATACTTGCTCCTTGCATTTACATATTGCTATATATTGTTTGGGACTTGGCATATTTGTTGTTAAAGATCATATCTTTGAACATGTGAATCATTTTCCCATCCCTTTGCATCCTTTGCATTAACATAGCATCCTTTGCTCATAAAAATGTGATCTTTGCATTAGAATAGCATCATTTGCTCATAAAAATGTGATCTTTGCATTAGAATAGCATCCTTTGCTCATAAAAATGTGATCTTTGCATTAGAATAGCATCATTTGCCCATAAAAATGCATCCTTTGCATGTAAAAATCATTTCTTTACATTAAAGGTGCATCCTTTTGTAAGTACCCCAATCTGGATCACCCTCTTCCGAGTACACAGGAAACACCGCAGACTCACAAACGCAGTCTCGAAGACCTCTGGCACTCAAAACCCTTAGCCAAACCAAGGGAGGAACTTTTCTGGGATAAAAAGGGAAAAAAGTGTTGGAATTTGGTTTTGTAAAAGTGTGGTTTGACCAACTTTTGACCAAGAATTCCATTGGGTTCCATTATAGGAAAATGGAAATTGATTGCATATTAATAATCTACATTTGGAGTAGATTAATTTGATATATTTACTTTCTCAAAACCAATTAGTGGTGAAAGAGAAATTAATGCTCAAAGTATGCAAAATGAAATGGGTTTTATGAAGAGTTTATGGGATATGGAATTGTTATCCCACATTGCTTAAAGATGTAAAGCAATGATAGTTTATAAATGGATCCATCCAAGAAAGGAGACATCAAGTTAATCTCCTTGGGCCAACCTAGTTGGGCCATTGAGCCAACCATGCATCCAAGTGGGCTATTGAGCTAGTTTTGTTCTAGCTTAAAATGGACCCACAACCCGCGAAGCGCGTGAAGGGCGGAATGGGCAGTTTAGGGCGCACTTTGCACTTCGCATCGTCGCTAGGAGCTAAGGAGCCTTAAACTTTTGACAAAAGTTGGCTCGGTTCATGGTTCGACTTAGCAATGGTGGTTCGGTCGTGGGCTTGGAGGCTGGATTGGTTTGGCCGAGTGGGCTAGGTGTCTAGGCCGAGTTGGCTTGGGCGAGTGGGCCGCTTGGAAATCTGGTGGATTAGGCCGAGGCCCAGTTGGGTCAAGGCCGGCTGGACCATACGGATTGGGCTTGGCAGTTGACTAGAGAAAGGTTGTGATGGTTTGAAGAGGTGGGGCGGCTTGACCCATGTCCTTTCAAATGGACGGGTCAAGCTGGTGGATCGCTCCAGCAAATCTCCTCCCTCCAATCTGATCAGATCTAACGGCTGAGAATTAATGGGTGCAATTAATGCCTATTCCCAAGAGACACCCTAACTCTTCATTAACTATTTAAACCCCCCACTAGTTTGTCAAATTCATTCATTCACTCAATCTTCACTTCACATATTCACTCTCTCCTCTCACTAGATGTAGAGAATCACTTATCTAATAGAGTTAACTAACTCAGTTAGATATTTAACTGAATTATGGATTCAGTAAAAGAATTCATCGGAATTCTTAACATCATATGTTAGAAGATAGAGCATCTCGTTGCATAATTCTTCTTCAAAGTCTGGAAGTGTCAAACACGAATTTTGTTCGCCGAAGTCATTAATTTGGTGTGCTCCTATTAATGACTGTAAAGTCGTTTTATCTTGAGAGAAGATTGCCGCAGACCGTTAGCACCAGTGCGGGGCAATATCTTCTTGCGGAGATTGTGTCCAACACAAGACTCGACTTCGTTAATTACTCGGTTTGCTTTAATTTCCGCATTCTAGTTTATCTTTATTTCCTGCCCCGTTAATTATGTTATGGTTCATTATATTGTTTGTCATTTCGTTAAATTCAAGAAAGCCTTATTTATTGTCAAATAGACAAATTTCCCAACAAAAAGGACCTCTTGGAAATTTTCAGGAAATCAGAAAAGCATTTAAGGTCCGTACGGACCTTTTTGTTTCAATGATTACTAAATCCCCTTAAAGTCCACAATATTTCCTCAAATCCCGGAGAACATCATTACCCCCCTGCATGGTTGGTCCTGTAACGATGTGTGTTGTGCCATTTTTCGAAAGATTCGTTATTATTCTTTTTTTTTGAAAAATCAATCGAAAAACACGGAGTCGCAACGCCATTTTTGTTTAAAGGGCCAAAACTTTGAAAAATGCCCGAGATTAGAGATTTGGGTTCGGAGGTCACGTTACACGCCGGGAAGAACGTTAGTGTTCACCCGGAATGCCTCGTAAAAAACGAGTCTTCCAAGCTTAAAAACCATTTGTGTGTGTGTGTGTGTGTGTTCCTTTGGCCAAAATAAGTTGAAACTGAGAAAATTAAAAATTGGGAACTCTTTATAGGACATTAAATAAGTCCCATAATTTTTGGTATGATTTTTGGGTTGAGTTTTGGTGCTCAAAAGATTTCTTGAAGTTGAAAACCAATTCTGCCAGAATGAAAAAGGCAGTGGACACTTGATTTTAAAACGGGTTTAAAAGCTTTAAAACTTCAAAATCTGGGGAAAGTCCGATAATGAAAGTTGTTCAAAATACCTTAAGTAAGGTTTATGTAAAAGAACTTTTCCATTTGGAGATGATTTGGTGGACCAAAACCTTCTGGAAATCTCAGATATGAAATCTGGATTTCCAGAGACTGATGAACTGACCTTTAAAAGACAATTTGAAAAAGGGAGTTTTACTCACGAAAAAAATAAATTAAAAATATGTCTGGAAATATCTGGATGTTGGCTACAAAAAGTATTTTGTAGTCAACATAAAATTCCAAGTTTCTGTATGTCCAAAAAATTAGACCATGGACAGAGGTCTTAGAGAAAGGCTACTGGACATCAACTTTCTCTTGAAGAAAAACATGATTTTAAAGGGAGTTTGGCATCCATGCTTGTCCCCATCTCCTTAGGCTTTGATTAGTAGTCACTAGACATTTTAGTGGTGATCTACTATATCAAGCCATCCTTAGGGTACATTAGGACTTAAGCATTTCATTTGCTTGGGAAGGGGGAGATTTAACTTTGAAATCAAGATTTTATGTATGAAAATGATTTTTAGGGTTTTGAAAATGTGTTTGTAAGAAGTAAAAACAACTTTGAAATAAATGTTGATCCTTGTAGAGGATCATCCATGGAGATGAACTTCCATGGTGATCCTCTTGGATCTAGGGCAAGAAATGAGCAAGTTACATCTTCAAAGTATGAGATGCATGCATGGGTGAGAGAGATTTAGGGTAGAGAGAAGGAGGTTATACCTATCTTCTTTTGTGTTTTGTGTTTGAAGCTTTGAGTTTTGAGAGTGAGTGGGTGAGATTTGGGAAAATAATCAAGAGAAAAAGGTGACAATTCAAGGGAATTCTCACTGTTTTCTCTAGTATTTTCGCCAAGGTTTTGCTGTGAGTTCTTGTTTTTTTTATTTCTGAGACTGATGGGCTTAATTTATAGGCCTCTGAAAATGGCAAAACCATTCGCGCGGATGAGAAGCTCAGCGTGCACTGTTCATTAATTGCAGCTGCAGGCTTTGGACACAAGGAATATTATTCAAAAATTCCAGCAGTTTGTGTTTTTCAGCTTGCCTAATTCGGATTTTTCCAATTTCTTTTCTTTCTTAAGATTCTTTTCTTGGTTTAACCTTAAATGGCAATCCCTAATCTACCCTTACTTTGTTAGAAAGGTTAGGAATTGTTAGAAATGTTAGGAATGTTAGGTCTTTCGTTAATTTTCTAACGAAAATACTAACAACTCAAATTGGAGCACTTACAGTAGCCCCTCGGCGACGGTGCTTTCGAAGGAAGCGGGGTCGTCGATAAGAGTAAGGCTCCATATTTGACAGGATGATCAAGTGATCGAGTGGCTGAACCTAGCGATAGGCTACCTATGTATCCAGAATGGGAATCAAGCCGGCCGTAGTTCGGGTCTGGAGCGACTGTTTTAGGATGTCAACCTGGTGAGCGAGTTCTGCAGTCGGTTGCTGAAAGAAATTCTGCTGGGGATAAGAGATGACCATTTTGGTCTGATGGCCAAAGTTGTATATTCGCTCTGCTGGGGATAGGAATGACCATTTCGGTCTGATGGCTGAACCTAATGATAGGCTACCTACGTATCCTTAAGAGGAATCAAGCCAGTCGTAGTTCGGGTCTTTGGATGTTGACTCTGGAATGACTATTTTGAGGCGTCAACCTGGTAATGATGGCGCTTTAGGTGCGTCAGACCTTAAAGATGATGGCGTTTTAGGTGCCTCGGACCTTTGGTGATGATGGCGTTTTAGGTGCCTCAAACCTTAATAATGATGGCGTTTTAGGTGCCTCAAACCTTGATGATGGCATTTTAGGTGCCTTGAACCTTGATGATGGCATTTTAGGTGCCTCCAACCTTGATGATGATGGCTTTTTAGGTGCCTCGGACCTTGATGATGGCGTTTTAGGTGCCTCAAACCTTGATGATGATGGCTTTTTAAGTGCCTCGGGCCTTGATTTGAAATGTTTTCCCATAATGGTTTAGGATGGATGGTCCTTCGGTGGACTTCGTCTGCTGCCGAAGGAGAGGGTGACCGTTTTGGTCGGGTGGCTGGACCTAATAATAGGCTACCTACGTATCCTTAAGAGGAATCAAGCCAATCGTAGTTCGAAAGCTGCTCGGGATTTCGCCAGCCTTTGTTGGAGAAAAATCGGGATTACGTTTTACGGCCGTTGATGATTTTGATGAAAGAAACGGGATTCCGTTATCTTTCTCGGAGGAATCGGACTTACGTTTGACTGCCGTTGATGATTTTGATGAAAGAGACGGGATTCCGTTATCTTCCTCGGAGAAATCGGACTTACGTTTGACTGTCGTTGATGATATTGATGAAAGAGATGGGATTCCGTTATCTTCCTCGGAGAAATCGGACTTATGTTTGACTGCCGTTGATGATATTGATGAAAGAAATGGAATTCCGTTATCTTTCTCGGGGAAATCGGACTTACGTTTTACTGCCGTTGATGATTTTGATGAAAGAGACGGGATTTCGTTATCTTTCTCGGAGAAATCGGACGTACGTTTGACTGCCGTTGATGATTTTGATGAAATAGATGGGATTCCGTTATCTTTCTCGGAGAAATCGGACTTACGTTTTACTGCCGTTGATGATTTTGATGAAAGAGACGGGATTTCGTTATCTTTCTCGGAGGAATCGGACTTACGTTTTATTGCCGTTGATGATTTTGATGAAAGAGACGGGATTCCGTTATCTTTCTCGGAGAAATCGGACTTACGTTTGACTGCTGTTGATGATTTTGATGAAAGAAACGGGATTCCGTTATCTTTCTCGGAGAAATCGGACTTACGTTTGACTGTCGTTGATGATTTTGATGAAAGAGACAGGATTCCGTTATCTTTCTCGGAGAAATCGGACTTACGTTTGACTGCCGTTGATGATTTTGATGAAAGAGATGGGATTCCGTTATCTTTCTCGGAGAAATCGGACTTACGTTTGACTGCCGTTGATGATTTTGATGAAAGAAACGGGATTCCGTTATCTTTCTCGGAGAAATCGGACTTACGTTTGACTGTCGTTGATGATTTTGATGAAATAGACGGGATTCCGTTATCTTTCTCGGAGAAATCGGACTTACGTTTTACTGCCGTTGATGATATTGATGAAAGAAACGGGATTCCGTTATCTTTCTCGGAGAAATCGGACTTATGCTTTACTGCCGTTGATGATTTTGATGAAAGAGACGGGATTCCGTTATCTTTCTCGGAGAAATCGGACTTACGTTTTACTGCCGTTAAGGATTTTGATGAAAGAGACGGGATTCCGTTATCTTTCACGGAGAAATCGGACTTACGTTTGACTGCCGTGAAGCTCTTTTGAAGAGGGGGCTAACTCTGGTTAACTTTGGTTATCCCTGCAGAGCCTGAGATTTATAAAGGGCAAAACGGTCTTTTTGACCCTTCAAATTGATCCGCGCGGACCAGAAAGATTTCCAGATTGATTTTAAAAAGGCACCGAGGCTCTTTCTCTTCTTCCTCACCATTTTGAACACAGTTTACGAGAGAGACGAGAGAGAAAGGCAAAACCGCCATTTTTGGCCCAAGAGCTTCGAAATTCTTCCGATTTCTTCGATTTTTCAAGCAATGGAACACGGGGGAGTTGCTATCCAAGGCCAAGGACGTGGCCCGATAGCGGAGAGGCGATTGGAGCTTGTTCGAATGAGGAGGCATTACTCTCTTTCGCAATCGATTGCGGAGGAGCCGTACCCCGATGCGTGGCAACATTGGGCCTCTGATCCGAGTCTCCGTACGGTATACTTCGAATCCCTCCATTTTCTTTGTTGATTTTTGCTTGAAATTGATTTTTGTGATTTTTTTTTTTTAATATCCGAAAATTGGATGTTCTTGGCCTTGGATTATGTCTTTGATGATTTGCATGTTGTAATGAATATATGGGTAATCAAAATGTGCATTTTGTTTGGAAAAAGAATGGGCATTTTGCCATTTTTGAAATATGAGATGATGAAAATTTGTCCGAATCCGGGACGGACTTTTTGTCGCATGTAGGATTCTTGCAATGCTTCCATGAGTGATATGAATGTATGCATGTGCGCTTTTTGTAGAAAAAATGATTTTTTGTGAAAATGGGACGGGTTTTTCGTTCCCTTGATTGGATGAATGAATTGTAGAAAATTGCTTATGCATGCTATTTCATGAAAAATGGGACGGAGTTTTTACTTCCGTTGACTCAGTGTTATTGACATGTTTTTTTTTTTGTATGATGAATGATGGTTGTTGAAAATCTTTCTTTTGTACAAGAAAAATGGGGCTGAGTTTATTGTATGCCGTTATGCAGCCCGATTTTCTTAAAAATTTTATGATGCATGTGTATGCTTTCTCTTTTTGTTGATGCAAATGCAATTTTTTTTTTTGACATTTTTTTTTCAATTGCAGGGTGGAGATCGTTTTGTGACGGAGCAGCTGAATAAGCTGAAGACTCGAGGATCAGTGGAGTCTGTGGTCAGCCTGTGGGACCGGCTTCCAGTCTTGGGCCGAGGAGCTTTGATGAGTCCGAGACAGATCGTCATTGGGACTGGATTGTACGAGTTTATCGAGTGCCTGAGGGGATTGGTTAAGTTCTCCAAGAGCAAGGGCCTGATCTTTGCTTTGGCACAGCACTGGTGGGACGCGACCCACACATTTCATTTCTTCTGGGGCGAGGCCACAGTCACACCCTCCGATTATGCCGCGATTACGGGCCTGTCCTTTAAAGGACGGAGCATTGAGTGGAGGGACGGCTACAGCGACCGGGAGCTGCAGGATCTTCTGGGCTTTACCCCCATTCCCAAAAAGGGGATGGGTATGGAGTATGCCGTGGTCCATGGGAAGATCGTGGAGAGCATCGAGAATTACGAGGCTGGTGATGAGAGAGTGGCTGCAGTGCAGATTGCTAGGGCTTTCTTGTGGTTCGCCTTTTCGAGCACACTTTTTGGACATGCCGAGGGGACGGCGATGTTTGCTTTGCTGAGGACGTTGGAGGATGTGGAGATGGCTGGGGAGGTGTCTTGGGGAGAGGCAGGGCTGGCAGAGCTATATTTCGCTCTGGATCGATATAGCCGGAAGGCTGTCAGCTCCCTGACATGCTTCGAGTTCCCTCTGGAGGTATAAGCTTCTGCTTTTCTTTTTATTTTTCTTTCTTTTCCTTATGCACGCATTTCTTTCCGTACTTAATTGATGGGATCTTTCCCTTTTCCAGGTATGGGCTCTGGAGTTCTTTCATGTCACGATGTGGCGGCAGCCGGCGGAGCACATCGGGGCATATCCGGCCATGCTCTCCTGGAGCAAGCATGCTTGGGAGAAGATAGGTTCTAAGGGGCGCACGACCCTTAAGTACAGGGAGTGCCTGCCTTTGACGAGGGCTGAGACAGAGGAGAGGATTGTGTTCTACCCCTGGGGCCGCTTCGACGTGGAGCAGCTGAAAGGTGCCGAGAGATGGACTGTGCAGCGGAGGATTTTGAGAGGTCTGACCTGCGATTGTAAGTACCCAAATATGGCTCATGCCTTCCGGTTAATTTTTTCGGCAATTCCGGTAAATTTCCCGATAATTCCCCAGACTTTCCTAGAGTTTCGGAGCAATTCCGGAACTGTTCTAAACCTCTTAAGGGCTGAAGGGAATGCTTAGTAATTAAGAAACACATTTTTCTTAATTCCAAAAAGCTTCTAGAATTGCCACCTTGCATGATTCTAGAAACATGCTGAGTCATTGTGGATAATGCCGCACGACTGCATTAGGAGAAGGCTCCTAGCCGCACGGCCTCATTGGCGATTTCCAGACTGCCTATAAATAGAGCCCTTCTCTACCCATTTTGATATACGAAAAAACACACACCATACCCCATACTCAGCTCCAAAGCTCTCTAAAACACTGCTGGAAATTCAAGAGGTTGAAGAAAGCCAAGAAGCCACCTCCCTCCTCCTTGAAGATCCCAAAGTTGGTCCTTCCACCTAGCAAGACCCAAAGAAGAAGAGGCCACCACCATTGGTAACCTCTCACTCCCTTACCTTGCATTATACTTGCTTTATGTGATTTAATTGCTCCTTGCATTCATATATTGTCATTATCTTGCTTGGGATTTGGCATTTATCATTAAAGATCCTATCTTTATCATACCCCCTTTCCACCCCTTGCATGAATTAAGCATCACTTGCTATTAAAAATGTAATCTTTACATCCAAAGGTGCATCCTTTGCACCAAAAACCTCCTTTTTACACAAAAATGTCATCTTTATGCATCCTTTGCTCATAAAAATGCAATCTTTACGTCCAAAATGCATCATTTGCATATAAAAATCATGTCTTTATAATAAAGGGGCATCCTTTGCACCTAAAACCCATTTACATGCATCCTTTGCATTAAAAATCATCTCTTTGCATGAACTTAGCATCCCTTGCTTTCAAAAATGAAATCTTTGTGCATCCTTTGCATATTAAATCCTACTTTTCCTCATAAAAATGCATCCTTTGCATAAAGATCACTTCTTTACATCAAAAAGCATCAGTTGCAATCAAAAGCATCATTTGCAAACCAAAAATGTCATATTTTCACTAAAAATGTCATTTTTACATGCATTCCCCCATGTCCCCATTAGCAACCTTGGAACGGACCGGTGTAAAGATCCTATCTTCACATTGTTTCTTCCATAAAAGGTGCCATAATTTCTTTAGAAAGGGATAACCTTGAACTCGATATCTCCGATTATCGCTTGAGACGAGCATGATAGCTCCAATATAAGCTCAATCGTCTCAAGGCGTAGGATTGATGGGCTAAGGTCACTCCTTCCTAAAGAACCTCATTTTGGACTATAAAAGGGAGTCCTTCTCTCGATCACGCAAGTCCCGAGGTTAAAAAGCGATGATCACAAGTCCAAGATGAGGACGGGATCAAAATCCCGAATACATAAAATCCAAGAAATCCCGAGCGACAACCAATAAATGGTTTGTACGTCCGGAAGACAACTTGGGACATTCCCCCCCCCCTTTTTTTCAAACACATGCACACAATAAAGCACGCAAGCAAGCACGATAAACGGAATCTAGGGAGACTTGCTACGGCAAGGCACCTTGGGTGAACGACGATCCGTTCTTCCCAAGGGGTAACTTAACCTCTGAACCCATAAAAACCTTTTTTTCAAAGTTTTGAGGAAATCAAAATGGCGTGGCGACTCCGTTTTTCAAATTAAACCGGATGTCTTCAAACTCGCGTGAATCCAAATTTGGGCACACATTCACAGTTTGGCGACTCCGCTGGGGACATACCAAAGGAGAAAAGCTTTCATTTTTAAAATAAACGATACCCGGTATATAGGTGGAAACCATTTAACCTTCCTGTATCGCTCCCTAATCCGGGGCTTGGGATAAACGGTGGTTTAACAATCTCACGTACCGGTATCACTTTTCGAAAAAAAAAAGCTTTTCCCTTTGAGCGGGTTAGACTCCCGTCGCGGATTCCATGAATCGTGCTTGCTTTCTTTACCTTGCATTGCATCATTTGCATCTTGGGATTTGTGCATACTTTGAACAGGAAACAACCTGAAATAGCAAAGGAGTGGAACCTGGAAAATTGATCCATGCAATCGTACGGCTCAATCCTCCTTGGATTCTGACCGGACGGCCTCAGTGGCAATTCCACCAGGAAAAATTGTGGTTAATCTGGTAGTCCTGGCAGCTTGGGGCTATTCAGTTCCAAGACTGACTGGGGCTCCCATAAAATTTATGTGCCTTTATCTGTTGCATTTCCCCGTCCCGAAAATCATTCCTTTAAAACACATTTATGAAAATCTCTGTTTTAACTCAAAAAGGAACATTTTTAGGAGACCGCACACTACGCGCACCTTATATATCCTGTACGCTTTGCACGCACATACCTTTAAAACCCGGGGTGATTTATCAGCTGCAGTCACGGACAGCCTTACGATGCTCCCGGGCGCGCACAGAATCACCCCAAACTCCCCATGGCAGCCAGTGTCGACCAATGCACAGTCCGTGTCACACGTTTCAAAAAACCGTGACTTTTGGTTGGTTTTTGGTCTAGTCTGTGTCATATAGCCCAGTTGCATATCCCCGTAAAGGTCAAGCCTTAGTTCATAACGGAAGTCAAGATCTCTCGCTCAAGCGAAACTCCGCCAAAATTCCGAAAAGGAAAAATCAGTAGAATCTTTGACTTCGACATTGACTTTGACCTTGAACCGCACGGAATGCGTAAGAGTCGAGACCAAGTCCTTGCCAAGAAAATCCAAAAGATCTTTCGCTCAAGCGAAGCTCTGCCAAAATTTCGACAAGGAAAAATTGGCAAGATCTTAACCTGGCATTGACTTCGATTTTGACTCACGCACGACATATGCAACGAAGTTCAATGTGACACTGTGTCATCCGGCTTTTACCGCCTGACCCATGCCTATTATCTTCTCGGACATTACCGAAAAGTCAAAACGTCAATCGCGCAAGCGAAATTCTGCCGAAATTCTGTTAAGGCTGAAAGACGAGACTTTCCCGGTATTGCCTTGACTATAATTCGCATCGCTCGTGCGTTAAAAGTTCCTATGACCCGCTAGACCCGTTAGGAGCGTTCTTCTCTCTCGGTCGATGGGATCCGCGTGCCCTATAGGACCCTCGCCCGGGGCTGTCCACCCTGGGAGGTCGAAATACAGGTGGAATACGAGGGGCTTATAGACGTAGTGACGGAACCCACTGATCCAGGATCTAGAGTAGTTGCGAAAAAGAAGGGCAACCCCCCTTTTCCAACCAAATAGAAATAAATAAAAGACATTGTTTTAAGTAAACTTGAACAATTAATGTAATCATAATTGCATGGTCCTGTCTCTGGAATCCCTAATCGAGACCTCCTCGGTCCGATCTCCGATTTTTCCTATCTTGACCTTTCATGGTCAAATCCCTAATCGAGACCTCCTCGGTCCGATTTTCGATTTTTCTATCTTGACCTTTCATGGTCAAATCCCTAATCGAGACCTCCTCGGTCCGATTTTCAATTTTTCTATCTTGACCTTTCATGGTCAAATCCCTAATCGAGACCTCCTCGGTCTGATTTCCGATTTTTCTATCTCGACCTTTCTTGGTCAAATCCCTAATCGAGACCTCCTCGGTACGATCTTCGATTTTCCCTCTCTTGACCTTTCATGGTCAAATCCCTAATCGAGACCTCCTCGGTCCGATTTCCGATTTTTCTATCTTGACCTTTCATGGTCAAATCCCTAATCGAGACCTCCTCGTTCCGATCTCCGATTTTCCCTCTTTTGACCTTTCATGGTCAAATCCCTAATCGAGACTTCCTCGGTCCGATCCCCGATTTTCCATTTCAACCTTTCGCGGTCAAATCCCTAATCGAGACCTCCTCGGTCCGATCTCCGATTTTTCCATCTCGACCTTTCATGGTCAAATCCCTAATCGAAACCTCCTCGGTCCGATCTCCGATTTTCCCATCTCGACCTTTCATGGTCAAATCCCTAATCGAGACCCCCTCGGTCCGATCTCCGATTTTTCTATCTCGACCTTTCATGGTCAAATCCCTAATCGAGACCTCCTCGGTCCGATCTCTGATTTTCCGTCTCGACCTTTCATGGTCAAATCCCTAATCGCGACCTCCTCGGTCCGATCTTCGATTTTCGATCTCAGCCTTTCAAGGTCCAATCTTTTCCGATCAATTAGGATTAGGAGAAAATGTGTTTCGAGCAAAAGTTAAAGCAATAAGTGCATGTTACTTGAGCCTTCAGCCTAAAACACTTACCTTCGAGTCTAAATCTTACCTATCCCCGAGTCTAAACCTTGCCTATCCCTTTCCCGCAGTGAGAAAGAAGTGGGTGAGAATACCGGGTCAACGGCTTGTCAGTGTAGAATCCTCAGATAGCTCGCCAGAATCGTCAGTTTTGTTAGCTCAGAGAGTCAGAATGGCAGATTTGACAGAAAACAGTGAGGGTATAGGAAATCCGATGATTAGGAAGGAAGAGTTAGCCCAAGCTTTGGAAAATGCCCATAAGGTTCACGAAGAGCAGCTGGCCATGCTCGTCAGTATTCTCCGTCGTCATGGAGTTCAGGTAATAGTTGAGACAAATGGTTCTCTGGTCATGGTAGAAGATGAGACTCCAGAAACAGTGATTTCAGTCCCTTCATCCTATAACCAATATCCTCCATCCTACAGCCAATACCTTCCTCCATCCACATACGATCCCTTGCCAAGGACTACTCCTCTCCAGTCCTTTCCAACACCTCAGGTCATTAGGGCTCCATCGCCCTCAGCTCCACAGAATGGATCGGGTTTCATCACACCTGTTCCTGAGTTTCAGCAGTACCTGCCGGTTTATACTCCAGCTTCACAGAATCAGTTTGAGCTATGTGGCTATGTTCTGAAGCCACTATACCCACCTGAATGCAATCATGAGCTGCTAAAAGAGAGTTCAGATGCCTCAAGTTTTCAGCTGTCACCCACAAGACTTAGTGAATTCACCCGTCAGTTTCACCAGTCTGCGGCTGTGATTCCTTCTACAGATAAGAACTTTGTTGCGAGTTCCAGTAACTCGAGAGTCCCCGTTGACCCCCATGTGGCAATATTGATAGAGCAAGTGAAACAAATGCAGGAGAAGCTTGATCTCATGATGAGTACCAGCACTCCTTTGACCCAAGATGTCGAACCAGGCAAAGAAGTGATTCAGCCGTGCAAAATCCAAGTGCCCGAAGTGAGAGAAGTTGACAAGGCAACTAGTTCTAAGCTTGAGAAAAGTCTGAAGACACAACCAGCCGGTACTACCCCTTTCACTCAAAACAACCAGCGCAGCGCTGGATCCTCCCAAACAGATCCCAATATCCCTCAAAGTCCTCCCAGGTTCACTTCCTTCCATCAATATTCTCAGTCAACAAATTTCGTCCCCGTGACTTTTTCGACCCATTTCTTTGGACAACTTGTTTCTGCTCCAGCTCCTCCATGGCCTCAAATCCCTCCGCTTCCACCAGTATCATGGACACATAATGGAAGTCAGAAGTTAACAGAAAACGGAAAGCTCAAGCGTCCTGGTAGTCCAACCAGCGAAGAGTAGCTAGTCTAGGGATTACCTATCCTTGAGTAAGAAAAAAAACAGTCTCTCAGTCAACTTTCGTAGGTTCTAGTGTTTTCCTCTTTCAATCAAGTCCTCCACGGACATTGTAATTAATCTTCAATTTTCTATAAAGGAGTCTTCTTCTTTTCTTGCTAGACTTAAGACATTATTTGCACACCTACATTACATTTAATGAAATGGTTTTATTTTATATGATCACTTGCATTGCTCAACAAATAATCTCTCGAAATAATTCACGTTCCGATTAATCAGTGTGAGAAAGTCAACTAATGCCTTCCCCATACACTTTCCTTACCCCACAAAAGGCCTACATCAAGCCATATACTTTCCCAATCATGCCCCCACCTTCATCTTGACCAAGTCAACGATGGCGGCAACATCAAGGGACAACAAAAGGCCACTCAGCTTCGAAAGATTGACCACATGTCAACAACAACCCAAGAGCTTGCCTTAGACCTCAAGGGTATCAAGAAAGTTCAAGCGGGGCTCGCCTTGGCCCTCGGGTGCTTCGTAAAATAAAAAATGTAGTGCAAAAAGAGTAATGCCCGGCTAGGCCGAAAATCCCAAAAAGGGCGCCTAGGCAAAACACGGGGTTGCACATAAAAAAAAAGAAAAAATCTCAGTGCAAAAAGAGTAATGCCCAGCTAGGCTAAAAATCCCAAAAAGGGCGATCAGGAAAAAAACAGGGTTGCACATAAAAAAAAAGAAAAAAATCTCAGTGCAAGAAGAGTAATGTCCAACTAGGCTGAAAATCCCCAAAAAGGGCGGTCTAGGCAAAAAATAGGGTTGCACATAAAAAATAAAAGAAAATGAGGCCAAGGACCCAGCACCGCCAATCAAAAGCTTGACGGACAGGCAAAATCAAAGCTCAGAGAATGAAAGTTGTCAATAACAATGGGGCAGTCGAAGCAAAGCCAGAAGCATTTCATAAGCCTGCAGGCACGTGCAAATCCTTTCTTCCCCAATGAAAGAGGAAGCAATCAGAAGCAGCCGTCCAAGAATGACTTGGTCAAGGAATCATCCCGAGGCCCACGCCTCATCATCTCATCCTAAGCCTTTTCACTAAAGGAACCACAAATCCCAAAGCCTGAAACAGTCCGGCCAAGGTCGAACTACGACGACCTGAGCTCCTCACAATGAGGGGAACGTAGGCAACCAGAAATGGTCCGGTCATAAGCATATTTAGAATTCCAGAAAATCCGGTCTCATTAATGACCTCTCCCATAGACACAATCAAATCCCAGAGAACCTGGTCTCATCAATGACCTCCCTATACACAAACCTTTATTTCACACCCAGCCAACCTTGATCCTCGACACTGGTTGACTTTCTCCTCATGATTAATCAGAATTTTTGTTCATATCGAGATTAATGGCTGAATAACCCGAACATTAATAAAGGGTTTTAAGCAATCTTGTGATCATTGTAACTAAAACAAGTTTTCAGATGTCTTGACAAGTCTTCCTTTTCTACATCTTTGGAAAAATAGTGCTAAACACTGATTTTCTGTCAGCAGGGGCTTCCATACACTTTTACAAACCCTTCTACGCTTATACTCTCTCAAAAGAGTCAAACCCAAAGCGAGTTTTTGTGCCTACGTCGAATAAGGCCATCAAAATAACACAAAATTGGGATCTATTCCCACCTTTCGAAAAATATGCCCCTGCATGTATAAATTTCTAAGAATCTTTTCTTTCGCATCTTCTTAAGGTTGACTGATTGACTAAAGAAAAAAAAAAGAGAGAAAAAAAAAGAAAAAAGATAGGTTCCCCTCTTCTGCTACAATTCTGTAAGTACCCCAATCTGGATCACTCCCTTTCAAACACCCGGGAAACACCGCAGACTCATCCACGCAGTCTCAGAGACCTCTCCCACTCAAAACCCTCTCAAACCCCCAACCAAACCAAGGGAGGAGCCCTCACAGGATAAAAAGGGACAAAAGGACCTTTCGGGAATTTTCAGGAAGCTGGAAAAGCAATATAGGTCCGTACGGACCTCTTTGTTTCCATAATTACTGAATCCCCTTAAAGTCCACAATATTCCCTCAAATCCCGGAGAAATGATTACCCTAAATGCAGACTTGGTCCGTACGGACCTCTTTGCATGTCAAGATGGTCCGTACGGACCTCTTTGCAAGGGGACATCATCATTTCCAGAATATTCACCATCATTGCATATTCCCTCAAATCGAGGAAAACCAAAATCCTGGATAACCAAGGAGGTCCGTACGGACCTCTTTGCACCAAATCTGAGACTATAAATAGAGGGCTCCCCCTCCTCATTTTTTCACACCTCCCTCTTCTCTCTTCCTCCCTAAGCCTTCTGGCTCCCCTTCTAAGCCCTTTCGAGGCATTCCCGGCCCCTTCGGATCCTTCCGAGGCCTTCCGAGCCCCCTCGAGGTGCTCCGAAGCCTCTCCGAGCGCTCCCGAGACGCTCCCGCGCTGCCCCGAGGCACTCTCGAGGTACTCTGAGGCCCCTCGTGGTACTCCGAGGCCTTGCCTGGTCTTTCCCGGTGTCCGGCTCTTTCCGAGTCAAACCGACGATCCCCAACCACGCCGAAACTCTGCCCGAGTGACTCAGGCCACCACAACGCACGCCGAACCTCTGCCCGAGTGGTCCCGACGATCCCCACGCACGCCGAACCTGCGCCCGAGCAGCGGCCTACAACCTCAACTCACGCCGAAACTCTGTCCGCGGACAACCGGCATCCCGAAGCAATCCGGAACGCTACTCCGACCTCAAACACTATTCCCTGCGGAAGACAGACACGAACCAACATTGGTAAGGCTTCCTTCCTATTCTATTTCAATACATTTCAATACAATGTAGACATCCGATACAGCATGCATTTTTAAAAAGCACCCACACACACACACAACTTTTTAAAGGATATTAGGGGTATCCGAAAGACTCGTTTTACGAGGCTACTCGGGTGAGCTCTAATATTCTAATATTCTCTTCCCGAGGAGTCATCGACCTCCGAACTCAAAATCTCATCACACAAAAACAGCTTTAAAATTTATCTTTAAGCGATGCCCTTTTCAATGTTTTGGGCTTAATAAAAACGGCGTGGCGACTCTACAAAGCAAAACACGGCGAGACACCTCCAACCTCGCAAAACGCTAAGACGGAATAAGCCGGATGCTTAGGGCGCGATTGTCTTGCCTCTCGGATCGGGCGAACATTCCCGAACAGCGAACGAACGCGAGATGCACGGGGCACCATCCGCGCGCGAGCCGGATCCGGGTAATTTCGGTTGGCGACTCTGCTAGGGGACATTTTGTTTTAAAAACTTTTAAACAAAACAAAAGATTTTTAAAACGATGATGAGGGTCAAACTTTCATTTTACCCCTTCCTTTAAGCTGTTGTGTGTGTGTGCACGTGCTTCGTTTTTATTTTACAAAAAAAAAAAATAAAAATACAAAAAAAATGCATCAATATACATCTCGTGCATACATTTAAAATTCTTCAAAAACTTCTATTTTACTCGGAAAAAGAATTTTAGAGACCGCACACTACGCGCACTTCTTGCCTCGGTTACACCGCACTCTACTCACTGCTTCTTTGCCTCGGTTACACCGCACACTATGCGCACTGCTTTGCCTCGGATACACCGCACACTACAACCCTTAACCCGGAGTGGTCTCGGTTGCGATCCGTTTGGTCTTCCTAGGCCTCTTGGCGCGCACGGGATCATTCCAAACATCCCATCCTAGCCAAGCGTCAACCACCGCACGTTTGAGTCTTGAGTCACACTCTGTCCGGACTCGGTTGGTTTTACCCGGTCCAGGTGTCATACGAGCCTGGATACATATACCATGCCGGCCATTTTACGAGTCAAGGCTCGGAACTCAAGATCCCTTGCGCAAGCAAAGCGATGAAAGGTCATGCTAAAATCTTGACCTGATCTTGATTTCGAGGCTACACCCGGACGATGTTCCGTCCGGATATACATCCATGCTCGCATGACACCATGTCATCACGCCTTTGATACGTCGGCCATGACGATATGACCCGGCCAACGCCTAACGTCACGGATCCCTTGCGCAAGCAAGGCAAAGAGAGGTCATGCCGAACTCTTGACACGATCTTGACTCGGTGGCGGCTCGGTTCACTATTCACATGGCTAACGCATCAAAACGAACATGACAGGCTCGGTCCTTAGGTTCGATTTTTCTTTTAGGCCGGTGGAAACCGCTTGCACTATAGGACCCTCGCACAGTGTCCACCCGGGATGTCGAAATACGGGTGCAAAACGAGGGGCTTATAGCCGCACGGATGGTCTCCAGCGACCCGGGATCTAGCATAGTTGCGAAAAAGAAGAGCAATCTTTTCCAACCTACCTAGGATTACGAGAAAATGCTTTGTTTTAAGTAAATTAAAACAACAAAAAAAAAAATCAAAAAAATAAAAGAAACGGAAACCGCATGCCACGTGAGCTTTCCCCTTTTATCCCGTTAGGCCATTCCCGTGTCTAAACCTTGCCCATCACCCCTCCGGCTAACGAGAGAGTGGTCGAGAGTACCGGGAACCCGTCTCCCGAGTGTCAAAACGGCAAGGTCCTACCTTCTTCCCGGCTCCGTCACCGGGACGGTCAGTCAAATCCCCGTGGCCAAGTCGGTGGATAACAAGGATGAGCACGGGACCTTACCCCCAAGAAATTTCCCAACACTGGAAGAAATTTGGCAGGTCCTCATGGCTATTGAGAAACGTCAAGGTGAGCAACAAGCCTGGCTCGAAGGTGCCATGCACCACTTCGGAACCTTAGCCACCCAACTACACAGGGCTTCCCGAGCTATGGCGCTCCTACGGCCTCTAACGTCTCTCATTGTCTCCCGAAGTCAACTGTTACCCTCGTACGAGCCATGCGGTTATGACGTAAGGCCACAAGACCTTCCGGAGGAAAGCACGCCCATCTGACCTCCTGAGGTCCCGGTACCACCGCCGAACAACGAACACATACGGTGGGACGTCTGCGATTGCGGTGCTTGTGCGGAAATGGAATTCCGGGATGCAATGAACGAGGGCCGTCCTCGACGAAAGAAGAAGCTATCTTCTCGACAAAAGGCGAAAAAGAGGTATGAATGCTGGTGATCCCACAGTCGGAACCCTTGGAGAACCCTCAGGAAGGTTTGACTACTACGTCATCTACTCAGCCAAATCTCCCGGCCCTAGTTACGCACGGGGCCACGGCAATGTTTGCTCCATGATCGGTGGGACGAGCTTCGCACCGCCAACGAAGGCCCGAAGGTCCGGATAATCCAACCCCTGTCTTGGGAAGATCTCAAAGCCACTATTGATGCTTCGGTAAAAGCCATGACGGTGAACGAATTGAAATGCGCGGTGCGGCCTTACGCCCAATCGAGGCTCCTCCCACTCCGAAACGGGAGAGACAAGCAAAACCACAAGTCCGAGGTGAATGTTCGACACGTTCGGTCAAATCCCGGTGAATCCTCCACGGACGGACAAAAGGCCGATCATACTGAGCCACGGGCGAAAAGGGACCCTACGCCAAAGAAGCTGAAACCCTGGACCCAAAGGCTGAAGATCCTGTCTTAACACGGCTCAAGCGCACTCGGGCTAACATCTCACTCTGGTCCTTACTCACTTCATCTTACCCGCACAAGCTCAAGTTGGAAGAAAGCCTGGCCCAGACCATGGTTCCCATCACGGTGACACACGATGAAGCGGTTCGGATGATTGGCAACGTCAATTACGGCAATATCATCACCTTCACGAACTCGATCTTCCAAAATTTGGGGGCGACCCTGGCGAGCCTCTCTACATAACAGTTCAAGCGGACGAGCGCCGTCTCCCTCGGGTGTTGGTAGATGGGGGATCATCCATGAACGTCCTTCCGGCCAAAATGATGGATTTGCTAGGGATCAAAGCAAGCGATCTAAAACCCTCGACTCGGGCAATCAAGGCATACGACTCGACATCCCGCCCGAGTCTTGGGAATAGCCACCTTGAACCTTTGGTTTGGAAAACAAATGGTCCCAGGACTTCCAAGTCATCGACATCCCGATCACATTCACGCCATTGCAGGACGCCCTTGGCTACATCGGATCAATGGGGTGGCATCCACTCTCCATCGGTGCGTAAAGTTCGTCCAAGGAACGAGATATGACCATCATCTACGGCGACGGCATAGTCGGCTGAAAGGACCGATACCAACGGCGTCCCGGTTTTAGAAATCAAACCCGACGATGATGGCATGATGTTAACGGGGTTCACCATCGAAAGCCCCGGCCCAAGTGTGCCACATAGACTGCCTTTGATTTGGGACAAGATCCCTCCCCGATGAAAATGATGAAGCACATGAACTACATCCGGGGCTCGATGCAGGAAAACGCCATCGGGGCACTCAACGGATCATCAATATTAAAGAAACGAGAATACCACTGCACGGCTGGGATCTCTCCTACTCCCGAACACATTGCGGAGGACAAGCGAGCTGCACGACGCTCCACGAGATAACAAAAGAGGCTTGCACGCAATCTCCGATCTTCGTCCTTACAGCTTCGACATGACCAAGTACTTCACAATGAAGCCCGGCAACTTGGAAGCAGATCCGAGAAAAGGGACGAGGGCGATCGGCGCCAAACAAAGGCGGCCGACAACCGTGGACAAGCTCCCGGCGAGAACTGGCAAGATTCGGAGGCCTCGAAGCCAAATCTGTCCGAAGAGCATTCCTCGACACACCGCCCCTGCCGGGATCCACAACCACCACTATTCACAGCGAATTTTGGTTCGGGAAAACCCCCTCTTTGGCGGAAGAATTCGAAAAACTCTCTGTCAACACCCCTGCCTTCAACAAGCGGGACGAGTCTGCATTCGAGCTAGCAATGCCCAAGACAAAAGCAAGAGACTCCGCAGACGATGCTTGGGACGAACCACTGCTACACACTCTTGAAGAAGAAATCGAGATGCCGGATCTAATCGATTTTGTTTACGATAACTTCTGTGATAGCAATGATCGGGAACGGTGACATAAAGCCTTTCAAGCCCCTTCTCCTATCAAGCTCATTGCCCCTCGATAAGCTGGGCCACATTCTCCGGGCCTCTTGCCGGCAAAAAGGACATGATCGAACAACTTGGTCTGACCCCTCGAGTCCTAGAGTCTAGTGTCAAAACTCATCCTGAGTCCATTAGCTTTGAATTTGAGTCTCTCGAGTCATCTGATGGCCTCACGCCAGAAGATTACGAACTCATTGCCAATAATGTATTCCCGTATGCTCTTAATGAATGCTTCGATCTTTCCGAGTATCCTCTCATTGCATCTTTAACAACTGATAAATTAACTAACACACAAACAGTTAATAACGATTCACTTGATAAAGAAGCAGACACATTAAACGAACAATACATTAAGCACATCTTTAAGCATGTTGTCAAACGAGAGAAAAACCGGGCCCAAGCTGCCGAGGAGGTTTTAACCAAAGTGAATTTGGGAACTGCTGAAGAGCCAAAAGAGACGCAAATCGGAAGTTTCTTCACCGGCACAGAGCAAGACGCATTGACTGCATTGCTCAAAGAGTTCGTGGACGTGTTCGCTTGGTCTTACCAAGACATGCCCGGATTAGATCCTAACATTGTGGAGCACCGGATTCCCTTAAATCCCGAGGCTAAGCCCATCAAGCAAAAGCTACGCCGAATCAAGCCAGTGGTCTTTACAAGTCAAAGAGGAGATCGAAAAAATGCTCGCGTCGGCTTCATCGGGGTGATCGAGTACCCCACATGGCTCTCCCAATATTGTCACGGTCACCAAGGCCAATGGAAAAGTACGCTGTTGCGTGGACTTCCGAGACCTCAACAAAGCAAGTCCCAAGGACGATTTTCCACTACCCAATATCGACATGTTGGTAGACACTACAGCCAATTTCGAAGTCAAGTCCTTCGTGGACGGTTTTGCCGGCTACAATCAGATCAAGATGGCCGAAGAAGACCAAGAAAAGACGGCTTTCACAACCCACTGGGGAACCTTTGCTACACAGTAATGCCGTTCGGACTAAAGAACGCTGGGGCTACTTACCAACGGGCGACCGCCCTCTTCCACGATATGATCCACAAAGAGATCGAAGTGTACGTCGATGACATGATCGTTCACTCAAAGGGATCGGACGGACAACACCTCGCGTAACTGAGAAAATTCTTCAATCGCCTCCGAAAACACTCAATGAGGCTTAACCCCGCCAAATGCACATTTGGAGTTAGCCGAGGCAAGGTTTTGGGATACATGGTCACCGAGAGAGGCATCGAGGTGGATCCTCAAAGATCAAAGCTATCATCGAAATGAGACCACCGCAAACTCGGACGAGAGGTGAAAAGCTTCATGGGCCGCCCGCAATATATCGCCCGTAACCGTCGGCCAATTGACCTCTATGTGCGAGCCAATATTCAAGCTGATGAAGAAGAACGCCGACATCGAATGGAACTCAGAATGCCAAGATGCCTTTGAAAAAATAAAAAGCATACCTTGTGAGTCCTCCGATTCTCTCCTCCCCACGAGGAAAAGCCACTTTGTTGCTATACCTAAGCGTGGCCAGCACACGCGGTTGGAGCCATGCTCTGTCAAGAAAAGAAAGAGTCACGGGTCGAACGCCATCTACTTCGTCGATCCCGAAAGTTTCAAGGCAGCGAACTCAATTACTCGGCCCTCGAGAAAACTGCGCGCAGCCTACGGTATGGGTTGTTGGGAAACTACGGCACTACATGCGGTCGCACACGCACACTTGGTTTCCAAAATGGACCCAGTCAAGTACCTCTTCGACAAACCATCTCTGTCAATGAGACTCGCCAAATGGTCTTTCTTCCTAGCGGAATTTGACATCAAGTACGTAAACCAAAAGTCAATCAAGGGACGGGCCATGGCTGAACAACTGGCTGATTTCCCAACCGACGAGGCTCGAGGCCCCGAACCACAATTTCCAGACGAGGGAATCTTCGCGATCGAAGGCGAAAACCGATGGCAATTATTCTTTGACGGAGCGGCCAACCAAAAGGGAAACGGCATCGGTATGCTCTTGGTGGATCCCAAAGACGAGCACACCCCAATTGCTATAAAGCTCAATTTCGAGGTAACAGCAATGCCGCCGAATATGAAGCCTGCTACTGTTGGACTACAAGCCGCACTCGAGAGGAATGTCCGAAACTTCGAAGTTTATGGGGACTCGGCCTTGATCATCAACCAAGTCTCCAACAAGTGGAAAACCATAGACCCGGGCTTGCAAAAATACCATGCCTGCATAGAGGACCTCATCACACAATTCGAAGAGGTCACCTTCCATTACTTGCCAAGAGACCGAAACAGGTTTGCAGATGCCTTAGCCACCTTGGCCTCCCTTGTGGAAATCCCTGAAGGAAAAGCAATCAAACCCTTCAAAGTCGGACGAAAGGAAATTCACGCCTTGTTGTGAGATCGAACGAGGAACCTAAGCCCGTCAATGAGCCATGGTACAAACCAGATCTTCCAATACCTCAAGAACGGGAAAGCGCCTTCATGAACAAGGAAGGTCGACACCAGGGAGGGGTCAAAACCAAGAGCATCATGGCCACTAAACGCCTTGCCTCTCACTTCGTCATCCTCGGGGACATGTTATACAAGAAACGCTACCATGGGCCACTCCTACGACTGCGTCGGCCGGGAAGAAGCGCACAAGTTCATGAGCAGAAGTCCACAATGGGGCTTGCGGTCCCCACATGAACGCCCGAGCCACGATGCAAATCATTCTCGGGATGGGCTACTCCGGATCTCCATGGAGGCGGTGCATCCACTTTGTCCGAAGCTGCGACAAGTGCCAACGGTTCTCCAACCTCGATCATCTGCCGCCCCACGATCTCTACTGCATGACTACACCTTGGCCCTTTGCCATTTGGGGAATTGACGTCATCGGGAAAATCGCTCGCCAGCGCACGGTCACGAGTTCATCTTAGTAGCCATCGACTACTTCACCCAAATGGGTCGAAGCCAAGTCCTACAAGGTACTCACCTCCAAGAAGGTCGCACATTTCCTCAAGGAAAACATCGTATGCCGATACGGCATCCCAAATGGTCATATCGGACAACGGCTCACACTTCGAAGGAGAATTTGACAGGCTGTGGCTGAATTCAAGATCACACGCCACAAATCTTCTCCCTACCGGCCACAAACAAACGGCGCCGTGGAAGCGGCAAACAAAACCCTCGAACGGATCATCAGAAAAATGACCACCGAGGACGAGATTGGCCCGGAAGCTGCACCTTGCACTTTGGGGCTACCGCACATCGGTCGGAAACGACCCACGGGAGAAACCCCATTTGCCACGACATACGGGATGGAAGCAGTCCTTCCCATCGAGCTAGAAATTCCCTCGCTCCAGAGTCTTCTGTGGAAAATGACATCAACGAAAGTCGAATGGCTCCGGCCAGAGCATGACGAATTGGCTCACGCTAGACGAAGCGACGACTAAAGGCCATGGAACACGTCCGAGCCTATCAAAGCAGGATGGCTAGAGCTTTCGACAAGAAAGTCAAATCCCGAGACATCGGGGAAGGTGACCTTGTACTCGAAAGAAAAGCCTCCCGCTCGAACCAACCAGCTGGGAAAATGGGAACCCACATGGATCGGCCACTTTCGTGGTTCAAAAGATCTTCTCCGGAGGTGCCATGAAGCTAACGAGACCTAGGACGGCAATCCCTTCATGAATCCGGTCAACGGAAGCAAACTTCGCGAGATACTTCGCACTGAAGAAGAACAAGCTGTGCATCTCTTGGCACTCCATGTAGTGTCGAACTACGCGAACTGAGCCCTCTAGTCCCGGAGGAACGTAGGCAACCTTAATTGGTCCGGTCTAAAAATACACAAAAAAAGTCAAAAGTTTGAATGTCAATCAAGACCTCCATCAAGCTCCGCACTTTTCAAGAACACGCCCCAGCAGTCACCTTGACCAAGTCAAACGACGGCGGCAACATCAAAAGACATCCGAGGGTCGCTCGGCATCAAGCGGCCCGACTCATGTCCACTTCCAAGCCGGGGGCTTGTCTTCGCCCTCACGCGCTTCAAAAAAAAAAAAAAAAAAAAGAGAGCTCGAGCAAGGGCTCACAAAAAAAAAAAAAAAAGAAGCTCAAACGAAGGCTGCGAAATTGAGGTCAAGAGCCCGACGCCAACAAGCGGCAAGGAAGCTACGAAAAAGACCGTCAGGAAACGACTTGTCAAGGGAGCATTCAACCTCTCGGCCCAAATACTGAAAGCCTCGTGAGGGGATGGCCGTCATGGCTCAGGCCTTCGGTCCGCGGATG
This sequence comes from Adenophora triphylla var. japonica, assembly GCA_022495995.1. NCBI lineage: Eukaryota > Viridiplantae > Streptophyta > Magnoliopsida > Asterales > Campanulaceae > Adenophora > Adenophora triphylla. The sequence continues at coordinate 343,190 of JAFEMH010001330.1, forward strand.
CAACGAAAAGTCAGATGGACGCCGACAAAGTGCACAACAAAAGCAAAGGCAAACAAAGAGATCTTGCGTCTCGACAAAGCTTTAAAAGTAAATCACAAATCACTAACGGTTACAACATTTCTTGATGAGTTCAAGCACGGTCTACTCTCAAGTTCACGACATGCTAAAAGACGACTTAATACATTTAACTAATAATGTGTTTGCAATGCAATGAATGGATACCTAGGAGGTCATTCCGCGCCATCTGCGCTTGTCCCTCGCCATTCTTTCCTTTCTTCCCTCGTCCCCGGCGAGTCTTCTTTCGCTCCACGTGAACCAACTCTGCGTCTCTCGGTCAGAGATCTGGGGTCCTCCCGTAGAGTCAAATAATCCGGTAGCTCTCGGGGCTTCATTCGCCGTGCTTCGGCTCGGATCTCCTCCTGCGAGTACGTAAAGAGGACCTCTCCACTGTCGGTCGGTCAACTCTAGTCTCGTAGTCAAACAAAGCGTCTCCGTCACATCGAAGGGTCGGACCAGGCTTCGGCACTCCTAAGGCAATAGCTACTACGGCAGCGGGTCCCGAGAATCGCTGCACGCACGCTCTCCAAGACCACTTGGGACTGCCCGACACGCTTTGCTCATACCAGGCCGGATGCGAGTCGTCAACACGACACTCTCCCAGACGTCTAAGAAGTACCACGGGAGGGAAAGCGGAATACTTCCATACCCTCAGAAAATACAAGAAGGCACCTGGCTGCCATACAAAGAGGAGCTATCTCCGCGGTAGCAAGGTCATCCCGGCCAACAAAGGCTCTGCTTCATCCCAAGCTGCCGGGAAACAAGCGACGGAACATAGAAGGAGGACCAAGACAAACCTGGAACTCGACAACGTAGGACCCTTCTGCAAGATCCTCCTGGTCTCAATCCTCCGGTGCGGAACCCACCGGCGGATCGATGCGTACCAAGGCTGTGCCATCCATCTCTCCCGGGCGGGACTGATCCATATCCAACACAAGAGGTCGGCGAGCAAATGACCACGGGCTAAACGACGTCGGAGCCTCGGGCATGGCTGGAGTCTCTCTCGCGGCCACAAGGTGAGCAAAGCGGGGCTTCCCCCTCTCATAAAACGATCCCCGGTCGCCGGGACGGTCGATACCATGAAGAGTCTCCCCCAACACCAACGGGACAATATCCTCTCCGGCTCTGCGGTGCCCTACCACATCTAGCAGCGCCATCACCAATGCCGAGGAACGGACCGGAAAAGCGTCGCCATCACGCACAAGGCAAATACATCCCAAGAGACGTCACTCTCATCATCAACCATGAACCGCTCCGGCAGCTCAGAAATGTCGATATGACCCGAATCAAGGATCATGCCCTGCACTTCTTCCAACGAAGTACGAAGAAAGTCTGCAAGCTTCACGCTCACAGCAGCACCACCAACCAAAGGAAGCGAGATGGCCTCCACCTCCGGTCCTCCGATCAAAGCCCGAAAATCTTCAAAAGTGGGCACCATTTCATTGTAGGAGAAACAGTACACGTGCCTCCTAACATCCCAGAACTTCGCGGCAGCCCGCAACAAATCCCAATCAGGAACCAACTCCTTAAAAGACCAAACCGAGCAAAGACGAAACCTTACCTCGAAAGCCCGTCTCTGATGCCTCATACGGCGCCGCATCCACGTTTTCAACTGCTCTAGGAAGTGTGCTTGCCTCTCTTGCGAAAGCCTCGGCAAAATTCTAGGGACATACGAAGAATCCATGGCAAAAATGGAGGTTCCTAGAGAAAATGGGGAAGAAAGCTCGAAAATGGCTGCAAATGGGGAATGGGAGAAAGTCCAGACACTGGAAAACATTTAAGTCCTCCTGAAAAGCAAAGTTGGTCCGTACGGACCTCTTTGCAATGTAGGTCTGTCCGTACGGACCTCTTTGCAATCAGAACCCATTTCCCCAGAAAACAGTACAAAAACCACTGTCCTCAGCAAAACCTTGCTCCAAACAGTCCAAACACTGGCCAAAACCATTCCCGGCAAGCATACGCTACCCACAAACGCACCCTCAGCTCACGTGGCATGCACAAAAATAAAATAAATAATAGCAACAATTCCTAGGACAACTCCCGGGAATCACAAAATGACATTACATCTTAAAATAAAATACTGTTTGCCATGCAAATACGTATGTTTTATTACAGGTACAAAATGTCTGTTGCTAAACAAAAAAAAAAAAAGAGGAGGAAATATGGAAAGAGGGAAAGCAAATGAATACTAATCAGAGCCCTCGTCATCATCATCCTCGCCAAGATCCTCCAAAGAAAAATCGGGCATCCCAGTGAACTCGCCCGTCACATCCTCATCATCAGAGTCGAGTCCCTCCGAGCCGCCACTCAAAATAATCTGAGGGATCAAATCCGGCGAAAGGGTCGAAGAAAGAAGGCTCTGAGAATCCTCACCACGAGCGGCATGCGGAGGCATGAACTGATAAAAGGGCTGCTCCCTCGAAGGCCTGCGGCTCCGAGAAGACGTCCCGGCATCCATGCTATGCCGCCCTCTCGAAGGTCCCTCCTGCTGCGGCTCAGGCTCGGCCCTCGGTGGAGGAACATCCAGCTGAATGCCTCGAAGGCATCGGCTCATCTGTTGGCATACGACGCGAGACCGGCGGGACATCTTCGACGCCATCTTCTTAGCAAAGGATCTCATCGCCACATAACGGCGAGTCAGCGCATCATAGGCTCTCCCGGGACTGCACAAGCAAAATGTGCCCAAAGAAACGCTCATCAATGCGGTATACTCAACAACAAAAAGAGAAAAATACGAAAAGATGCCAAGATGGAAAAGAGTCGGCACACCTCACCGATCTGTCTGGGTCCACTCTGTGGCGGCGGAGCACTGCTCGGGAGCAGTACGAGACACCCTCCTCCGCGATCCGTCCCCACGGACATAAGTGAAATCCGGCCCCGGCATCGGAACCTGCAGGGGAGCACTGCGGGCCGGCCTCTCTCTCTCCGCCGATTGCAGGCGTCCTCGGCTTCCTCCTAGCAAGGTCTCGTACTCCTCACCAAACAAAATAAACTCCTCGGCACCCACACCGCCAAGGTACCTCTCAAAATCCAGCACATCCATATCCCGGGAGTCAAACATCCCAAACGGAGGGTCCCTCGGAGCAACGGGAAGCACACCCGGGCCATGCTGCCAGAAGACTCGCTCCCCCAGATACATGGCGTCGCAAGTCAGGCCCCCGCAGCATCTTCCGCTGCGCCGTCACCTCGGGAGCTCCCTCAAACTCATCACCCTCATACCGAGCCCATGGGAACAAGACGAAACCCTCACGGCTATCTCGCTCCAAACGCTCCTGCACCTCCCCGTAGGCAATGGTGAGCTTACCCCTGCTGGTCCTCCTCCTCCTGGCCGTACGAGCCCGGTAGAGCATAGCGGGATACGCGGCCAACGGCCCCAGGATCTCTATCCCATGGGAAGCACCGAAAGACCTCATAAAACCACACACTGCGACAAAAGCGAGAGAAGAGCTCAAGAAAAAAAACAAAAAAAAATGGAGAAACGACAAGTTGCTAAATCAAAAACAGCAATAAACTCATACCTCCAGAGCAAAATCAAAGCGGACGAGCCATTGGCCACCCCAGCTAAACCGGTCCAGGAGAAAAGTAGAGCTCGGCCAAGCACGCCTCGCCCCAAGCAATGTCGCGAGACCCTATCCGAGATCGATCGAAGCTCTCCAACAGAGCAAAGGGAGCTGCGGTCGCGTGGTTCGAGAACAAAGTCTCGGACAGTGCATACCACAAGAAGGAGCGCGCCAACTGCTCCGCTGTCACTACAGCCGGTACTCCCGGATGTAGGCTCCCAATACTGGCCGTGATCCTCATCTCTACGTCGGCTGCGGCATCCCCAGCCCCTGCGAGGACGAGGCTCAAAGCCCGGCGGCTCGGTCGGCCACATCATCCGAGATCATGTCTCTCCACCTCACAGGCGCCCCTTTGAAGGAGAGCCGGTAATAGCAGCAAAATCGGTGGGCGTCCTTGTCACCTCGCCCCCGGCTCGGGTGGAAGGTGTGGGTGGTATCCCACCAATACTCAGAAAGGCCCGGGAAGACACTCTTGTTCTTCCTCGTGTCGAACACTCCGACGGGTTCTCAACGAACACACCTAGGCCCGAAGCATAAACCAACCTCCGGGGACTCGGCCTACCGCCCACGGAAATATCGGGCATCCATTGCCATAGCTCCACAACTGACCTCGAGTGACCCCAGAGTCTTCATCCTCTTGGCCTTCCGGCCGTAAGCCCGGCATCCTGCGGGTAAACACAGCAAGGTACGTCAATCACGATACTTAATATAAAGGCACATATAACCCGTCACAAAACACGGCACATATTGCACCTAATTTTCACATACATTATACATTTAATTTTTCATGTAACCCGTCACAAAACACGGCACACAATGCACATAATTTTCACATATATCATGCATATAATTTCCCCATGCAGTCCGTCACAAAACACGGCACACACTGTACACATTTTCTCAAAAGAAAAAGGGGGGAGGGATTAAACCCTACACGACACATTTTCAAAAGAAAATCCGTCCCAACACGACACATATCGCACATATTTTCCCCACAAAGTCCGTCACCCAAAAACACGGCACACCCTATATAGCACATTCTCAAAAGAAAATCCGTCCCAACACAGCACGCACTTTCACATATAACCCGTCACAAAACACGGCACATGTCACATTTTTTCACAAAAATTATCACTACACGATAATTTTTCTCATAATGTACATACATAAATAGCATACGGTACAAAACACCAAAGCATGCAATTCACTAGATAGGCACTTTATTTTCACAAATAAGAGCTAATCTACACATTTCTGCACAAAATACACATACCCACAATTTTCACATGTCCATTTTCAACAATTCATCAAGAATTTCACAAAAAAGGCATAAAATAAAAAAAAAAATTCAAAAATGCGAAAAACTAAAACCTAGTTCTAGCATTCAAAAATTCGAGCAGGGAATCAAAACGGAACAGATTTCTTACCTCCCCAACGTTCATGGAGCGACGATTATGCACCTCCGGATTCGGATACAAAACATCCGGATTCTTCGAAGATGGAACGAACGAAGTCCAATTCCTTTGAAGCTCCATCCGCTGCTCAACCACTTCCTGACTGCGTTGACGACGACTCCTTCGAGATCCTTCAGCCATGGCAAGAAATTCAAGCAAAAATTTTTTTGATTTTGGTTAACAATGGAGGAATTTTTCTCTCTCTCTCGCCTGGTTCACGAACTGGAAAAATGAGGAAGAAGGAATGGGGAAGGGCCTCGGTATTTAAAGCCTGGTCAAACCTGGGAACTGTAAAAAACCAAGGTGGTCCGTACGGACCTCTTTGCAAGGGGTGGCCAAATTACTTTTCTGCCCTTATAATCTTTGCCCCTGGCTGTCCTAAGGCCTTTTTCAGCAAATCCAAGTGCAGAATGGTCCCTAACCCTTCAATCCAACCACCGGCCGTCAACGTAAGACCGATCTTCGCCCACTCCAACGGCAATTCAACCAATGCCCGCTCAACGGCAATTCAAGAAGGAGCCAATACCTCCCAGCACGAATATCAAGGCGCAAGACGCCTCCAAACGCTCAACGACAACTCGGCCCTTTGAAAGTCCGAAGTCATCTTCCCAACGGAGAAAGGGCCCTACTGGTCGTGCATCCCCGACAATTCAAGCACCGCGGGTCGGTGTAAGCCCGAACCTAGCCCACTTCAACGGCAACGCAAGCACCGGCGGTCGGTGTAAGCCCAGAGACCTAGCCCACTTCAACGGCAACGCAAGCACCGGCAGTCAGTGTAAGCCCGAACCTAGCCCACTTCAACGGCAACGCAAGCACCGGCAGTCAGTGTAAGCCCGAACCTAGCCCACTTCAACGGCAACGCAAGCACCGGCCATCAAAGTAAGCCCGAGCTCCTCCCCAGCAAGTCAAAGGGAAGTCATGCAAGACTGCATACCCCCAGCATCGACCATCATTCTCGCCCACTCCACGGCAAAACAAACACGCGAAGGAGCCAACACCTCCGAGTACAAGTCCCAAGGCACGAAGCGCCTCCCAAAACGCCAAATGATGAAGCAATCATCGGCCATCATCCTTGCCCACTTCAACGGCAGCACAAGCACCGGCAATCATCGTAAGTCCGACCTTCTACATCAACATGCAAAAACACTGAAATGGCATCTACGCCTCGAATCACAAGGCGACACGCCTCCCATGACCGCAATCGGAAGACGATTCAAGTCCTCACAACTATCTCCTGGCCGGAAGGCCTTAAACCACCCGATTAGGAAAATCGTAAAATTTCCATCCTGTGAGCGGCACCACGTCCTCACACCGACCTATGCGGTCACCCAGACGCCACGCGTCCTATCACCGACCTATACGGTCACCCCGACGCGCCACCACGTCCTTATCACCGACTATACGGTCGCCCCAGGACGCCGCACGTCCTTATCACCGACCCTATGCGGTCACCGGACGCCACCACGTCCTTATCACCGACCTACATACGGTCACCCGGGACGCCGCCACGTCCTTATCACCGACCTATCTGTCACCTGCGGGGGCGCCGCACGTCCTTATCACCGACCTATACGGTCACCGGGACGCCGCCACGTCCTTATCACCGACCTATACGGTCGCCGGACGCCGCGCGTCCTTATCCACCGACCTATCGGTCACCGGACGCCACCACGTCCTTATCACCGACCTATACGGTCACCCAGGACGCCGCCCACGTCCTTATCACCGACCTATACGGTCGCACCGGGCGCCGCACGTCCTTATCACCCATTTATCACGGTGTCACTCCGGACGCCGCCACGTCCTTTATCGACCTATACGGTCGCCGGACCCCACGCACGTCCTTATCATTTGACCTATACGGTCCCGGGGCGCCGCGCGTCCTTACCATTCGACCTATACGGTCGCGGGACGCCGCGCGTCCTTACCATCGACCTATACGGTCACCGGGGACGCCACCACGTCCTTACCATCCGACCTATACGGTCCTCCGACGCCACCACGTCCTTATCACCGACCTATACGGGGTCACCGGGCACGCCACCACGTCCTTACCACCGACCTCACGGTCGCCGGGGACGCCACCACGTCCTTATCACCGACCTATGCGGTCACCTAGGACGCCACCACGTCCTCACCACTGACCTCGGCGGTCACGACACTTCGAGGGCACCACCACGCCCGTATTCGCGGAAACACTCACCGCGCCCGAACTACGACCAGGCTTGATTTCCCGCCAGGATACGTAGGAATCCTATCACAGGTCCGGCCTATTGACCTAAACGGTCACCCAAAAGGACGCCACCACGTCCTCACTTTGACCCTCACGGTCACTTCCTCTCCCAAAGACGCGATCCAGATTAGGACCCTTATCTTATCGGCGACCCCACTTCTTTCATAAGTGACGTCGTCGAGGGCTTCGTAAGTACCCCAATCCGGATCACTCCCTTTCAAACACCAGGAAACACCGCGAGACTCATCCACGCAGTCTCAGAGACCTCTCCCACTCAAAACCCTCTCAAACCCCCAACCAAACCAAGGGAGGAGCCCTCCCCAGGATAAAAAGGGACAAAGGACCTTTCGGGAATTTTCGTGAAAACTTGGAAAAGCAATATAGGTCCGTACGGACCTCTTTGTTTCCATAATTACTGAATCCCCTTAAAGTCCACAATATTCCCTCAAATCCCGGAGAAATGATTACCCTAAATGCAGACTTGGTCCGTACGGACCTCTTTGCATGTCAAGATGGTCCGTACGGACCTCTTTGCAGGACATCATCATTTCCGAATATTCACCATCATTGCATATTCCCTCAAATCGAGGAAAACCAAAATCTGGATAACCAAGGAGGTCCGTACGGACCTCTTTGCACCAAATCTGAGACTATAAATAGAGGGCTCCCCCTCCTCATTTTTTCACACCTCCCTCTTCTCTCTTCCTCCCTAAGCCTTCTGGCTCCCCTTCTAAGCCCTTTCGAGGCATTCCCGGCCCTTCGGATCCTTCCGAGGCCTTCCGAGCTCCCTCGAGGTGCTCCGAAGCCTCTCGAGCGCTCCCGAGACGCTCCCGCGCTGCCCGAGGCACTCTCGAGGTACTCTGAGGCCCCTCGTGGTACTCCGAGGCCTTTTTGGTCTTTCCCGTGTCCCGGCTCTTTCCGAGTCAAACCGACGATCCCAAACCACGCCGAAACTCTGCCCCGAGTGACTCACGCCACCACAACGCACGCCGAACCTTCGCCCCGAGTGGTCCCGGCGATCCCCTACGCACGCCGAACCTCTCGCCCGGAACGCAGCCTACAAACTCAACTTCACGCCGAAACTACGTCCGTGCACAACCGGCATCCCAAGCAATCCGAACAGCTACTCCGACCTCAAACACTATTCCCCTGCGGAAGACAGACACGAACCAACATTGGTAAGGCTTCCTTCCTATTCTATTTCAATACATTTCAATACAATGTAGACATCCGATACAGCATGCATTTTTAAAAGCACCCACACACACACACAACTTTTTAAAGGATATTAGGGGTATCCGAAAGACTCGTTTTACGAGGCTACTCGGGTGAGCTCTAATATTCTAATATTCTCTTCCCGAGGAGTCATCTGACCTCCGAACTCAAAATCTCATCACACAAAAACAGTTTAAAATTTATCTTTAAACTGATGCCCTTTTTCAATGTTTTGGGCTTAATAAAAACGGCGTGGCGACTCTACAAAGCAAAACACAGCGAGACACCTCCAACCTCGCAAACGCTAAGACGGAATAAGCCAGATGCCGGGGCGCGATTGTGCTGCCTCTCGGATCCGGGCGAACATTCCCGAACAGCGAACGAACGCGAGATGCACGGGGGCACCATCCGCGCGCGAGCCGGATCCCGGGTAATTTCAAATTCGCATTAGGGCTGCCTTGAAACTCTTCAAAGTTGGGGCTTTGCCAAGCCGGTTCTTTAGACTGGGGCTTCTTTAGTCAGTTTTGGGGTTCGCATCGGGTTCCTCACCGTGTCACAAAATGGATTCAGTCGTGGTCAGATTAACCTCAGGATCACTTTCACAGTACCAATCAGATTGGGATTTTTGCTAGGTCACCAGACTGGGGCTTCACCAAGTCACTTGTTCGTAACCTAAAACTTCGCCTACTCAGTTCATCTAACTAGGGCTTTGCCAAATGAAAGGATCTTTCCTTGCTTTAATAAGACATGGGGATTTGCAGAATGTTCTTCCTCAGACCGGGGCTTCGATAAGTCGCATCCATCCCTAGAAGAATTTTTTGGCCGAGAGTTTCCATCAAACCTTTTATGCGGAGTTGGGAGACTATCTAATGGATATCCATAGCTATTTTTCTGATGATGGAAAAATGACTTTAGGTGATTGATTTAGAAGACTTCTGGCTCGATAGTCTCTCTCAAGACTTTCAAGAAATTAATACTTTCAAATTGAGAATCAAAAAGAAATTTATTACTTCGACATCTGCTTTAGCCTTTGGTTGTAAAAGCCTGTCAGCATCAGCTTCAAATGCCAGAATGTGAGAAAGGAACATTCATCGAGACCCGAGGTTTTAACCCAGTCTCAGCCCAAGAGGGAATTCTAGTCCACGTTGACAACATCTCAGCAACAACAACAGTTCAGTCCACACCCAAGGGATACGACCCCACTTGCTTGAAACCCATCTTAAACAATTTCCAAACACATTCCATACGTACATCCAGACCCAGTCCCTACTATGTTTCCAAGAAAAAAAAAATCACCCTTAGGCTCAAGTAACATGCCAATTGCTAATGATAACATTTTCTCCCAAAAAGCGCCTCCGTTACTTCCGTTATAACGAGATAACGCCAGGTGACAGTTTCCTAATTGTCAAAAATCCAACTTTAGCTACCTCTATTACAAATTGAGAAGTATGCTCAAGTTTTCCAATATAATTTGCCTCTATCTACTCGATAGTGACGTAAGCTTTAAGCTTCCTCAAAGACAACCTCCATTAATTGTCAATTAGGTGACTCCTCCATGAATCGTCAAAACCTCAAGAATCCTAGACATCGTTCCTAACTATCTAGTGATGCTTGAACTACGACCAAGGCTTGATTCCTCCGGGATACGTAGGTAGCCTTTCATGAAGGTCCAGCCATCGGACCACATTGGTCACCTTTTTTTTTCTTTCCCCATTCCTCAATGGTGCGTAAGCTTTTCATAAAAGTCCAACTTTATGACCACATTGGTCACCCCCCCTTTTTATGTGACACATTCCTAGCAGGATTGACCGTTTGACCTCTTTGGTCACCCAAATCCACACTCCTCTGGGTGTCTCCGATGGCCTTCGCCATCTCAAAAAATCGCCCCAGCCCAACAGCGTAGACCATGCCCTTAGGTGAATGTATCTGCTCCTGGCTGCACGGCAAGATCTGCCATAGCCTACCAATCACCTCCGGAGAACCTCGGGTGCGCAATCCCTGCAGGTAAACATAGCACAGGTATAAATATCTCGTGCTGTTTCTTGAAATCATCCCAGCAGAAAATAGGTCAAAACCTATCAATGTATAGCATGCATTTAGTATCACATTTCCTAGTTCAATCCATGTTCACATACAAATTCTTGACAACTCATAGCACAGTCTGGAAAAACAAATCAATTTCACCCAAATCAAAAATTTTCAAAAAAAAACCTAGGTCACGTACCACATCTTTCTTCCTGACATCCGAGGTATGTTCATCGAGCTGAGGATAGAAATCTCCTCTTTGAGCTTCCGGAAGAAATGGCCTTTGATTCCTCTGCACCCCTTTCCGTCGAGTAGCCAACTCGGCGTGTTGAGGAGCTCTCTTGGTAGGACGCAATCTATGAGGCATTTCCAATTGAATCGGACTCAAGATGTTTGATTTCTCTCGATTTCTCTCAAATCCCCTATGATGTCTGCTCTCTCTCTCTTCCTCGTTGTCGTCTCCCTCTCAATTTCAATTTTTGAGTTTCAAATGACGACTGTGCGAATTTTTAAAGTATCTGTCCACATGGCTTCTTTTGTCGTGCGACATAATAAGCCCCTGTGGCTGGTTTTACAATTTTGCCCCTGAAGGCTCAATTTTACAAATTTTGTCCTCCATAGGCCTGTTTTACCCTTTGTGTCCCTGGCATTTCCAATCATTTCCAATCCAGTTTTCCCTCCAGTGCCCCCGTGGCCTATATTACAAATTTACCCCTGTGGCTCATTTTATTTTCCCTTGGCATTTTCAATTCTACTTTCAAATAATTAAATCATTGGGTACGTCCCGTTTCTATACAAAAATTATCGGGTACGTCCCACTTTCTTTACAAAAATTATCGGGTACGTCCCACTTTCTTTACAAAAAATTATCGGGTACGTCCCACTTTCTTTACAAAAATTATCAGGTACATCCCACTTTCTTTACAAAAAATTATGGGGTACGTCCCACTTTCTTTACAAAAAATTATCGGGTACGTCCCACTTTCTTTACAAAAAAATTATCGAGTCCTTCCTACTTCTTTACAAAAATCCATTCTTCCTCGCGATCTCCGTTATTCCCGAATGAAGGGATAACATTTCGCTCTCTTTCGATCTCCGTTATTCCCGGATGAAGGAATAACATTTCGACCTCTCTCGCGATCTCCGTTATTCCCGAATGAAGGAATAACATTTCGCTCTCTTTCGATCTCCGTTATTCCAAGATGAAGGAATAACATTTTGACCTCTCTCGCGATCTCCGTTATTCCAGAATGAAGGAATAACATTTCGCTCTCTTTCGGTCTCCGTTATTCCAAGATGAAGGAATAACATTTCGACCTCTCTCGCGATCTCCGTTATTCCAGGATGAAGGAATAACATTTCGCTATCTCGCGATCTCCGTTATTCCAGAATGAAGGAATAACATTTCGCTCTCTTTCGATCTCCGTTATTCCAGAGTGAAGGAATAACATTTCGCTATCTTTTTCGATCTCCGTTATTCCCGAATGAAGGAATAACATTTCGATCTCTTTCGATCTCCGTTATTTCCGAATGAAGGAATAACATTTCGAACTTTTTTGATCTCCGTTATTCCCGAATGAAGGAATAACATTTCGCTATCTCTTTTCGATCTCCGTTATTCCTAAATGAAGGAATAACATTTCGATCCAGTAAAGGCTTGAACTACGATCAAGGCTTGATTCCTCCGGGATACGTAGGTAGCCTTTCATAAAAGGTCCAGCCATCCGACCACATTGGTCACCTGTTTCTTTCACCGTTCCTCAATGGTTCGTAAGCCATTCATAAAAGGTCCAGCCATCCGTCCACTTTGGTCACCCTGTTCCTTCGTCACTCCTCAGTAATGAAGTAGCCCCTCATAGAGGTCTTGACATCTGACCACCTCGGTCACTTCTAGCATATCCCCAGTAGGATCAATTGCTTGACCTCCTAGGTCATTTTCTCTTCTATTCCCCCAGCAAGAGACCAGTTTTCTCTTCTATATTCCTCAGCGGATCTTTTCTGAACTACGGCCTGGCCTAATTCCCACTCGGGATATATAGGTAGCCTTCTAGAGGTTCAGCCACTCGACCACCTTGGTCATCCTAATCCGTCTCGGCATTCGCCAGATCGGATCCTTTTCTATCGACAACCCCACTCGCCCTGCAAGTGACGTTGCCGAGGGGCTTCTGTAAGTACCCAAATCTGGCTCATGCCTTCCGGTTAATTTTTCCGGCAATTCCGGTAAATTTCCCGGTAATTCCCCAGACTTTCCTAGAGTTCCGGAGCAATTCCGGAACTGTTCTAAACCTCTTAAGGGCTGAAGGGAATGCTTAGTAATTAAGAAACACGTTTTTTTTAATTCCAAAAAGCTTCTAGAATTGCCACCTTGCATGATTCTAGAAACATGCTGAGTCATTGTGGATAATGCCGCACGGCTGCATTAGGAGAAGACTCCTAGCCGTACGGCCTCATTGGCGATTTCCAGACTGCCTATAAATAGAGCCCTCCTCTACCCATTTTGATATACGAAAAAACATACATCATACCCCATACTCAGCTCCAAAGCACTCTAAAACACTGCTGGAAATTCAAGAGGTTGAAGAAAGCCAAGAAGCCACCTCCCTCCTCCTTGAAGATCCCAAAGTTGGTCCTTCCACCTAGCAAGACCCAAAGAAGAAGAGGCCACCACCATTGGTAACCTCTCACTCCCTTACCTTGCATTATACTTGCTTTATGTGATTTAATTGCTCCTTGCATTCATATATTGTCATTATCTTGCTTGGGATTTGGCATTTATCATTAAAGATCCTATCTTTATCATACCCCCTTTCCACCCCTTGCATGAATTAAGCATCACTTGCTATTAAAAATGTAATCTTTACATCCAAAGGTGCATCCTTTGCACCTAAAAACCTCCTTTTTACACAAAAATGTCATCTTTATGCATCCTTTGCTCATAAAAATGCAATCTTTACATCCAAAATGCATCATTTGCATATAAAAATCATGTCTTTATAATAAAGGGGCATCTTTTGCACCTAAAACCCATTTACATGCATCCTTTGCATTAAAAATCATCTCTTTGCATGAACTTAGCATCCCTTGCTTTCAAAAATGAAATCTTTGTGCATCCTTTGCATATTAAATCCTACTTTTCCTCATAAAAATGCATCCTTTGCATAAAGATCACTTCTTTACATCAAAAAGCATCATTTGCAATCAAAAGCATTCTTTGCAAACCAAAAATGTCATCTTTTCACTAAAAATGTCATTTTTACATGCATTCCCCCATGTCCCCATTAGCAACCTTGGAACGGACCGGTGTAAAGATCCTATCTTCACATCGTTTCTTCCATAAAAGGTGCCATAATTTCTTTAGAAAGGGATAACCTTGAACTCGATATCTCCGATTATCGCTTGAGACGAGCATGATAGCTCCAATATAAGCTCAATCATCTCAAGACGTAGGATTGATGGGCTAAGGTCACTCCTTCCTAAAGAACCTCATTTTGGACTATAAAAGGGAGTCCTTCTCTCGATCACGCAAGTCTCGAGGTTAAAAAGCGATGATCACAAGTACAAGATGAGGACGGGATCAAAATCCCGAATACATAAAATCCAAGAAATCCCGAGCGACAACCAATAAATGGTTTGTACGTCCGGAAGACAACTTGGGACATTCCCCCCCCCCCTTTTTTCAAACACATGCACACAAGAAAGCACGCAAGCAAGCACGATAAATGGAATCTAGGGAGACTTGCTACGGCAAGGCACCTTGGGTGAACGACGATCCATTCTTCCCAAGGGGTAACTTAACCTCCGAACCCATAAAAACCTTTTTTTCAAAGTTTTGAGGAAATCAAAATTGCGTGGCGACTCCATTTTTCAAATTAAACCGGATGTCTTCAAACTCGCGTGAATCCAAATTTGGGCACACATTCACAGCGATGTGTATTATCTGCGGGAGAGAGTGACGCGCCAGCATGGCAAGGGTGCGCCTCTGATGGCACCGGTAGAGCCTCCTGCCGACATGATGCATCCGAGTGAGAGATCGGAGACCTGGGGCGAATATCGAGGTGGCCAGCACTTCTCGATGTTTTTGGCGATTGAGGAGTATTCGCGATTTATCTTGAGGAGGCTGAGGATGCCCCAGGTTCTTGAGAGAGAGGGGTTAGCGATTGTGCGATACCCCCGGACGGACTTCTCATATGTCCAGGATGGGGTCAGATTGAGGGTGCAGATCCCTCAACCTGAGCGGGTCCCACAAGCTTTCCGGCCTCGTCAGGATATGAAGGTACGGGTTTTTACTGTCTCTTCTTCTTTCCTTTCGCTTCATAATTTTTCGCATCAATTCTTTCTGACACTTTTGTTCCCGTGCAGTTCCCGGCTGTGGTGGTGGAGAAGTTGACGAAGCAGGTGATTGGGGCCAAGAGGTTCATTAGGAGGATGGTTGCGTGTGGGGCTCCTCAGGCCAGAGCGAGGCGGGCACGGCCGGCACTGTGGAGCGGAGACTTCCCTATTCCTTCGGAGCATTCTACCGAGACTCCTCTTTCTCCTCTCATAGATCCCGGCATGGAGCGCCTCCCGGACCACGTCATTCTCGGAGATTTGCATGGGCAGGGACATGTTTGGCATCATGGTGGCTCTTCTTCGCATGTCCAGGAATTCGACGCGTTCACGTTCGGATACGACTTCTTCGCGGATCTTGGCTTGCCTTATCGCGGCGTTCCGGTTGATCCAGGCGAGCCTCTCTCTGGAGACGAGGACGATGATTCCGAGCCCGAGACATTCATGGCTACTGAGGAGGCGAGCCCGAGCCTTAAGAGGGATCGGGGGAAAGGGCGGCCACCGAGGATTCGGCGGACTATCTTTTATTGATTTCTGAGATTGTACCTATTTAGACAGATACAGCTTATTTTTCATGCACACTCTTTTTTATTTTTGTTTATATATTTTTTTTGGGATGTAATAGTCTAGAATTTCTTTTTTTTTTTTATCTATTATGAATGCAATGTTGCATGAGCCCAGGTTTCTTGGCTAGGGTGCGAATGTATGGTATATGAACTTTTGGGCAGGCTTTGCACAGGTTTCGAGCGGTCGGGATGAAATATTCCTCCGTGGTGCAGCAGTTTGAACTGCTGCAGATTTTTTCTGGTTGTGACACTTATGTCCACGCGGATGAGACAGTCTTCTGACACTGTCCTTTAATTTTGCTTCAGATCTGGTTTTCCCTAATTTCAAATTCAAACACCTTCTTCAACCACCAGTTCAAATAGCCATTTTCGGGGAGAAGGAGAGAAAATCCATGGAGAGAATTGTGAGCATGCAAAATCCATCCAAATTATCCCAAGCTTCTCAAATGTCATTCTTCACCAAGTTTAAGGAGTGGTGCCGGGAGACTATGCATGAGAGGAGGTCATTCTTTGAAGAAAGGTACAAGATACGATGCTTGTGGTCTCTTAAGGAATTGATTCCGGATTATGATCTTTTGAGAGCTTCTTCCTCATTTTGGGAGACTAGAAGGAATGTTTTTTGCTTCTCTTACAATGAAATGGTCCCGACTGTTGAAGAATTTCGGGCTTTGCTTGGTGGTCCCGAGGTGGAGGAGATTGCGATTCCTTTGCCCGGAGGAGCCTCTTTTGTTGATAGGTTATGCAACCTTCTTCGTCTTTCCCCAGAGGAAGCACAGGGTATGATCCGTGGTCCCGATCACTTTGACATTTCTGGTCTTCCTGATAGATTTAGGGGCTTAGGCTTGATTGATGATGCCTATTGGGATGCTTTTGCACTCTGCATGTTTGGAACCTTGTTTATGGTTTATTCCTTTGGAATTTGTCATCGGGCTCTGCTGGATGTAGTTGTTCACTGTCGCTTGGGCAGAGATGTTGCACCTTTGATCCTGGGGGAGACCTTTCATGCTCTTGACATGTTAGCTACCGGGAGGCGGTATATGTTGGTGTAATGCCCTAGGCTTTAGTTATGTTTAACTGAAAACCGTTATGTATCATCTTTATCGTTTATGTTTATTATTTGATTATTATATAGTTTGCATATTTATTGTAATAATCTCCGTCCCTGATTATTAAGAGAATAATTAGTATAATTGTCAATGGATAATCATATGATGATTATATGCATAGAGATGCACATTGAAATTATGGGTACTTGTTAGAGAACAAGTGACTGGACTTGACCCGTATGAGATTTATGTCATGGTCAAATGTCATAATTAAATCTCATATGGTCACTTCATTTAGTCCCTAGACCTGAGATTATCATGACCTTACATATGATAAAAGTTATGTTTGATTTTAGTCAAACGGTATCTTAACACGATATCTATAAAGGCTATCTTTGGCATGATCGGATTCATGATGGGAAGGATGATAAGTCAAGATGGAATTTGTCCCTCGAAAGAGAGATGTTTTGCTTGGGCCCCTCGATGAGTGATAATGATGAAAGCGTGTGGCCACACCCCAATATGATTGGACTATCATTATACTCAAGATCGAGAAAGCATTAAACAAATACAAGTTGACGTGGACCATGACTTGTGTTCAATATAACATCGTGAGACAAAGGGAAAAATGGAAGTGTACCATTGGAAACGTGAACTCTTACGTTGTGTTATTTGGGTAGACATAATGGCTTGCTAGAGTCCGCTTATGTTTTATGAGGGTCGATATGATCGGACTCATTGCCAACATAATACAATCCTATTGGGTCACACACAAATAGAATGAGTTGGTTGAACCAAGGGAAGAATGATTGAGAGTTTCTGTATTTGGCAACTTATGTCACGCGACATAACTATCCACTGGCTAGTTATGTCACGCGACATAACTAGCCACTGGCTACTTATGTCACGCGATATAACTAGCCACAGACGCGTTTTTGACAGCCTGTTCTCCTAATTCGATTAGGAAACATATTTACACTAAAGTAGTATAAATATGTGAGGTCTGTCAACCCTAAGGTCTGGCCGAAATTTTCAAGGGAAAATCATAACAAAATACTCTCAATATTCTTCCATAAGTTTTAGGAATCTAGCAATTCCCAACCCGAGAATTGTTCTCGACATTCATATTTGTGTGGATTACCAAAAGAGGGTCTTAGTTTTGTTCAAACAAATCAAAGGCCTAGAGTTCAAATCTGAAGATCCAAAGGAGTTGAAGATTCGAAGATTTGAAGATCAAAAGTTTGTGATTACGAATCACATAATTATCCGTTCGATAGCTCAAGACCGGAAAGCAATTTAGGTTGGTAAATTCTATCTCATAGCAATTCAATTTAATCGTATAGAACGGATCTTAGGGCTTGGGTTTTGTGTTAATTTTATGCTTAATTCCGCTGCGCATGGACCCATAAAACCCAACAGTGGTATCAGAGCCCCGTTCGTATGGTTAAGTTTGAATTAACATGCTAGAATGATTATATAAATTGTTTATATGTTCGTTGCATGTTTTTGTATGCGATAGAATTTTGATTGTTTATGTGAAACAATGTGAAAATCGTTTTCGAATTATGTTGAATTAAATCTGTAAAAGGGTTGTTTTATATGATTTAATTGCATGTAATCTGAATTGATTGAAATCTGAAAATCCTGCGACCGCTACCTATGTCGTGCGACATAGTAGGCCACAGGAGGAAATCTGGTAATCGGCCGGTTATGTCACGCGACATAACTAGCCACCGGCTAGTTATGTCACGCGACATAATAAGCCAAATCGCGTAATCGGTTTGTTTAATTTTTACGCTAATCTGTGATTATGTTTGCAATCTGAGATGTTTTATGTCTTAATCTGGATGCTATAAATTTCTGGAAATAAAATTTATAGGGCTATGCTAGATTAATTCATTGTTTATGATGCATGCTTAATTAATTCAAATGTGTTTTATTAATTGTTGCGATGCATGAATTAATTGTTCTTAAGTGTTAAGAATTTTATTAGATGTTTAGTTGAAACATTGATTTATAGTTTTAATATGTTTAGATTTAGACATTGTAAATTTTGGATTTTATGATTGTTTATGGAAACAAGTCATAATTACGCGAAATTTTAAAAGGAAACTAATTGTTTATAAAAGGTAGTGATTATGTTGCCAAATCAGAGTTGATTTCTAATTGTGCATGACTAGGAGAGTTCTGTCTAAGGAAGAGTTGGTACTTAAGTAGTCCTTGTGGCTCACCTATCTTCCTGGGAACTTACCTGGTGCATGATTATGACTATCTTTGCTGATATGCTTATAATCTACCTTAAAGAACCTTCATTTAAATTTTAAGTTCTTTATGCCAATCCATGATTTAAGCACTTGAGACCACTCGAATAGTTTTGGGTGGGCTTGCCATAGCAAGGTGCTTTGATTCTATTCCATTTGCGAGCAAGATGAGGAAATGGTGGTTCCTATACGTTTAAAGTGGATGAACTTAATTGGGTTATCAAAATGGTTTTGGACCCAAGGCATAAGATGAGATTAAAATATGCTTAGACATATGATGTCTTAAATAAATCTCATAAGAGTCATATACGATATGATTGATGTTTTCTACCTAATTAGTTTAATCTTGAGCGGTGCGCCATAGCGTACTTGAGATTAAATTAAAGTTGGATCTTAGCCCTAAGAGTCATATACGATATGATTGATGTTTTCTACCTAATTAGTTTAATCTTGAGCGGTGCGCCATAGCGTACTTGAGATTAAATTAAAGTTGGATCTTAGCCCATTAAATGCATATTATGCTTATTAGCATTAGAAGGTGTATGATTTAGTGGGAGTATTTGTAAAATACATTATTTTCTCTTAAATGATAAATGTGTTTAT
The DNA here is from genome assembly GCA_022495995.1 of Adenophora triphylla var. japonica. Classification (NCBI taxonomy): domain Eukaryota; kingdom Viridiplantae; phylum Streptophyta; class Magnoliopsida; order Asterales; family Campanulaceae; genus Adenophora; species Adenophora triphylla. Next base: position 362,536 of record JAFEMH010001330.1, read on the forward strand.
ATTGATATGTGTTCATATAATTTGTATATTTTGTTGTAGAAGTAGCATTACATAATGATAATTGCGATTCGTCCTTATGAAGGACAAAGTTCGAAAGGAACAATACATAATGTGTACGTTCTTGACGAATCCGTTTCTACTGAACCCATTGCAAATGTTGCAAAGGGCAAATAAGGAAGCAACATTAGAAACATAGTGATGATTCTGACAATATTGCTTGCCTTGTAATTGCCATCATGTTTAAAGGCTCTTGTGAAGAACCTTGAACATATGGAAACTGCCTTTTGTTCTAGCACACCGCACAAAGGAAATGTTCCAAATGCGAACTAGGCAAAAGATATATGTCGTGGTGAAAGCTCTTAATTCATATGATGAAAGAAGGAGCAATCCGCAAATTGTGTTAATGGTTGACACAATAAAAGGGTTCATAAAGGAAGGAAAAGAAGGTAAAGCAAAAGTTGCTAAACCTAGGACAAATGTTGTCATAGCCGAAGAGGCTAAATCCAAAGTGTCTCAAAATGATGCATTTTGTTATCATTGCAATAAGATTGTCATTGGAAGCAAAGTTGCAAGGCTTATTAGGAAGGCCTAAAAGGTGAAGAAGGGCAATATGATTGCTACTACTTCAAGTATCTATATGATAGATATTTTCCTTTCGACTTCTTGTTCTTGGGTATATGATACAGGATTGGATCCCACATTTGTTTAAATGTGCAAGGAACAAAGAATAGAAAGCTACTCAAATAAGGTAAATTAAACCTAAGCATGGGAATGGAGCAAGAGTTGCAACATTAGCCATAAGGGACTTATGAAGTCACTTTGCCTTGTGAAGTAGTACTTGTTTTGAACAAGTATGACTACGTTCCGGATTTGAGTAGGAGTATTATTTCTGTTTCTTAAATGGATGATGAAGGATATAATTTTCTTATTTTCAATAAGAAGTTTTATATTTATTTAATAATATGCCTTATTGTAATGCATATGTCATTAAATGGTCTTCATATCCTTGATGATGAGAAACAAAATAATATTGAAGATATCTATGATATAAATGGGAAATCTAAACCGAACAATATGAACAAAGCGTTTATATGGCATTGCCGGCTTGGTCAAATAAATAAGAAACATATATCTAAACTCCATTAACATGGACTTTTAGACTCATATGACCATGAATCATTTGAGGAATGCGGATCTTATTTATTGGGAGTATTGACCAAACCACCCTCACTACCAGAAACAGGTCATTTAGCGACGGAATTATCAGCGACGGACAGATTCCGTCGCTAAATAGCGGCGGAATATAGGCTTTAGCGTCGGAAAATTTTTGGCGTCAAATTTAGCGACGGAATTTAATTCCGCCGCTAAATTCCGCCGCTAAAACGAATATTCCTCGAATATTCGTTTATTTCCGCCGCTAATTTGGCGGTTGATTTACCGACGGAATATTCCGCCGCTAAATATTTATCAGCGACGGAATTATTCCGCCGGTGAAAATATATCATATTTTTATTTTTTTATTTATCAGCGTCGGAAATATTCCGACGGTGAAATTAAAATATTTTTTATTTTTCTTTTTGAAATATTACACCGACGGAATATTTCCGACGGTGAAATTAAATGTTTTTTTTTTTATTTTTATTAAACACCGACGGAATATTTCCGCCGCTGATAATTTAATATTTTTTTTATTTATCAGCGACGGAAAATTCCGTTGCTGATAATAAAATGTAATTTTTGTTTATTTTTAGAACTAATTAACAAAATAACAAACTAAAAAACATTAAAATATCATAAATATTTTTGAAAAAATAAATAAATCATAAATATTTATTAATTTTAATTTTATAATGCCATTATTTTTATTTATATAAAATATGAAAGTTATTTTAAATTACTCTCAAAAAAATAAATATGAGTCAATAAATATTATTTTTGAAAAAATAAATAAATTATAAACCCTAAACCTAATACTCTATATACTATACACTATATATACCCTATACCATATACCCTATACCCTATACCCTATACCCTATAACCTATACCCTATACCCTATACCCCTATACCCTATATCCTATACCATATACCCTATACCCTATACCCTATACCCCTATATCCTATACCCTATACCCCTATACCCTATGCCCTATACCCTATACCCTATACCCTATGTCCTATACCCTATGCCCTATGCCCTATGCCCTATGCCCTATGCCCTATGCCCTATGCCCTATGCCCTATACCCTATGCCCTATGCCCTATGTTCCTATGCCTCTACGCCCCATGCCTCTATGCTCTATACTCTATACCCTATACCTTATACTCCTATATCCTATACCATATACTCTATACTTATACCCTATACTTAAACCCTATACTTATACACTTATACTCCACTATACCCCTATACACTATATACTATACCCTTATACCCTATACTCCTATACTTATACCCTATACACTATACCCTATTCCCAAATTGGTAAATTGCATACAATTTTAAATTTTTTATCCAAAATAAAACAAAAACAAGATTAGTCCAAAACAAGGAACTAACCAACTATTAGACAACACTCTGGAGATTAATATTGTCTCATAAGTCATAACTAAGATATCCAGAAAACAAAGACCCACATCATTACTGCTGAGCACACTGTATAGGGTATAGGGTATAGTGTATAGGGTATAGGGTATAGGGTATAGGGTATAGTGTATAGGGTATAGTGTATAGTGTATAGTGTATAGTGTATAGGGTATAGTGTATAGTGTATAGTGTATGTGGTATAGTATAGGTATAGGTATAAGTATAGGTATAAGTATGGTATAGTATATAAGGGTATTAGGAGTATAGGGTATAGTATAGTATATAGGTATTGGGATAGGTATAGGGTATAGGGTATAAGTATAAGTATAAATATAGAGATATAGTGTATAGGGTATAGGAGTATAGATATATGTATAGGAGTATAAGGTATAGGGTATAGGGTATAAGTATAGTGTATAAGTATAGGTGGTATAAGTATAGGGTATTTTATATAAATAAAAATAACTTTCATATTTTATATAAATAAAAATTATCATCAATTATAAAATTAAAATTAATTAATATTTATGATTTGTTTATTTTTTCAAAAATATCATAAATATTTATGATTTATTTGTTTTTATATAAATAAAAATAATGATATTTATTAAATTAAAAAATTTTCAAAAATAATATTTATTGACTCATATTTATTTTTTTGAGAGTAATTTAAAATAACTTTCATATTTTATATAAATAAAAATTATCATCAATTATAAAATTAAAATTAATTAATATTTATGATTTATTTATTTTTTCAAAAATATCATAAATATTTATGATTTATTTGTTTTTATATAAATAAAAATAATGATATTTATTAAATTAAAATTAATAAATATTAATGATTTATTTATTTTTTCAAAAATATAATGAAAACAATTATATTTATTAATAATAGCGGCGGAAATTTCCGTCGCTGAATTTAAAATCAGCGGCGGAAATTTCCGTCGGTGAGAGTGCCATGTCATTGATCCAGGTGAGCGTACGCATAGTTTAGCGTCGGATTTACAGCGACGGAATATTCCGCCGCTAAATATTAATTATAGCGTCGGAATTTAATTTCCGCCGCTATAATTAATATTTAGCGGCGGAATATTCCGTCGCTGGGGGAAATTATAAAAACTCATTTAATCCCTCAGATATCAATTACGTATCAATTTCCCTCTCTCTCTCTCTTCCCGCTTTCTCTCTCTTCCCGCTCTCTCTGCGACCTAGAAGAAGAATCGCCGCCGTCGTCCACCTCTCCACCGTCTCCGCCGTGACGAAGCTTCGCCGTCCACCATCTCCACCGTCTTCACCATCTGCGTCTCTCTCTCCCTCTCGAAGCGATCCAATTTCTCAATCCTAGCTCTCTCTTCTTCAAGGTACGTGATTTCCCCTTGTTAAACTACATTCGATTGTATTTTTGTTCATCAATTATAGTGCTGATGCGGTTTTTGCCAATCTAGGGTTCTGTATTTTTGCCAATCTAGGGTTCCGTCCACCTCTCCACCGTCTCACGCCGTCGTCTCCGTTGGTCCGTCCGCCTCCTTCCACGGTCAATTTCTCTCTCTTCTCTGTATTCATCAACCAGGTATTTCGATTCCCCCTCTTCATCGATTTCTAGATCTTGTTTTTTAATCGATTTCAAGAAATTTCAAGAAATTGGTTGTTGATTTAACTGGATTGGGTTTTATGTGTTTTTGTTGTCTGGAGGCTGGTTTGTGTAGGGGGGGGGCAGATGATGTTGTTGTTAATCAAAATGCAACTTTTTACAGTTTACGCAATCATTTGCAGTTAACTTTTTTGAATCATGTTATGTAATATTAAACACACTTACATAACCACAAATGGCTTAATACCATTTTATGATTGTTGAACAATGATACCAATTTAGTGAAGTGGGATACATTAATTAGAACATAGTTGGAGTAATCAAGTATACGAGATGGCCTAAAGCTTAAGATCAAAGTTGGAACAATGGCTCAAGTTTGCACCCTAGTTAGAGTTAGATGAAAAAAGAAAAGAGGAAGAATCGCCTCCTTTGCAAGTCATTCCTTCTTAGAACACCCAAGAATCATTAGCAATCATCCCAAATAATAATGTTCTATGCTTTACGGTGTCACATTTCTGAATTAAAAAATAAATATAGTCTTAGTGCAATATTACTGTGGTATAAACAACGTACTAACAAGCAAAGCACGTTCCTGACGTATAAATTGCAAAATTTATGGTATGGAGGGAGTAGTATAATATACGACAACAAATTTCAAGATAATTTTATCCAAAATTATCTTTTCATTAATGTTTATCCTAAGAGAGTTAATTAATCTTGGACCTCTTTTGTGCAAACTATGAAAATATACTATGAGATTAGAACTTGTGTTGCATTTTCTTACACCCTTGTAAAACAGTATGTGAATAAAATGGATGGAAGGTCCAGAATGTACTTTAAGAGGAGGAGCACAATCTAGACAATGTAATCTTGTGTCCATAGAGCAGTTGCTAGAGTGAGTGTGGAAGTGCTAACTTTAAGATCAACTTAGACTGAGACCACCTTGAATCTGCTTTATATGTTATTACTAGTACATATGCTCGTGTCCAAGCACACGGGTGTATTTTTTTTTGTTTTTTTCATATTAATTTTTTTTTAAATTTAAAAAAAAAATAAAAAAATATCAGTTACTTAATTAATTTAAGTAAACCCTCCTAAAACCCACTCTTAGCCCAAACCCAAAGTCTTAGCCCAAATCCAAAGCCCATTTACGTTTTAAGGGAAAAATGGGAAACAGACTAAATAGTGAGGGCAAAATAGGGAAAAACCCCTCCGGAACTGTTCATAGAACTGTTCACGGAGGAGTTTAATTTATACTATAGATTTCACACGAACTCATTTTGCTTGGTACAAATCACATTAAATATCCATTTAAAAGAATTAGGAAGAATAATAACAATTTTGATAACCCAACAAATATATTAAACTAATAAAACAAATATATTAAACTAATAAAAGTAAGCACGAATGATCATGAGTTGAGACTTTAATTGATCTCAATTACAAAACAAATAAGTAAGAAAACTGTGGATGAAATAGTTTAGGAACATCTAGTTCTAGATCTCATTTTGGGGCGATTGACGGCATCGCGGACGGTGATTATGTCGCCTACGTTTGAGCGCCCGATATCAATCCCGGTACCCTAGATGCACCTTATATGAAACAAATTAGGATACGGTTTACGTATCCTAGTTTGTTACATATTTAGTAATATTAACGAATAGAAGAAAACATATGTTAGTAATATTAACGAATAGAAGAAAACATATGCCACTATAAAGAAAACGATAAATAACCGTACTCATAATCAAATATGTAACATGTTATATTTAGTAAACATAACATGTTACATATTTAGTAAACATAACATGTTACATATGCAACAATTCGATAAGTTACTAAATATCTAATTTTCAAGTCTTTTAATCCAACTCCACTACCATCACGTACAACCACTACCACTGGGGTTATCTTTGAGTGGAAAATCTCAAGTTTTTGCACAAGCATTAGGTCAAAGATTGAAACTTTGAAAGTAGATTTAGCAATTAATCGTAAAACAAGAAAATCCCCAACTTCGGTTTGTAGAAGATACAAAACCAGCTTGGGGATTTTCTTGTTTCTGATTAATTATAATAGTAAATCTACTTTTAAAGTTTCAATCTTTGGGCCAAATGCTTGTGCAATAAACTTGATATTTTCCATAAATATAACATGTTATATTTAGTAAATATAACATGTTACATATTTAGTAAACATAACATGTTTCATATGCAACAATTAGATAAGTATTTAAATATCTAATTTTCAAGTCTTTTAATGATAAAAGCTAAAAAGTTACTAAATATCTAATTTTCAAGTCTTTTAATCCAACTCCACTACTATCACGTACAACCACTACCATGGGGTTATCTTTGAGTGGAAAATCTCAAGTTTTTGCACAAGCATAGGTCCAAAGATTGAAACTTTGAAAGTAGATTTAGCAATTAATCGAAATAAGAAAATCCCCAACTTCGGGGTTTGTAGAAGATACAAAAACTGCAGCTTGGGGATTTTCTTGTTTTGATTAATTATAATAGTAAATCTACTTTTAAAGTTTCAATCTTTGGGCCAAATGCTTGTGCAATAGACTTGATATTTTCCACTGATGTAACATGTTATATTTAGTAAATATAACATGTTACATATTTAGTAAACATAACATATTACATATGCAACAATTAGATAAGTTACTAAATATCTAATTTTCAAGTCTTTTTAAAGTCAAAGGGGAGGAAGGGGTGAATGTATCAATAATGTAACATATTCAACCGCACACTACCTTAGTGGTTCTAGATCCCATTTTGGGGCGATTGACGGCATCGCGGATGGTGATGTAATATCGCCTATGTTTGAGCGCCTGATATCAATCCTGGCACCCTAGATGCACCTTAGGGTATTGTGGTTGGTGGTTAACATCTTAAAATATAAATAAGATGAGAGCCTTTCTCACCCACAGCTATCAAAATCCGTCCATCTTTGATCAAGAAAGATAGAGCAAATAAGTTCTTGTCGGTTTGAGCAAAGGATTTTACGTTTTAATAAGAGTTTTCCGTTTCTTTGTTCTCTTCTCTCTAAGGATCTCAAACATCACGGCCCATGTTCTTGTCGATTATCTGTTTTACTCTTCACTTGGTGTTATACGGTCACAAGTAAAAACAAGGTAACAAGTATAACACCGGTGAAGAGAAAACAAACTTTCCTCCAATTTTTTCAATCTCCACCTTCCATTTACTCGAGATCTGATTGCATCTTCCTCATGAGCTTGAAAGCTGGCGGTGTTGCCCTCAATCTCACGGTTGCTTCGCATGTGCAACCGTGAGATTGAGTGTGCAACCGTGAGATTGAGGGCAACACCGCCAGCTTTCAGGCTCATGAGGAAGATTCTGCAATCAGGATCTTGGGTAAATGGAAGGTGGAGATTGTATAAATTGGAGGAAATTTCGTTTTCTCTTCATTGGTATTATACCTGTTACCTTGTTTTTACTTGTGACCGTATATCACCAAGTGAAGAGTAAAACAGTACCGTCAAGACATGGCCGTGATGTTTGAGATTCTTAGAGAGGAGGACAAATAAACCGGAAAACCTATATTAAAATGTAAAATCCTTTGCTCAAACTGACAAGAACTTATTTGCTCTATCTTTCTTGGTCTAAGCTGAGATAGGGTTTTGATAGTTGTGGATGATAACGACTCTTATCTTGTTTATAAATGTTAATTTAATTCATCATTGTAAAATTATATATTTTACAACAAAGAATTAAATATTAATATTTAAAATTATTCACAATAGTAATAATTTAGGTCTATGCAAAAGCCGAAATTTCTTTATTTTCGATTATAAAGCAAGTAGGCAAAGTGATATTTGCATTTCATATAATCATGCATTTCGGGATGGGATAGGTTTATCAAACATGCACTTAAAGGACAGAGTAGGTGGTTAGGTAGGGACACCATTATCCTTTAGTTTAGTTTGAACTAGAGCTCAAGATTTGTTGATACAATTATTCACAATATTAATAGGTAAAGTCCCAAAGCAGCCCCAATTTAAGGCAAAGATGGAGCATTACAATGGAGAAATTGTTTCCCGCGAGTTTCAATTTCAACAAGACATTCTTGAACTCACGCGCTTTCACCAAAAACAACACCGGAAACTTATTGACAGGAGGTATAGCATGCCATGCATCCGGTCTCTAAAAGATTGGAAGATTGATTGGGATCTCGCTCCGAGCCGCTTCGTGCTGGGATTCGGAGCGACATGTGTTCACCCTATCGTACAACGATCCGATGCCAACGATGGAGGATTTTCGAGCACCGATCGGTGTGGCCGAGTCGAGGACCGTGGCATTTCCTCGAGACAGACGATCGCCACGGAGCAACTATCTCGAATTCTTGGGATTATCAGCAGACCGGGTATCGGGCATTGTCGTTGACGATAGATTCATAGACTTGACTCATATAGCCAGATTGAGTTGGACCCCCTGATCGTTTCGATCTATCCACTTCCTTAGATATATTCATGTTGCTCATTCCGTCTCGCGCACTACTTGCGGCTACATCGGAGTGTGTCCACTACGCCGTTAGAGATCATCAGCAAATGAGAGGTGATCGAGGAGTTGACATCCGGCATATTCAATCCGGGACAGGAGCGATGGACATCATTCCACTGTTGCTAGCGGAGACATACCACTAAAGCATTGATAGATTAGCCGGAGGATCCGAGTACATGGGTTCAGCACCCAGACATTACTATCATTGTGGCCGTATGAGAGATTTCGCTTGATCTCGCCACGCGTAGGGGCGACGGCATTACCTTGGGTGGACCGGACAGCGCAGATATTGAGGATGCCGCTACCGAGAGTTGGCATAGGAGGTTGGCCTTGGCCCGATATGAGACCGCAAACCCGTACTATTGGATTCCGGCATGGGGATTGCGACTATGAGAGATATTCAGACGGGCCGCTTATTGTCCGACTTCCGGACTACATGTATCATCCTTTTGCATTCCATCTCTAGCGAGCAGACAAGACGGATACCCAGCAAAGCACCATTCGGACTTTGAGAGAGCAAAGCTGACGACTAATACAATGCCGATGATTATGACCGAGCCTCGACTACACATTTCTTTGGCGAGCATTTCTAGAGGGCTTTCTTCCGATACGACCACTACTCCGTCGACTAGAGGTAGCACATTTCGACCACCGAGTATCCGACATGGTACGAGGAGCAAGAAGGTCCCGTACGGTGATGATAGAGGCTCGACGCCGAGAGTGTTTTGGGGCGTACTATTCTTCCAAATGACATTAAGAGGCATGGAGGCCAAGAGCAACCCCGATGAAATCACTGGCGACATTGCAGCAGACATGAGAGACGGGGAGATTCGAGAGCCGCTTTGAGAAATGATCCCGAAGTGATAGCTCGCAGGAGGCCTCGAGGCAGAAAGAGCAAGACCGAGAGCTACCAGACCGATTGATCCACCACCACACGATACCCGAGCCAGACGAGGTCAGACTGACTTTTTCAGCATACCTAGACCAAAGACCTCCCTGGGACCGAGGCCGAGGAAGAGTAGAGATTCGAGTTCGGGAGCGGGAACGAGTTCCTAGACACTTTAAGAAGACTCGTTAATATATTGTTAAATATGAGTTAGAAGCTTTATATTTATTTTAAGAAGATCTCGTGTTGCTTTTAAGTTTGTAATTCAAATTTAGGGAATGATAATACGTTAATTACTTCTAAACTGTTAATATATTATGAAATCCAATAATTATTAACATCCCGATTTTGTTTCATCCGTCGATTAAATTGAGTGTACGTATAATATATGGATTGAAATGCAGAGTGATGTACTCGTTAACGATGATCGTAGTTGGATGTATAAGCGGAAGTTGCCGAATCAACGCGGTATCAATCCCGAGTTTTATAGAGGGTCAAGGGGCTTGTTGAATTTGCTCAATTAAATAAAACCGGTCACATGGATAAGGATGGTAAGATTAGGTGTCCATGCGACAAGTGTTGTAATGTCAAGTATCTAAGCTTGATCGAGACTCGTAAACATCTTTTGCGTAACGGGTTTGAAGTTGGGTACAAACGGTGGACCCGTCGCGGCGAGCCGAGATTGCGCACAAATGTTGCGAATAATCCCCGAGAATATTCATGTACCTCCCGAACCCGAACCTATTATTCAGGACAATGAAGAACCACCTTTGAATATGGAAGATATGGTTAGGGATGCGGCGGTCCTTCCTTCGATTGGTCGAGAACCAACAAAGCAAGAACCAACCCCTGCGGCCAAGAAATTTATTGATGCTATGGACTCTGCAAAAGAGAAGGTCTATCCAGTTGCGAGATCGGTGTGTTGGAGGTCGTGGGCCGAGCTCCTTAACATAAAGGCCGATTGCAATATTAGCCGATCCGCTTATAATCGTATCATGAAAGCAATTAAGCGGATGTTGCCGAAAGAGAATAAGATGGTTACAAACTTTTATGAGACAAAGAAGTTGGTTGGGCGGATTGGGCTATGTTATGAAAAGATTGATGCGTGTAAGAATGACTGCATGCTATTCTACAAGGAAGATTCACGGAAGACAGAGTGTTCAATTTGCGGACAAAGTAGATATAAGCCAAATCGGAGGGAGTTCAAAACACAAGAAAAACAGACCACATAAGCGGTTGCGTTACATGCCGTTGATTCCAAGATCGCAATGCCTCTACGCGTCTAAATCTACTGCAGAGGCAATGCGTTGGCATAAGGAGAGTTTGCGTGAAGAGGGTGTGTTGATTCATCCCGGTGATGGGGAGGCATGGAAACACTTTGATGAGACTTATCCCGACTTTCAAGGCCTGAAGCAAGAAATATACGGTTATGCATCCGCTTCCGATGGTTTCAATCCGTTTGGTCCTGGGGCAAAATCTTACTCTTGTTGGCCGGTTATAGCCACTGCCTACAATCTTCCGCCCTGGTTGTGTATGAGTGATCCCTACATGTTCTTGTCGTTATTCATCCCCGGCCCAAAGCATTGACCACAGGAGGAACATTGACGTCTATCTCCGACCTTTGATGGGACGAATTGAAGCAGGCTTTGGGAGGATGGGGTCGAAACGTGGGATGCTTTCAAGCGAGAGAATTTCGGCATGAGAAGGCTGCGTTGATGTGGACAGTTAATGACTTCCCTGCATATGGGATGTTATCGGGTTGGAGCACCCACGAGAAGTTGGCCTGTCCGTATTGTATGAGTGACACAAAGTCTTTCACGCTCACGCACTCTGGAAAACCATGTTGGTTCGATTGCCATAGACAATTTCTTCCGGAGGACCACCCATTCAGACCCGAGAAGAATGCGTTTAAAAAGAACAAGATTGACCATGATGAGGCACCGATTCGTTTAAGTGGTGACACGGTCTATGAGGAGGTATCTAGATTGTCCGATCCTCGGTGGGGGAAAAAGTTTTTGAAGACCAAAATACAAGGGTTTGGGACTACCCATAACTGGATCAAGAGGAGTATATTTTGGGAGCTGCCATACTGGAAAACAAATCTCATTCGACATAACCTTGACGTGATGCACATTGAGAAGAATGTATTCGATAATGTTTTTAACACGTTGATGGATTTCAAGAGAACAACTAAAGACAACGAAAAAGCTCGAAAGGACCTTAAGGAAATGCAGTAGCGGCCGGCCTTAGACTTGGTATACGTCGTCAATGGTAAACCGGTTAGACCGATGGCTCAATACGTGCTTACAAAGGAAAAGAAGCTCCTCCTCACGAAATGGCTCAAGGATTTAAGGCTTCCGGATGGTTACGCGTCTAACATTGGTAAGCTGTGTCAATGTAGAGGAGGGAAAGTGCAGGGTTTGAAGAGTCACGATTGCCACGTTTTCTTGGATAGGCTACTTCCGATTGCTCTCGGGGTCTCTTGCCTGACAATATCTGGGTGGCGTTAACAGAGTTAAGTGAGTTTTTCTGAGCGTTAACATCGACCACACTGCGTGTTGATCACATGAAAAAGCTTGAGGAGAGCATCGTAGTGACTTTGTGCAAACTTGAGAAGATATTTCCTCCTTCATTCTTTAATTCTATGGAGCATTTACCGGTCCACTTGGCATACGAAGCTAGAGTCGGTGGTCCAGTTCAATACAGATGGATGTATCCATTTGAGAGGTAATTGAATTTATTCTATTTCTAAATAATTTGAGCGTTAACAATATACCTTCTTTAACATTATTTATGTTTTAATCTACGAATGACTTTTAGGTATCTAGGCCAATTGAAAAGGAAGATGAGCAATAGGGCCATGGTCGAGGCCTCAATTTCGTAGGCCGTTATCATAGATGAGATTGTTGCCTTTGTCGGAACATATTTTCCTCCCGATGTTGATACGAGATTGACTAGGGTTGGCCGCAATTACGATGGTGGTTTTCCGTCTAAGGAAAACATCTCTGTATTTTCATCCCCTGGTCGGTTGCTCGGCAAACGGGTTGGTACGCGTACGTTAACCGCTAAAGAGTTTGTCGCGGTCGAAACGTATGTTCTTCTTAACTGCGACGAGGTTGGGGAATATATCAAGTAAGTCATTGATGTTATGTTTACGCCTCGTCGATTAAATTATGCATGTTTAATTACCTGCATATGAAATGCCTTGTTTAACCCTATTGCGAGAATGTTTGAAGATTTAGCTCGGGATTTATCTCCGTAACTCATCGCAACTAGGACAGAAGAGAATTTCCAAAGCGGCTAAGGAAATATGTAAATATTTCGTTTCATTCAAATTTATTCTATACACTTCTTTAAACATTCAATCTTAAAATTGTATTAAATTGGTTACAATATTATCTTATAGATAGCTGAACATCCGGGTGATGCCAAAGCTGCGAGGTTAAGACATTTAGCATCATCTCCGTACTTGAACGTTCATTTATACAACGGTTATTTCGTGAATGGCTATGTGTTTCATACCAAAGCTTACGGGGCTCTAAATTGACGTGGAATAGCGGTGTGAAGCTTATAGGGAATGATTATTATGGCGTCCCGAAAGAAGTAGTTGAGGTGGAGTATTTCGGTAGAAACAGTGTTGTCTTGTTCAATTGTGATTGGCGGGATGCTTTGTGCGAGGTGTTAAGAAGCACCCCATATTTGACCTCGTCGATGTAAAGGCCGCGTCCAGACATAATGGCGACGACGTCTTCATCTTAGCATCTCAAGCACAACAGTATACATGACTCCCTACCCTCGTCCGCGACCCGACGGATTGTGGGGCTGTTTGGATGACCAAGGCTAGGAGCATGATTGACAACCTACCCTCGTCGACAACTACAAAGTCGTCATTAGAAACACCCTATCAAGAGGATGAAATGCCGGTGCCACCTAAGGTTTCATCGCCTAATCATCCATTAGATGATGTCACTCATATTCCTCAAAATGTTGATGAACCCGAGGAGGATATCTTACCAGTGAATTTTCCAACTCCCGCCTCGTTCGGGTCATCTCGCGCACATTGATATTGATGAATCGAGGAAGAGGAAGAGGAAGAGGAAGAGGAAGAGGAAGAGGAAGAGGAAGAGGAACCGTAGTTTGATTCATCGTAGTCCGAAGACGAAGATGAAGAACTCGAGTTTTGTAGTAATTCGTAGTCCAAGTTGATGATGATGGGGACGAAGATTAATAATAGTTTAAAGTTTAAAATTGTATTGTGAATGCTTTAGATTATTAGAACTTTAAAGTTTTATATGTATTGTGAATGCTTTACATTATTAGAACTTTAAAGTTTCATATGTATTGTGAATGCTTTAGATTATTTTTAATATCCGTCGTTTTATATATATTGTGAATGCTTTAGATTATTAGAACTTTAAAGTTTTATATGTATTGTGAATGCTTTATATTATTAATAGTTTAAAGTTTTATATGTATTGTGAATGCTTTAGATTATTAGAACTTTAAAGTTTTAGATGTATTGTGAATATATTGTTTCCTATTGTTAAAGTTGTATATTTTAATATTTTTACCGTAATACGGATATGAGTTCTAGTAGAAAGGGCAAGGGTAAGAAGACTAAGCCTATTTACACATTGATTCTTGGGACGCAACCGTCCCGATCCGGTAGCCATTTGGCGATGTCGACCCTTCACGCAGAGTACTAGCTCCACCTCTCAATGGCCGATACTCGTACAACCGTCGATTCTCGAGGGAGGATATTGGTCGATATCATCACTTTATGACCGAGTAAGTAACTCTTCATTAATTTGATATAAGTTGGTTCCTTTTTGCTTTATATATAATTCATTATTTAAGTTAAAATGTTATTGTATAAATATACTTGGCGGAGTTTGTAGGTGGATACCCCACCCTTTGAGGGACTAAGATCGGGCAACATCTGGCGGTCTCGAAAAATGACCGAGTTTTGGCCCAACTGGAAAAAATTGCCACAGAGGCAGAAGGACGATGCGTGGGATGAGTTTAAGGTAATGTGTTAATGGTTTTTATTTAAAACTTAAATGTTAGTTTGTTATTAAAATGTTATAATTAATAATGATTGTACTCTTTTAGTTTTGTAATGTTATCATTATATGTTGTAGGCTAAATATTATTGGGCGCCGTACATCGGCGATGCGACGGCTAGATATGTTTACGATGAGCGAGCTCACAAGCTATTTAAGGATTTTATTTGTAACATATTTATCTATCCTTAATTAGTTTAATTAACAATGATTATACTCTTTTAATTTTATAATGTCATCATTATATGTTTACGAGATATTCATATTTTTTATAGGTACCACGAAGAAAAATTATTATACTACTCGGCTCGCGGCGGGAGAACAACCCTTGTGTCCTACTTTTATGACCGATGAGGTGTTTGGTCAATTTTGCGAATATTGGGGGTCGCCTGCGGTGAAGGCTATATCCGAACAGGCCAAGGCCAATAGAGCAGGCTCCTCGGGGTCGGCGGCGTTGCATACCGGGGACGCTCACGGCCGCCGAGCATCACGACCGCATGGTATGTATGTTAATTTAAATGTAGTAGTGTATGGATGCTTTTAAATAGGTTTATGTACGTATGTTAGCCGGGAGCCAATGTTGATGCTATGAAATCCATAGTTTTAGTGTAAATGTAGTGTATGCATGCTTTTAAATCGGTTTAAATGTTGCATTTATATATACAATTTCAAAGTAATAATCTCGCTTTATTTTATTTATAGGAAAGGGAGTATGGTCCGAATATCGGTTTGTGGATGTTTATGCTAGCACCCATATTCGGAATTCTACGGCGCCCGATCAACCTCCGCAATGGGTTGACGATCGATCACTCTTGCCTTTGTAAGTAAACTACCATTAAATGACTTGATTTTGAATATGTAAATTTATTTATGTACCTTACATTGTGTATATGATTATAATTGTTTGTTTTATTTTTCAAAGCCGCATATCAAGCCGCCGTTGTTCCCGAAGGAACGCCTCCCGCGAGCCCGTCCCCTTCGTGCTCGATGTTTGGCGAGGTCACCTCGCAGGGACATCCAAGGAGAGGAGCCCGAGTGTTAGGGATGGGGGATTACGGGCGGCAATGCCCGTCGACGTCGACCGGCCGTCGGCGAAATGTAGCCCAGCCCACGTTTCATGATCCGAGGGTCGACACTCTGGAGGCTGCGTTGGAGGAGGAGAAACGCGAGCGGGCAAAGCTTGCGGATGCTTTGGCAGTTCAGACGCAGATGCAGGAGGAGAACGATCGACGTCATGCAGAGATTCGCAGACGGCATGCAGAGACTCAAAGACAATTGGCGCTGTTGATGGCTCATCTCGGCCAGGACTCCCAGGGTAATTTCCCGCCTCCCCCAGGTTGATTGCGGACATTTTTAGACATTTTTGTATTAATTTATACTTGTTTGTAAACATTTGAGACATTTGGTACCCGCGGGAGCCCCCCCCCGCCTCTCCCCCAGCTCCACCACTCTCCCCCTCTCCCCCTCCCCCCTCGCCCCCCTCCCCCTCCCCCCCTCTCCCCCTCCCCCCCTCTCCCCCTCCCGAATTGGTACGGTGGTATTTAGTTTTTATTTGGTACGCTGATATTTGAATTTTAGTTTTTATAGTTTTAGTTTTATAAATTGAAATGTTATATCGTGTACAAAAATTTTGGTTTATTGATATTTTAAATTATTTTTTTTAAATTTATTTCGGAATCGGCGACGGAAATTTTCCGTGAAATTAATGCTTTGAAATAAAAATTAATTAAATAAATTAATTTCGCGACGGAATTTCCGCCGCTATAATCATTTAATTTTTATTTAATTTTTAATTTCAGTGGCGGAAATTTCCGTCGCTGTAATAAAATTTAAATTAAAATTAAATAATTTCAGCGACGGTAATTTCCGCCGCTGAAATAATTTAATTTTAATTTAAATTTTATTACGGCAACGGAAATTTCCGCTGAAATTAATTTAATTAAATTAATTTTATTACGGCGACGGAAATTTCCGCCGTCAAATGAAAATTTAATTAAATTAAATTAATATAGCAGCGGAATTTTCCGTCGCTGAAACCATTAATTCACCGGCGGAATTAATTTCCGTCGGTAAAAGAAAAAAATAGCGGCGGAAATTGACCCGTCGGAGCACTGCGACGAGCTGGTAGCGGCGGACCACCGACGGAATTTTTCCGTCGGTGATTTATTTTAGCGACGGAAATATAATTTTAGTGGCGGAAATTTCCGTCGCTAAATGACCTTTTTCTGGTAGTGCCTACACTAAGAGTAGTGGGAGGGCTAGTGACTTATTGGTCATTATACATGAGATGTATGTGGACCATTAAGCAGCATTGCTAGGGGAAGATTTCGGTATTTCATCATATTTACCAATGACTTATCTAGATATGACTATGTCCATCTGATGAAGTCCAAAGGTGAATCGTTTGAGATGTTTTAAACATTTCAAGATGAAGTACAAAACAATTTGGCAAAATTATTAAGTACTTCGATTAGATCGAGGTGATGAATATTTGAGCCAAGAGTTTGACAATCATCTCAAAACTATGAAATTGCTTCAAGAGTTGACTCCACACTGAACACCACTATGAATGGTGTGTCTGAAAGGAGGAATTGAACCTTGTAGGACATGGTTCGTTCGATGATGTGTCAATCAGACTTTCCTATTTTCTATTTCCTTTTGAGGATATGCATTAGAAATAATGCGGTAACACTGAATAGAGTCCCTACTAAATCGGTTCCTAAGGCCCCACATGAGATGTGGCATGGAAGAAAACCTAGTTTGTCTTTCATGAAGATTTGGGGTTGCGAATCTTATGTAAAGAGACTTGTCTCTTATAAGTTAGCACCAAATCTGACAAGGTTATTTTCGGATATTGATTTTACAATCACAAAGAGAACAAAATGTTTGTTGCTCTACACGATTTGTTTCTTGAGAAATAGTTTCTCAATAAAGAATCTAGTGGGAGTAAAATTAATCTTGAAAGAAGTTCAAGAACCCGAAAATAATATGGAACCAAGAGTAGAGACAGAACCAAGTTCACAAAGGAGTTGTGAAACCGGTTCAAGATGCACAAGACCATCGTAGATTGGATAGGTTACGATCCGAACTCAAGAAATAGTGATTTCTCGTTGCGGAAAGTGATGAAGTGGAAGTCATTGAGAATGACGATCCTACTTGCTATCAAGAAGCGATGTCCTCTCCTAATTTGGATAAATGGTTAGGAACCATGGAATCCAAATTACAATCCATGTTTAACAATCAAGTTTGGAACTTGATTGGGCTACCTAAAAGTGTAAAAACTAAAGGGGTGCAAGTAGGTCTTCAAAGACCGACATGGATGTGAAGGTGTATACTTTCATGACTAAGAATTGTAGCAAAGGGATTTAGGTTAATTCATAGTATTGACTATGTTGAAACCTTTTTCGCCAGTTACAATGTCGAAGTCTGTTAGAATTTCAATTGCCATTATCACATATTGTGACTATGTGATATGACAAATGGATGTCAAACGACTTTCTTTAAATGGAAAGATTATTAAGGATGTGTAGAGTACACAAACCGTAATAGTTTGTCAATCCAAGAAACTCTAATAGAGTATGCATGTTGCAAAGATCCATGAGATGGGTTGAAGCAAGCTTAAAGGAATTGGAATCTTTGTTTTGATGAATTGGTCAAAGAGTTTGACTTTATCAAGTACGAAGATGAACCTTATGTATGCATGAAATTCAGTGGGAGCATGGTATTATTTCTATTGTTTATTACAATGATATCTTACTCATTGGAAAAACAAGTTCCGACACTTAAGACTGTTAAGTCTTGGTCAAGGAAAGGTTTCTCAATGAAAGATATGGGTGAAGCCGCTTACATCCTTGGCATCAAGATCTATAAAGATGGATCTAGAAGGATAAATTGGTTTGAGTCAAAGTGTTCACATTGACAAGATTCTTAGAAGAGTCTAAGAAGAGTAGCTTGTCAATGGGTCATGGTATTTCTCTTAGCAATATTCATTGTCTTATGACAACTGATGAGCAAAAGGGAATGAATGAAGTTCCATATCTTTGCGGCACTTGGATCTCTCGTCATGTATGCCATGATTTGTACTAGACTCGACATCTCGTATGCTATAAGCATGATGAGTCGATACCAATCGATCCCGTTGAGAACCAATGGATGGCGATCAAGATGATCCTAAGTACTTAAGAAGAACTAAGGATACGTTCTTGGGATTTGAAAGATTGGAAGTTAATCTTGTTGTAAGGGTTACAAAGATGCTAGCTTCCAAACCGACAAAGTTATTTTAAAATCGCAATTAGGATTTGTGTTTGTGCTTATTAGAGGTGCATTTTTGATTGGAAGAGTTCCAAGCAGAAATTGTAGCCGATTCTACTACTAAGGCCATATTTTAGCAACATATGATGTAGCTGAAAGAGGCAGTTTGGATCAAAAGTTCATTTAGTGTTTTGAAAACACTTCAAGTGTTTTTCCAAGTATCACTAATCCGTGGAACTTTGTTGTGATAATTATGGTGTCATTTGTGCAAACAATGGAACCAAAATCACAACGGTGATCCAAACACTCACTTAGACGTTCTTCGAGGAATTCATAAAGAATGAGAAGACGTTAAGATATACAAAATATCAACCGATGATGACATAAGGGATTCATTTACAAAGACCCCGCATAGGCAGAAGCATGGTGGGCATGTTAGATCCATGAGTATTCGATACATAAATGGAGCCTAGTGCAAGTGGGAGACTGTTGGTGTAATGCCCTAGGCTTTAGTTATGTTTAACTGAAAACCGTTATGTATCATCTTTATCGTTTATGTTTATTATTTGATTATTATATAGTTTGCATATTTATTGTAATAATCTCCGTCCCTGATTATTAAGAGAATAATTATTATAATTGTCAATGGATAATCATATGATGATTATATGCATAGAGATGCACATTGAAATTATGGGTACTTGTTAGAGAACAAGTGACTGGACTTGACCCGTATGAGATTTATGTCATGGTCAAATGTCATAATTAAATCTCATATGGTCACTTCATTTAGTCCCTAGACCTGAGATTATCATGACCTTACATATGATGAAAGTTATGTTTGATTTTAGTCAAACGGTATCTTAACACGATATCTATAAAGGCTATCTTTGGCATGATCGGATTCATGATGGGAAGGATGATAAGTCAAGACGGAATTTGTCCCTCGAAAGAGAGATGTTTTGCTTGGGCCCCTCGATGAGTGATAATGATGAAAGCGTGTGGCCACACCCCAATATGATTGGACTATCATTATACTCAAGATCGAGAAATCATTAAACAAATACAAGTTGACGTGGACCATGACTTGTGTTCAATATAACATCGTGAGACAAAGGGAAAAATGGAAGTGTACCATTGGAAACGTGAACTCTTACGTTGTGTTATTTGGGTAGACATAATGGCTTGCTAGAGTCCGCTTATGTTTTATGAGGGTCGATATGATCGGACTCATTGCCAACATAATACAATCCTATTGGGTCACACACAAATAGAATGAGTTGGTTGAACCAAGGGAAGAATGATTGAGAGTTTCTGTATTTGGCAACTTATGTCACGCGACATAACTAGCCACTGGCTAGTTATGTCACGCGACATCACTAGCCACTGGCTACTTATGTCACGCGACATAACTAGCCACGTACGCGTTTTTGACACTGTTCTCCTAATTCGATTAGGAAACATATTTACACTAAAGTAGTATAAATATGTGAGGTCTGTCAACCCTAAGGTCTGGCCGAAATTTTCAAGGGAAAATCATAACAAAATACTCTCAATATTCTTCCATAAGTTTTAGGAATCTAGCAATTCCCAACCCGAGAATTGTTCTCGACATTCATATTTGTGTGGATTACCAAAAGAGGGTCTTAGTTTTGTTCAAACAAATCAAAGACCTAGAGTTCAAATCTGAAGATCCAAAGGAGTTGAAGATTCGAAGATTTGAAGATCAAAAGTTTGTGATTACGAATAACATAATTATCCGTTCGATAGCTCGAGACCGGAAAGCAATTTAGGTTGGTAAATTCTATCTCATAGCAATTCAATTTAATCGTATAGAACGGATCTTAGGGCTTGGGTTTTGTGTTAATTTTATGCTTAATTCCGCTGCGCATGGACCCATAAAACCCAACAGTATATGCACGGGGGCAGCCCATTTCTTTTGACCCTGTGGCTGATGGAGCGCCTGGGTGTTCTTCGCGAGACTTCGGATATGATCAAGCCTTGGACATTTGCCAGGAGAGGGGTTACTGTGGATTTTGATGATCAGGGCTCGTGGGAGCGTTGGATGGCTGGTCGCCAGACTGAAGATATCAGATGGTTGGTGCCTCATTGGCGGGTGGAGACTCGAAGAGTACTTCAGGATGGATCTCCCGTGGTTATGCTTCCGGGGCTTTCTCAGTCCAGCTTTTACATTCCGGCTCTGGTTTTGAGACAGTTTGGCTTGGAGCAGGCTCCTTTGGAGGACTTCGATGATATAGCCACTAGGGTGGTGGCTTCTGCTTCTATGGATGATTCTTCGGTGTTCCCATTTCTTTCCTGAGCATGGAGGTATGACGTCTTTCCTCCTCGGGTTATCCTGAGACGTCCGAGACCGGTGTTTCTGACCACTTGGTACTTGGATTAGTACGAGAGGCATTTGGAAGAGACTCAGATGGCTATTTTGAGACGGCGTGAGGCCATTATGGGTGCGGAGGACCAGACAGTTTCGAAGAGGAGGAGGGCCGAGGCGAGGGCCAACCCTTATGACAGGAGCGAAGATGTTGTGACCGACTATGAAGCTTATGTCAAGAGATAGGAGAAGAGGACTCCTACGTTACCAGCTCGGCTACAAGAGATGAGAGATGACGCTAGGGCTACTAAGGCCCTGACAGAGGCTGGTTTGATAGATCATGTCCCTACACCAGAGCTTGGTAGGAGGAAGACCGACATTTTTCCTGTGCAGAGGAAGAAGATCCGAAGGGGGAAGAAGAGAGGTGATGCCAGTACGAGCGGCTTATAGTGACCTTGAGGTTTCCGAGTATCCCTTTCTTGTTGTAGCAGACACATTAGTTAAATTATGTATCTTAGTTTCTTTTAGCAGGTTGCCAGTTGTAGGAATGAACCGAGCTTAGACTCATCAAAGAGATTTTAACTGTAATGACTATGTGAATTGCTTTAGAGTTTTTCGAGACGCTTTCATGGTCTGACAAAGTATGTCTTTTATTTGTATTTTAAACCGAACCTTTTCCGGATGCCTACGTTCCCTTCGGACTAAAGGGCTCAGGTCTTCGTAGTTCGAATCCGGTTACTTTTTTGTTTTTTTTTTTTTTTTTGTTGTTATTTTTTTGTGCAACCCTGTCTTTTACCTAGGCCGCCCTTTTCGGGTTTTCAACCTAGTTGGGTATTACTCTTTTAGCACTCTTTTTTTTTTTTGATATATATATATTTTTTTGGTGCAACCCTGTCTTTTACCTAGGCCGCCCTTTTCGGGTTTTCAACCTAGTTGGGTATTACTCTTTTAGCACTCTTTTTTTTATATGTTTTTTTGTTTTTTTTTTGTTTTTTTTTGACTCAGTGTTTTACACGTAGTATCTGCGCAGCTTGTCACCATTCACTGGGTGTACAAAAGGATTTCTGCCGAGGTCTGCGAGTTGCATGGCTCCTCCGGAGAAGATCTTCTGGACGACATATGGCCCGACCCAGACGGGCTCCCATTTGCCCAGCAGGTTGATATGGACTGGGGGCTTCTCTTTCAAAACGAGATCACCTTCCCTGATCTTCCGATGCTTTACTTTCTTGTCGAAGGCTCTGGCCATTCTCCCTTGGTAGGCTCGGATATGTTCCATGGCCTTCAATCGGCGTTCATCTAGCAGGGCCAATTCATCATGGCGACTCTGGAGCCATTCGACCTCGTTGATCTGACTTTCCAACAGTACCCGGAGTGAGGGGATTTCTAGCTCGATTGGGAGTACGGCTTCCATTCCGTAGATAAGAGCAAACGGTGTTTCCCCGATTGCCGTTCTGACGGATGTTCTGTAGCCCCAGAGAGCAAGGTGAAGCTTCTCGGGCCAATCTCGACCTCGGACAGCCATTTTCCGAATGATGTTTTCCAAGGTCTTGTTTGCTGCCTCAACGGCTCCGTTAGTTTGGGGCCTGTAGGGAGATGACTTGTGACGGGTTATTCGAACTCGCTAGCACCTGTCGCATTCCCCTTCGAAGTGGGATCCATTATCTGAGATGATTTCGGCCGGCAACCCGTATCTGCATATGATGTTTTCTTTGATGAAGAGGGCTACTTTCCTTGAGTTGAGGACCTTGTAGGACTTGGCTTCAACCCATTTGGTGAAATAGTCCACAGCTACCAGGACGAATTCGTGGCCGTTGCTGCCTGGTGGTGTGATTTTGCCTATGACATCAATTCCCCAAGTGACGAAAGGCCAAGGGGTTGTCATGCAGTATAACTCGTGAGGAGGCAAATGATTGAGATTTGAGTACCGCTGGCATTTGTCGCAGCTTTTGACGAACTGGATGCAGTCGATTTCCATGGAGATCCAAAAGTATCCCATTCTTAGTATGATTTGCATTAGAGCCCGAGCATTCATATGGGGGCCGCAGGTACCACCATGTACTTCTTTCATGAGTCCGGTAGCCTCTTGTTTGCCGATACATCGCAGGAGGGGGCCTTGATAACGCTTCTTGTACAGCATGTTTCCCAAAAGAACATAATGGGAGGCGAGTCGCTTCAGGGCTGAGAGGCTTTTCGCTTTGATTCCTTCTTTATATTCCCCATCTTCATTTTTGAAAGAGGCTTCGCCATTCTTTAAGTACTGATAAATCTGAGTATACCAGGGATCACTGGCCGGTTCGACCTCCGCTTCGATTTCAAAGCAATAAGCGGGGTTTTCTCTTCTCCCGACTCTGAATGGTTTGACAGACTTTCCTTCGGGTATTTCAACGAGGGAGGCTAGTGTTGCCAGAGCATCTGCGAATCTGTTGCGATCTCTGGGCAAGTAATGGAAGCTGATTTCCTTGAATTGAGTTACTAGCTCTTCCATGTAAGTGTGATATTTCTGCAGACCCGGGTCCACGGTCTTCCATTTGTTAGAGACCTGATTGATGATGAGGGCAGAGTCACCATACACCTCCAATTCTTTGATATTTCTTTCAAGGGCGGCTTCCAACCCGGCTATGCAAGCCTCGTATTCAGCAGCGTTGTTGGTGACCTCGAAGTTCAATCTTACTGCTATGGGGGTGTGCTCGTCAGTAGGATCGACCAGAAGCATTCCTATTCCATTTCCCCTTTTG
The DNA here is from genome assembly GCA_022495995.1 of Adenophora triphylla var. japonica. NCBI lineage: Eukaryota > Viridiplantae > Streptophyta > Magnoliopsida > Asterales > Campanulaceae > Adenophora > Adenophora triphylla. The sequence continues at coordinate 386,511 of JAFEMH010001330.1, forward strand.
TTTGACGCCCCGTCAAAGAAGAGTTGCCAGCAATTTTCTCCTTCTAGAGCAAAGATTCCATCATCAGGAAATTGAGGTTCAGGTCCTCAGGACTCATCACTTGGGAAATCGGCCAAATGTTCTGCCATTATACGCCCTTTTACGGATTTCCTTGAAACATAAGTGATGTCGTATTCAGCCAAAAAGAATGACCATTTTGCCAACCTCATGGAGATGGAAGGCTTGTCGAACAGATATTTGATGGGGTCTATCTTTGAGATGAGATGTATCGGGTGAGACTGCATGTAGTGTTTCAGCTTTCCCACTACCCATACCAGGCCTGCTCAAGTCTTTTCACAAGCAGAGTAATTGAGTTCGCTCCCTTAAAGCTTTCTTCTCACGAAATAGATGGCGTTTTTGACCTTGGAATTTTTCTTTTCTTGAGCTAATATAGCCCCAATTGCTGTGTCCATGACAGTTAGGTATAGCAATAGTGTCTTTTGCTGATGTGGTGGGCAAAGAATCGGGGGATTCACAAGGTATGCCTTGATCTGTTCAAAGGCGAGCTGGCATTCTGGAGTCCATTCTGTGTAGGCATTTTTCTTCATCAACTTGAAGATCGGCTCGCAGATCGAGGACAGCTGATTTACAAAGCGGTTTATGTATTGCAGTCTTCCCATGAAGGATTTTACTTCTGTCAGTGTCCGGGGTGGCTTCATTTCAACTATGGCCTTGATTTTCTGGGGGTCTACTTCAATTCCCCGTTCTGTCACCATATATCCTAGCACCTTGCCTCGTCTTACAACGAAGGTACATTTGGCTAGATTCAGTCTCATACTGTGGTCTCGGAGGCGGCCGAAGAATTTTCTCAAATCAACAAAGTGCTGGCCATCTGATCCTCTGGAGTGTATTATCATGTCGTCCACATAGACCTCAATTTCTTTGTGGATCATGTCATGGAACAAAGCTGTAGCTGCCCTCTGGTACGTAGCCCCAGCACTCTTTAGTCCGAACGGCATGACCTTGTAGAAGTACGTATCCCAAGGGCTTGTGAAGGCTGTCTTGACTTGATCTTCTTCTGCCATTTTGATTTGGTGGTAACCGGCAAAGCCGTCGACGAAGGATTTAACTTCGTGGTTGGCCGTGGAATCTACCAGAATGTCGATGTTTGGCTGGGGGAAATCATCTTTCGGACTAGCTTTGTTCAAGTCTCTGAAATCTATGCAGCATCGGATCTTTCCGTTGGCCTTGGTTACCGTTACTATGTTGGAAAGCCATGTAGGATATTCAATAACCCTGATGAACCCTGCTCTGAGCATCTTTTCTATCTCCTCCTTCACTTGTAGGGACCATTCGGGCTTAATTCTTCTTAGTTTCTGCTTCACTGGCTTGACTTCTGGGTCGAGCGGTATTCGGTGTTCAACTATGGAAGGATCGAGGCCTGGCATATCTTTATAGGACCATGCGAACACATCCACGAATTCTCTTAGAAGCTCAATCAGGGCGTCCCTTTCAGTCCCTTCGAAGAAACTACCAATCTGCGTCTCTTTAGGCTCTTCCAGCTCCCGATTCACACTTGTCAAAATCTCTTCGGCGGCTTGGGCTCGATTTTCCTCTTTTCGAACAACACCTTAAAGATTTCTTTGATATATTGTTCGTTTAATGTGTCTGCTTCTTTATCTAGTGAATCATTATTAACTATTTTTAAGTTATTAGTTAATTTATCATTAGTTAAAGCGGCAATCAGGGGATACTCAGAAAGGTCCATCATTTCATTAAGAACGAAGGGAAATACAGCATTGGCTACAATTTCGTAGTCTTCAGGCGTAAGGCCATCGGACGACTCGAGAGACTCGAACTCAACAATGAGAGACTCGGAGGACTTTACATAGGTTGACACAAAGGGACGGGGGACCAATCCAAGCTTGGTGATCATTTCTTCTTTGGTCGCGGACGGGCCTAAGAGAGTTTCCAAATTCCTTAATGGCATCGCTGTCAGTGGCCTCATGAGTCGGGGATTATCTTGTTTCTGTTCTCCTTCCTCAATCATTGCTATCATCTCTTTGTCTGAACCAGAATCAATCGGGTCCGGCACTCCAAAACCGAGCATATGAATGTAGGGATCTTCTTGCGGATCTGCCGCATCCTCAATTCTGGAGAATTCTAACTCGTCACAGTCTGACCGCTCAATCCAGATGTAAGGACGTATTGCGTCTTGGTGTGCTGCTGGAAAAATCTCATGCCCCATGCTTGAGCGGAAAGGCTTAGCGGGTAGCTCCTCGAGGAGGACGTCCCATACGATGTTCATACATTCGAGTCGAGTCTGCCGGTACTTGTCGACTTTTATCATGAAAATCTCTTCGCTTGGCGAGGCCAGAGAATGGGTTTGAAGAATGCTGCCAAATCTACGATTGAGAGGCTGGAGGTTTGTGTGCTCGTATCATGGCGGTATTCGGTGTTTCTTTCCATTACGCTTCCAAATGTTGGAAATGGCAATTGAACTTAATGAATCGAACGCCGAGTCTGCCAGCTTGAGTTCGTTGACATAGTTGGCATCACCGGATTCTGGGGGATTCTGATGAGACTTGCCCCGATAGTCCCTTGGTCGATTCGAAGGAGGTAGCCCCGGTGTCTGGCTGCGGGCACGCTTGGCGACTGTCTCGGCTTCGTTCCCTATGAGGAAACTGTCACCCCTAATGACTTCAAGATCCCCCTGCCGGTTAATGAACTTGACGCATTGATGGAGAGTGGAAGCTATGGCTTTCATGTGGTGTAACCAAGGGTGTCCCAACAGAGCTGTGAATTCGGATGGGATGTCCATTACATGGAATTTTGCTGGCACCATTTGGGTTTCGAACCAGAGTTCCAGAGCCACCGTCCCCAAGATGGGATGAGACGTGCCATCGTAGGCCTTGATTGACCGGGTAGATGGGATCATGTGCCTTTCATTGATGCGTAGGGCTCGCATCATGCTGAGGGGAAGGACGTTGACGGCTGATCCGTTGTCCACCAATACTCCGGGGAGTGATACGGTGTTGAGCCGGAGGGTGATGTACAGTGCTTCATTGTGTCTGGATACATCTCTTGGCAGGTCTTCGTCACAGAAGGTGATCATACTTCCATACAGTCGAGGATCGTAGATTTGGTCCTTTTCCAGAGAAAGAGAGTTATCAGGCCGTCTGTTTCCCGTCTTTCTTTTGCGAGGCAAAGCGTTTGCTGAAGCCTCAGGGTTGTGTCGAGGCTGTTTGTAGCGGTTGCCACCATTGGTCAGCATATTAATTGAGCGCGAGCGCCAAACTGGCGTTGGTCTTTCTTTGCCGGTATGCGCTTGGGAGCTGGACAAACTGAACCTGGGCTGATCCCGTAGGGGATTAGGTTTCTGACTGGCGGTAGAATTACCCAAATCTGAGGTACTCTGGTGTCCCAAGGTCTGGATTCTGTTGTCAGCAGGGCTTTCTGGCTTTCCCACCCCTGTTTGCTCTAGAGCGGCATGGCATGGAGGAAGGGAGGATTGGCTGGAGTAGAGTACGTGGTAATCGAACTTTCCGGATGGCTCTCCGAGTGTGCCTACACTGGTATCACCGGCTTCGAACCTTTCTTTCAGCTTTTGCTGGGAAGAGGACTTCTTCTTTTTGGGAGGACGATCTTCATTTATCCAGTCTTGATAATCCCTTTCGAGGCAGTCGAGCGATCACGGATATCCCACCAAATGTGCTCTACGGTGGTGGTGGATTTGGGACCTCGGGTTGGCGTCTTTGGAATGACTTTGAGTTGAACTGGTCTGGGGCGATCTGCTGTTGGGCTCATCGGGAAGCAAATGGTTGGACTCCGCCGGGTAATGAGAGGTATTAGGAGCCGGGGGAACAGGCACATATTTGTCCTTCAGGGGAGCCCCAGTCAGTTGGGGATTGACAATGTTCCAAATGACGTGTGGCCTCTTCGATCCAGGCACATTGTTTATTCGGCGTTCCTCGAGAGCCCCGATGGCTAACCATATTTCCTCCGTTGTTTCCCAATCTTCGTTCCCCTTGCGGATTTGCGGGATCGGTATCACTCTGAGAGGGGACACCTGATGGCTGCTGAGGTATGCCGAACTGCTCCATCTCTGACTGCTGTTGGAATGGCGGCCCTTTGAATTTCTGTTTGGGGGCTAGTTGGCCTGTAAGTCGATGGGCAAGAGTCCCGGCGGTGGAGACATAGGAATCTGGTGAAGGCATCTTGACATATCCGGGACCATTGGGAGTGTGGGGAGGATCTTCTTCCTTCTTTATGGTAAAAGTGCCATTGGGATTGAGGCTGGCGGCCAAACCATGGCTCTTAATAGCCTCCACAAGGCTATTCAGGTGTGCTTCTAGTTGCAGTCTCATCTGTTCGGCTAACTGATTCCACTACTGTTCTGTCTGGGGAGTCCCAGGCGGCGGAGTGGTGTTATCCCCATCGTTACCAGCTGATGCACACATTCTGAAACCCGAAGTCGGAACAAACGGTGAAGCTGACGACGCGCTTGACTCTTCCCAACTGATCAAACGGTGACCCGGTGCCCGAAACCAAGCTTTGTGAGGAGCTGCGGGGGGAAAGACACGAGGGTTCAGATGTTTGGGAATGAAGGAGGGTAGGTGTTTGGGCTTTGGGCTCATGCAACATGCAGTTATTTGTTCTTGTTTACTTAAAACATGTTTTATTAACCTAATCGGTTGGAAAAGATTGCTCTTCTTTTTCGCAAACTACTCTGGATCCTGGATCAGTGGGCCCCATCACTACGTCTATAAGCCCCTCGTATTCCACCTGTATTTCGACTTCCCAGGGTGGACAGCCCCGGGCGAGGGTCCTATAGGGCAAGCGGGTCCCACCGACCGAAAATGAAAACGATCCTAAAGTCTGGCGGGTAATCCAGTCTTAACGAGCATTCGATGTAAATTACGGACAAAGCTGACGTCAAAGTCAAGATCATGTCCGAGGGCTCGACAAAAAGTCGGCATGATTCGGACTGATAAATGTCCACAATTGATCTTGACTTGTCGTCAATTAGGCCGTAATTAGGCATGGAATAATCGTTAATCCTTGATGACTCAGTGTCATGCTGGGAGTCTGTCTATAATTTGTGCCAGTCAGAGTCAAAGTAAAGGCGCCAGTCAATATCTGGTCAAAGCCCGTGACAAAACCGGCGGGACTTCGGCGATTAGGGTCCGGAAGATATTGACTTGGTATGCCGACTAAGGCTTGAAAGGAAAGGTCTATACACGTACGGGGCATGACACAGACCAGACTAAAAACCAACCGGGTCTCGGACAAAGTGTGTCACGGACAAGTGCATGGTCGACACGAGGCTCCATGGGATGTTTGGGTAGTCCCGTGCTTGCACCGAGAGGCGTAATAAGACCAAACGGGCCGCTACAGGGATTTCCCGGGTTAGGGACGTAGTGTGCAGTGTAAGGCCAAGTGCGCGTAGTGTGCAAGCAGTCTATCTTCTTTTTCTGAGTAAAATAGAAATTTTTCATGTGTCTTAAAAAGTATGATACATGCACAAAATGATTTATTTTTTTTTTGAAAACCTTTTTTTTTTTGGAAAATCCCCTTTTATTTTTTTTTTGATTTTTTTTAACCTTTTTTTTTTTTGAAATTTTTTTTTTGAAAGCAAATAACACATAAGCACATAAGCACATAATTCAAAATTCAAGGCAACGGGTCCGATAGTCAAAATTTTGACTTTTTTCGAGGCGGCCAAAACAACACGAAAATGTGAAAAACCAACACACACACAACAAACGGTTTCAAATGCCGGGACGGAAGCTTGACCCACAAAAGCTTTTTTTTTTTTTTTGAAAACGATGATACCGGTACGTGGGATTGTTAGACCACAATTTATCCCCGACTCGTGTTAGGAGGCGATAACGGAAGTTTAATGGTTTCCACCAATATACCAAATACCATTTTTTTTAGAAAAAGCTTATAGATTCCCAGCAGAGTCGCCACTGTAACGATGTGTGTTGTGCCATTTTTCGAAAGATTCGTTATTATTCTTTTTTTTTGAAAAATCAATCGAAAAACACGGAGTCGCCACGCCATTTTTGTTTTAAGGGCCAAAACTTTGAAAAATGCCCAAGATTAGAGATTTGGGTTCGGAGGTCACGTTACACGCCGGGAAGAACGTTAGTGTTCACCCGGAATGCCTCGTAAAAACGAGTCTTTCAAGCTTAAAAACCATTTGTGTGTGTGTGTGTGTGTGTGTGTGTGTGTGTGTGTGTGTCCTTTGGCCAAAATAAGTTGAAACTGAGAAAACTAAAAATTGGGAACTCTTTATAGGACATTAAATAAATCCCATGATTTTTGGTATGATTTTTGGGTTGAGTTTTGGTGCTCAAAAGATTTCTTGAAGTTGAAAACCAAATCTGCCAGAATGAAAAAGGCAGTGAACACTTGATTTTAAAACGGATTTAAAAGCTTTAAAACTTCAAAATCTGGGAAAAGTCCGATAATTAAAGTTGTTCAAAATACCTTAAGTAAGGTTTCTGTAAAAGAACTTTTCCATTTGGAGATGATTTGGTGGACCAAAACCTTCTGGAAATCTCAGATATGAAATCTGGATTTCCAGAGACTGATGAACTGACCTTTAAAAGACAATTTGAAAAAGGGAGTTTTACTCACGAAAAAAATAAATTAAAAATATGTCTCGAAAGCTCTGAATGTTGGCTACAAAAAGTATTTTGTAGTCAACACCAAATTCAAAGTTTCTGTATGTCCAAAAAATTAGACCATGGACAGAGGTCTTAGAGAAAGGCTACTGGACAGCAACTTTCTCTTGAAGAAAAACATGATTTTAAAGGGGGTTTGGCATCCATGCTTGTCCCCATATCCTTAGGCTTTGATTAGTAGTCACTAGACATTTTAGTGGTGAATCAACTATACCAAACCATCCTTGGGGTACATTAGGACTAAGCATTTCATTTGCTTGGGAAGGGGAATTTTATCCTTTGAAATCAAGATTTTATGTATGAAAATGATTTTTAGGTTTAGAAAATGTTTGTAAGTAAGTAAAAACAACTTTGAAAGAAATGTTGATCCTTGTAGAGGATCAGCCATGGAGATGAACTTCCATGGTGATCCTCTGGGATCTAGGGCAAGAAAATGAACAAACTACATCTTTGTAGTTTGAGATGCATGCATGGATGAGAGATTTAGGGTAAGGAGAGGGAGGTTATACCTATCTTCCTTGTGTTTTTTGGTGTTTAAAGGCTTGAATGCAAGAGTGTTTGAATTTGAGAGTGAGTGGGTTTGATTTGAGTGAGTGAAAGTTGGGAAGATTCAAGAGAAAAAGGTGATAATTCTTAGAGAATTCTCACTATTTTCTCAAGTATTTTCGCCAAATGCTGTGAATTATGTTCTTGTTCTCTTCCATTTTTGTGACTGGAGGGCTCAATTTATAGCCCTCTGAATTTTACAAAGGTATCCGCGCGGATAGGACCCTTCAGCGTGCACTGTTCATTAAATGCAGCTCCAGGCTTTGGACACAAGGAATAATCTTTTCAAAATTCAAATTAATCAGTCAGTTTTTGTTCCAGCCATTTCTATTTTTGGTTTTTCTTATTTATTTTGCTTTTTTGATTCCTTTCCTTGGTTTATCTTTTTTTGGCAATCCCTAATCTACCCTTACTTGGTTAGAAATGTTAGGAAAGTTAGGAATTGTTAGAAATGTTATAACTTTCGTTAATTTTCTAACGAAAATACTAACAAGCTCAAATTGGAGCACTTACACCTGCCACGAACAATGTTGCCGAGTATGAAGCCTGCATTGCTGGTTTAGAAGCTTCCTTAGAAAGGAATGTCAAGGAGCTTGAAGTTTATGGAGACTCAGCCCTGATCATCAACCAGGTCTCCAACAAATGGAAGACTGTGGACCCTAATCTTCAGCGATATCATGCCTATATGAAGGAGTTGGACTGGGACAAGCTTCTCAGTAGAAGTGACTTTCCACTACTTGCCAAGGGAAAAGAACAGATTTGCAGATGCCCTAGCTACTCTAGCCACTGGTAGAGATCCCCGAGGGAAAAGCCATAAAACCCTTCAGAGTGGGTAGAAGAGAAGCCCCGGCCTTCTGTTGTGAAGTAGACTTGGGACCTGAGCCTATCAAGGAACCCTGGTACAATCAAATTTACCAGTTCCTCAAAGATGGAGAGTCACCTTTCAGAGACGAAGAAGGTAGACCAAAAGAAGGTGTCAAAGCCAAGAGCTTGTAAGCTCCCGAAAAGGTCGTGGCCTCCCATTATGTCATTTTAGGAGGCAATCTGTACAAGAAGCGGTACCAAGGGACCACTCCTCTTGTGCGTCACTCAAGAAAGGGCCGTAGAGTTGATGACCAAAGTCCAGCAAATGGTCCCTGCGGTCCTCATATGAATGCTAGAGCCCCGATGCAAGTGATCCTCGGAATGGGTTACTACTGGATTTCCATGGAGACAGATCGTGTCCAAAGATGTCCAGCGTGCGACAAATGCCAACGGTTTGCCAACCTCAACCATCTCCCGCCGCCTCATGACCTCGTACCGCATGACGACTCCTTGGCCGTTTGCAACTTGGGGTATTGACGTGATAGGGGAAATAGCCCCTAAGTAGAAGCAATGGGCATGAATTTGTGTTAGTAGCCGTCGACTACTTCATCAAGTGGGTAGAGGCCAAGTCCTACAAGGTCCTCACTTCCAAGAAGGTGGCCCAGTTTATCAAGGAAAACATAATGTGTAGATATGGGGTGCCCAATGAGATCATTTACGATAATGGGTCGCACTTTGAAGGAGGCTGCGATAGGTTCTTGTCGTAATTCAGAATCACTCGCCACAAGTCATCCCCATACCGACCTCAGACTAATGGAGTCGTGGAAGCTGCTAATAAGACGCTCGAACGGATCATCCGGAAAATGGCCACCCGTGGTTGTGATTGGCCTCAAAAAGCTGCACTGGCACTCTGGGCTACGTAACGTCTCGTCGAACAGCCAGGAGAAACTCCTTTTGCCCTAACCTACGGGATGGAAGCAGTGTTACCAGTGGAGTTGGAAATCCCGTTATTAAGGGTCCTCCTGGAAAACAGTGTCAACGAAGTAGAATGGCTACGTAGCCGGCATGATGAGTTGGCCTTGCTCGATGAAAGAAGGCTAAAAGCCATGGAGCACACCCGAGCCTACCAGAGGCGAATGGTCAGAGCATTTGACAAAAAAGTCAAGGCCAGGGATATCAAAGAGGGTGACTTAGTATTGAAAGTGAAGCCCCCTACCAGAGACAACCCCCTGGGAAAATGGGAACCCGTTTGGATCGGCCCGTATGTGGTGCAGAAGATACTATCGGGAGGAGCAATGAAGCTTGCAGACCTGGACGGCAATCCCTTTGTCCACCCAGTCAACGGTGATAAGCTCCGAAGATACTATGTCTAAAATAAAAAAAAGAAAATAAAATAAAAAATAAAAAAATCTTAGTGCAAAAAGAGTAATACCCAGCTAGGCTGAAAACCCAAAAAAGGGCGGTCTAGGCAAAAAACAGGGTTGCACATAAAAAAATCTTAGTATAAAAAGAGTAATGCCCAGCTAGGCTGAAAACCCAAAAAGGGCGGTCTAGACAAAAAACAGGGCTGCACAAAAAAAAATATATATATATAAAAAAAAAGAAAAGGCCAAAAGACCTAATCCTGATAGTTCACCAGAATAAACTACGAAGACCTGAGCCCCTTAGTCTTTCTTGTAAAAGGGGAACGTAGGCAGCCATTTATGGTTCGGTCTAAACAATAAAACAGGGCAATCAAGTTTTCATAAAACGGGTCCTAAGCAATCAATAAGACATCTGAAATTTCCATGAACTTGTGTCTTGATTAATTTCTAAGATAATATCTCTTGTTCATTACAAGTTAAAAACTTCTTGATGAGTTCAAGCACGGTCTACTCTTGACTCTGCTAACCTGCTACAAAGATCTAAAATACAATAAAATGCCTAATAAAACTACTGTGTTTGTAAAATGGCAATAAGGAGATCCTAAGAAAAGATCTGTCAGTCGTCATTCACTGAGTCTTCTTTGGTCTTCTTCCCTTTACCTCAACCCCGTCGAGTTTCTTTCTCTTCTTCTCTATGATGTCGGTCTCCCTCATCCCGATCTCCGGTATCCTCACTGGAGCCTCCATCAGACCGGTGTCAATAAGTGCCCTCTCAATACGGGCACGAGTCCGCACTTCCTCCCTCTGAGCCTCAGTCAAGGGAGCGACTTCAGATAGCCTCTTATATCGAGCCTCCATATATCTGATAAGGTCACCCAACTGGTTATGGCGATTCGCCTCAGCTTCAGTCTCCCTCAGAGTCCTACTCGAGTCACAGTCAGCCCCCAATAAAGCCTGATGCCTCTCTCCCAATATGACCTGAGTCGCTCCCATCTCCCTCTTTTACCAGTCCAAGTATGCTGTGGTTAAGATGGTACTTTTCCTGCTCCTGAGGATAGCCCTGGGTGGGAAAACAGTATATGTCCAAGCCCTCGAGAAGAATGAAAAGCTAGTATATGTCCAAGCCCTCGAGAAGAATGAAAAGCTAGCTGGATCCCTCATATCTAAGGACACCACCTCCATGGTACGGATGTCCTCCCAATCGCCCAACGGCTCCTGTAAGGCCCCGAACTGCCTGGATACCAAGCAGGGTATGTAGAAGGATGACCAACAAAGCCCTGGAACCCTCACCACATAGGACTCCTGAAATGTCCTCCTGGTCTGCAACCTCCAGTGAGGTACCCACCAGCGAATATCCGAAGTGGATAACCTAGCCATCATCAGCTCCCAGTCACCCTGGTCCTGCTACCTAGGCAAACCCCTCCGGGAAATCACCCAAGGGCACTGAGTCGGTAAAGCCCCTGGCAAAGCCCCGAGCCTCTCCTGCAGCCATAAAGTCAACACGGATGGACTCCCAGACCTCATAAACGGTCTCCTCTAGCCATCCTATCAATGCCATGAAGGGTCTCACCCAAAACCAATGGGACAATGTCCTTCCCAGCCCTGCAATCCCTAACCATGTCCAAGAGACCACCATGACAGACTCCCATGAACTCAACAGTGAACAGGGACGAGAATATGCAGAGGATAAATGCATCCATAGCCACCGTGGTCGTAGCCATATCCGGGGACCCAAACCTGCCCGGGATATCAGAAAGGTCAATCCTATCCGGAGCTATCATCATCCCCTCAGCCTCTACTAGAGATATTTGCAGAAAAGATGCAAGCTTTGTCGCCACCGGCACATCTTCGATCAGAGGAATCGATATAGCCTCAATTTCTGGACCCCCAATCAAGGCTTGGAAGTCTTCAGAGGTTGGGACAATCTCATTGTAAGAAAAGTAGTAAACGTGTCTCCGGACGTCCCAAAACTTTGCTGCTGCTCTCAAAAGGTCCCAATCGGGCGGGAGATCCCTCAAATGCCATAAAGATCTGATCTTGAAGGTAGAATCGAACATCCCCTTGTGAGATTGAAAGTTATATCTTACCCAAGATTGAAGATCGGACAGAAAACGGTCTCTTTTCCCCTTTTGCAATCTAATGGGTTTCTCCATTGCAAAATGATCAAAGTTGATGTCTTTAGGTCAAATATGTGCTCTGGGAACAGTTGGGACAAGTCTAGAGTGAAAATGAAATGAAATGGCCAAGCCTTGATTTTATTTTGAAAAAGACCAGTCCAGACAGAACTGTAAGCCGCACGGCCTCTTTTGCTCCCAGGACTGCATCGCACGGCTTCATTTGCACGATGTGGAAAACAATCCGCAAAGCAACCAAAGTTGCTGCCCAAGAGGAGTTCTCACCCCACTTTCTCAATAAAACCTGTCCCAAAACATGTCCAAAGACCATCCAAGCAGTTATATACAATCATAAATCATTTTGGCCCAGTTTCAGCCTCAATTCCAAGCAAGAAAGCAGCCCCAAGGCTCAAGTAATATGCAAATTCGTAAAGCATAAATTTAAAAAGCAAATAAAACATTAATACATTGTTTTCGCCCCATCGGCGCCCAAATAAAGCAAAAAATAAACAAGTTGTGCATAAATTTTTTCATTGTTTGTTTTCCTCCTCCTAGATCGATTCTAAGGACCTCCTAGGCCTCTGATTCCTCCTCATCACTACTCAGCTCATAGAAGCTCGCCTCTCTCATCAAATCCTTGCTATTACTCACATCAGAAAGATGAAGATTCACATGTTCATATTCAGCTAGCTGCTCCAGGATGCCGGCATTAGGTCCATGACCTCGAGGCAAGGCACTGGAAGAGTACTCTGAGGCCGATGAGGTGGATGCCGTGCCCCCGACGTGCCTCCTTTTGCGCACGGGCTCCTGCACATTCGCTGCAGCCTTTGAAGCGCAAGCCAACTTCTTCAAAAGGGACCGGCACACATCTTTCCAGCCCCTATTCTGCCTGACCAAGCCGTCATAAGTCCGAGCTGGAACCTGAGAAAAAGAGAAGAAAATCTCAGAAAAATCTCAGAATTGCAAAAAAAGCAAAGAAATCTGAAAAAAAAGAAGGGAAAAGACCCTAAAGTGTACTCACAGTGCTGTCCGGTGGCAGAGTATACTGGGGCTCCCTCGTGTCGGGGACATGTATCCTGAACCTCCTCGGTACCCCATTGACTACATAAGAGAGATGAGCAGGAGGCATCGGCGGGTCAGTAGGCTCGGCCTCCCCATATCCCTGAGTGACAGCCAGCTTCACTAGCTTCTGTGGCGTCCTCAATCGCTGCTCCACAAAGGTAGCATAAGGGGTAGCCATGTCAAAATACTCCTCAGCTGCTATACCTGCCTGATATCTCGCAATATCCTCCGCCGACCAGTCCCTAGGCTGCAGCATCCGTGCTGGAGGATCAAGAGGAGTAATGGCATCCAACGGAGGGACATGGCCATGCTGCCTGGAAAAGCGGTCCCCCAGATAAATGACATCACATGTCAGGCCCGTCAGCCACCTCCTCTGCCTCGTCGCCTCCACGGCCTCTCCTAGTAAAATCTCTGAATACCTCCCCCAAGGGTAGAAGTCCACTCCATCATGCCCATCCCTGTTGATGACTGGTCTAACCATCTTGTAGTCAAAGGTGATTCGGGTCTTCCCGGTGAAATTGTCTCTCGCATCTCCCCTCCAGCGGATCATAGCGGGAAAGATGGTAGCGTCACTCTGCTGGTTCCATGGAAAGAACCGGATCACCTCGCAAAACCAGACCTGCATGTTCAAAACATCAAAAGGGTCATTTTCTCTCATAAAGTCTCAAAGACAGAAAGGGAAAGAGAAAGGAAAGAAGATGAGAATACCTCAAGAGCAAAGGAGAAGCAATCCATCGAAGCAGCCTTATTCCGGCTGTACATGTCCAGGGAGAAGTAAAGCTCCGCCAATCCGGCCTCGCCCCAAGAGACCGTCCCAATCCCATCTACGTCCTCCAAGGAGTCCAGAAGGCAAGTCATAGACAGCGTCCCAGAATTAGCAAAAATGGTGACTGACAGCATCAACCACACAAAAGCCCTCGCAAGCTGGTGGGCAGTCACCTCATTAGCAGCAAATCCCTGCATGCAGTTCTGGACTGCCACCTCCACATTCCTAGTCTCCATCCCGAGCCCCTTAGGAATAAGCTCAAACCCAACCAAAGCTCTAAACTCCTCCGCAACCAAAGCTCTAAACTCCTCTGCCGTGATATGGTTCCTCCAGGTCACAGGCCTCCCGGTGAACTGTAAGCCAGTGATAGCAGCGAAGTCTGCAGGCGTCACTGTCAGCTCCCCCCAGCTAAGGTGAAAGCTGTGGGTGGTGTCCCACCAAAACTCCGAAAGGGCCTGGATCAAGCCCTTTCTCTTCGAGGTCACATGAATGCCTCTGCCGATAGCCTCAACGAACAGATCAAGGCCGGTAGCCCTCACTAGCTGCTTGGGGTTCACCCCATCCTTCTCAAAATCGGGCATCCTCTCCCACAGCCTCACTACAATCTCGGAAGGTCCCCTAGACTTGTTCTCCTGTAGGAGAACACAAAAGAAACGTGTCAGTCCTTCATCTCATATCAAAAGCATGCATATATTCAAAAGTGCACATATTTTCAAAGAAAAGCATTCATAAATTTTTTTTAGCATCCTATGCGTAGAAAACGTGTCTTTCATCACTTGAAACACGTCATGTCAAGCACATTGCTCTCCTAAGCACAAAATCCCAATTTTCAAAATTATTTGCACCTAAGCATTAATTTTTTCTCAAAAATGGCATGCATGAATCCTTTTCATCGTCCAAAATCCCGTTTTCTCATCCATGATCAAAAATTGACCTAGTTCTAGCACATGCAAGGACTCCGTCCCATTTTAGACAATTATTCATTCTTACTTTATTTTTGAAAAAAAAATGGGTCATTCTCATTATTTTTCAAATAAATTGCACATGCATGATCGTTCATCTTCTTAGCCTCATAGGTTAATCATCAAGATTTCAAAATCATCATCAAGAATCCTAGGAAAATTCAAGAAATTCCTAAAATTTGGGTCAAGCCCTAGAATCAATCAAAATTCAATAAAAATCGACGGAATCGAGCAAATTAAGAATGCTTACCCCAACCGATTGAGGATTCGTCGATTTGTGCTCCCTCCTGCCCGGATAAAGCTCCGATGGAGGTGTAAGGAAGTCATACTTCCTTTCCGTGCGAACGAGCTCTCTCCTCCTCCTTCGAGCAGCCTCGGAGATGTTCCTCCTTGCTTGCCTTGGCATCGGATTCCCCTCCGGATCCATCTCAATCAATAGAAGTAAGGGATTGAAGGATTTTTGAAAAAAATCTCTCCCTCCTCTCTCTCTTCCTCGGCAACAGAAGGCGGCAACAATGCCTAATGCCCGTTCAAATCTGATTTTAAATAATCTGGAAAAATCAGACTTCTAGCCGTGCGGCCTCTTTTGCCCCCGTCTCATGCCGGGCGGCTTCTTTTGCCCTAAGCAGAAATTACAGTTTTGCCCATGGACTTTCCACTTGGGCATATAATTCCTGTTATCCTTTAACTAGGATAACATCGTTTTCCAAAAGATATCCGTTATCTCCTAAGCAAATAAACTTTCCTCCCCAGTCGCCTCCGTTACTTCCGTTATAACGGAATGACGCTAGGTGACAACCTCCGAATTGTCAGAACTCTAAACTTTAGCTACCTCTATCACGAATAGAGAAGTACGCTCAAGTTCTCCAAACTTTAGCTACCTCTATCACGAATAGTGAAGTACGCTCAAGTTCTCCAAACTTAAGCTACCTCTATCACAGATTGAGAAGTACGCTAAAGTTCTCCAAACTTAAGCTACCTCTATCACGAATAGTGAAGTACGCTCAAGTTCTCCAAACTTAAGCTACCTCTATCACGAATAGAGAAGTAGGCTCAAGTTCTCCAAACTTTAGCTACCTCTATCACGAATAGAGAAGTACGCTCAAGTTCTCCAAACTTAAGCTACCTCTATCACCGATTGAGAAGTACGCTCAAATTCTCCAAACTTAAGCTACCTCTATCACAGATTGAGAAGTACGCTCAAGTTCTCCAAACTTAAGCTACCTCTATCACAGATTGAGAAGTACGCTCAAGTTCTCCAAACTTAAGCTACCTCTATTGAGAAGTACGCTCAAGTTCTCCAAACTTTAGCTACCTCTATCTCCTCAATAGTGACGTAAAGCTTTAGTCAATTCAGGTGACAACCTCCATTAATTGTCAATCAGGTGACAACCTCCATTAATTGTCAAAACCTCAAGGATCCTAGACATCGTTCCTAACTATCTAGTGATGCTTGAACTACGATCAAGGATTGATTCCTTCGGGATACGTAGGTAGCCTTTCATAAAGGTCCAGCCATCCGACCGCAGTGGTCACCCTATTCCATCGTCGCTCCTCAGTGATGAGGCAGCCTTTCATAAAGGTCCAGCCATCCGATCGCAGTGGTCACCCTATTCCATCGTCGCTCCTCAGTGATGAGGCAGCCTTTCATAAAGGTCCAGCCATCCGACCGCAGTGGTCACCCTATTCCAACGTCGCTCCTCAGTGATGAGGCAGCCTTTCATAAAGGTCCAGCCATCCGACCACATTGGTCGCCCCTTTGTCATTCATCACTCCTCAATGGTGAAGTAGCCCCTCATAGAGGTCCAGATATCCGACCACATCGGTCACTTCTAGCATATCCCCAGTAGGATCAGTCGCTTGACCTCCCAGGTCACTTTTCCTTCTATTTCCCAAAGAAGATACCGCTTCTCTTCGCCATTCCCTGCGGATCTTGTTCTGAACTACGGCCTGGCTTGATTCCTCCGGGATACGTAGGTAGCCTACTTTAGGTTCAGCTAATTCGTCACATATGACACCCCTTTCCCCAGTGGATATCTATTCCGAACTACGATTATGGCTTGATTCCCACTCGGGATACGTAGGTAGCCTTCCACAGGTTCAGCCACTCGACCACCTTGGTCATCCAATCCGTCTCGGCATTCGCCAGATCGGATCCTTTTCTATCGACAACCACACTCGCCCTGCAAGTGACGTTGCCGAGGGTCTTCTGTAAGTACCCAAATCTGGCTCATGCCTTCCGGTTAAGTTTTCCAGCAATTCCCCGGACTTTCCTAAAGTCCGGGAGCATTAGGAGGGAACTCCTAGCCGCACGGCCTCATTTGCTCTATCCAGACTGCCTATAAATAGAGCCCTCCTCTACCCATTTTGATATATCAATTTCCAGCATAAACTCTATAAAAATATCCCTATGAAATTCAGGAAGCTGAGAAGCACCAAGAGTCACCTCCCTCCTCCTTGAAGCCTCCAAGAGTTGGTCCCTCCGCTAGGCAAAATCCAAAGAAGAAGAGGTCACCACCATTGGTAACCTCTCACCCCCTTATCTTGCATTATACTTGCTTTATGTGATATACTTGCTCCTTACATTCATATATTGCTATATATTGTTTGGGACTTGGCATATTTGGTGATAAAGATCATATCTTTAAATCATTTTCCCCTTCCCTTTGCATCCTTTGCATTAGAATAGCATCCTTTGCTCATAAAAATGTGATCTTTGCATTAGAATAGCATCCTTTGCTCATAAAAATGTGATCTTTGCATACAAAAATCATGTCTTTACAATAAAGGTGCATCCTTTGCACCTAAAACTCATTTTCATGCATAAAAATGCATCCTTTGTGTATAAAAATCATGTCTTTACAATAAAGGTGCATCCTTTGCACCTAAAACCCATTTTCATGTACAAAGATGCATCCTTTGCACTAAAATCATGTCTTTATAATCAAAGTAGCATCCTTTGCTTTCAAAATGTAGTCTTTATGCATCCTTTGCATATAAAACACTATTTTTCCACATAAAAATGCATCCTTTGCATTAAAAATCCTTTCTTTACATAAGAAGCATCCTTTGCAATCAAAGAGCAACATTTGTACCCAAAAATGTCATCTTTTCCTTAAAAATGTCATTTTTATTATAAAACATGCATTCCCCTAGTCCCCAATTGATACTTGATGCAACCTTCGGAACGGACCGGTGTAAAGATCCTATCTTTACATCGTTTCTTCCATTAAAGGTGCCACAATCTCTTTAGAAAGGGATAAACCTTGAACCTATATCTCTGATTATCACTTGAGACGAGCATGATAGCTCCAATATAAACTCAATCGTCTCAAGGTGTAGGATTGATGGGCTAAGGACACTCCTTTTCTAAAGAACCCCATTTTGGACTATAAAAGAGAGTCCTTCTCTCGATCACGCAAGACCCAAGGTCAAATAGCGATGATCACAAGTCCAAGATGAGGACGGGATCAAAGTCCCGAACACATAAAAATCCAAGGAATCCCGAGTGACAACCAACTAAATGGTTTGTACGTCCGGAAGACAACTTGGAACACCCCCCCTCTTTTCAACACATGCACACAAGAAAGCATGCAAGCAAGCACGAAAATGGAATCTAGGGAGACTTGCTACGGCAAGGCACCTTGGGTGAACGACGATCCATTCTTCCCAAGGGGTAACTTAACCTCCGAACCCTAAAAACCTTTTTTTCAAAGTTTTGAGGAAATCAAAATGGCGTGGCGACTCCGTTTTTCAAATTAAACCGGATGTTTTCAAACTCGCGTGAATCCAAACTAAAAAACAAAAAAATAGAATTTGGGCACACAATCACAACACCATACTTACTCTCACGCCCGAGGGTCTTCGCCGGAGACCATTCCGGCTAGTCGTGGGTTCATTGTTTCAGGTCAAGTAGCCAGGTGATCAATCTTGCGTCTGGACGGAGATTGATAAGCACGATTCTTGTAGCATCAGTTTGGTTCCATTGCCGGGAATCGTTGATTTTTTACCTCGAAACTTTTCTCACACCATTGCAATGACTTCACAGGGTCATGTTTCAGAGGCCTCGGACAAGATCAATCAAGGAAACGTCGATGGTAATGCGGGCGCCGGTGCTGGAAATCGCAATATCAACATGCCTCCTCCTCCTCCTTCGCTGCGCAGGCCAGGAGGTCGACACGCTCTAACAGCGTTGCTGATGGCAGAGGCTTGCCAGATGGTAGAAGGGAGAAAAGGCCTATGGTCGAACCAGAAGCACAACCCCCTCCAAAGCGGCAACAAGCAGGTCGAACGGTTGCAGGCGACAAGCCAGGTCCCTCAACCAATCCCCTTAGTAGGAAGGAGATGTTGCAGGAGCGGGCTAGAATTTTGGCGGAATTGCTGGATATGCCAGACTCCCCTGATCAGAATGATAGGAGGTCAGAAAGGGCAGCTCCCTCCCAAACCTCTCATAGGCAACCTAGTGGGAGTGCTAGGCAGAACGGGAGTGCCAGGCAGAATGGCGAGCAGCAGATCATACCACACGTTCGTACCCACATACCTGTTCCAGCTGATGACTTGCGAAGTCATCTCAACATGAATATGGAGTAGGAGGCAGAATCCAATTTGAGGCGACAAAGGGAGGCCAAAAGAAACATGCATAGGTCGCCTGCCAGAATGGAGAGGTCGCATTCCCGTCATGAGAGAAACGGGCGCATGTCGCCTATTAGGGCGGAAGGATCGCAATCTCACCGAGATAGGAATGGGCACAGGTCGCCAATCAAAGGAGATAGGCGCAGGTCGCCTGTAAACTCTGTAAGGTCGCCTTCCCACAGAGATAGACGAGGTAGAGAGGTGACTCCCCCTAGAAGTGAAAGGCATAGGGCCCACTCAAAAGGGAACCTCACCAGGAGTAGAGACAGAGATCCAATGATGTCTCACACGCAAGGGACGGCCATCTAGATGCTAGGGAGTGGTTGAGTTGGAAGAAAAGGTTAGAACAATGGGAGGCCAACAGGAAAAAGGATACTAGAAAGGGTGAACGAAATGACCATACTCTTCGACCCTTGTCCATAGAACTACTCAAGCGACGACCTCCAGTAGGCTTCAAGCTGCCTGCTCTTGATAAGTATTCGGGTGCGACCAATGCCCTGAACCATATGCAGCAATTGGAGGCCACCATGTGCTTGGTCTCTTTCGAGGATGATGTGCTGTGCAAGGCACTAACCAGCACCCTCACAGGTGCAACACTGACTTGGTTTCGTGGTTTGACGCTGGGTTGTATTACCTCATGGGATTATATGAGGAAGAAGTTCCTAGATCGCTTCTCGACAGTTGGAGCCCGAAAGAAGACGGCCAATGACTTGAACAATCTTGCGCAGGGCAAAATTGAGAGCTCCATGTGCTATTTCACTAAGTTCAAGGAGATGGTTGACCAGATCGAGGAGGAACTAACAGACAGGGAGGTAATAAATTGCTTCAGGAATGTGATATCGTCTCCTGATCTAGAGTACGAGCTGCAGGTCAGGAAGGTAAATACCAGGCAGGAACTGTTTGAGAGGGCCTATGATGTGGCCATGGCTGAAGAAATGAAACAAAAGAAGAAAGAAAAGTGTTCCAAGTCCGAAGCTGGAGAATCTGACAAGAAGGACCCAACAAAAAATGGTGGCAACAATAAGAATGGAAAAATAGAACAAGGGCGACTGAGAGAGTGACCGAGAATTTCACCCCGTTGACCGTTAGTCGCACTGAAATCATGAACACCGTCGAGCTAGGCCCACCTACCCCTATGAACCCCGCAAATAAGTTCAGAAGGGAAAACGACAAGTATTGTGATTACCACAAGGATACGGGTCACACCACAGAGGAGTGCTTTAGTTTGAAGCGTATCATTCAGAAGTGGGTCGACAGTGGGAATCTCGATACATATGTGAAAGAAGCCTAGCCTGGCGAAGGTGGGCAAGCTACTGGGGATATACCTGAGCCAAGGCAACCTCGATTGAATTTTGGAGTGATCACTGAGCAAGCTTGCAACAAGGCTTTGAAATACAAGATTTTTCAGCTCAACAAAGCCCTTCACGTGCCACCTAGAAGCTACATCAGGGATGAGGTTATCTGTTTCTATCCGGACGAGCTAGCTACCAACATGGCAGCCAGAGAGCAAGTTCTCGTTATCCCAGGGGTGATTGATGGGTGTACGACGAGCAGACTCTTGATAGACACATGGGCCTACAATGATATTCTCTTTTACAGGACGTTGAAAGAAATGGGACTCACAAAGGAGCAGTTGTCGCCCTATGATGGTCGACTGGAAGGCTTCACCAATCATAGGGTGGATGCTAAGGGGCAGATTGAGCTGGACGTCGACATAGGCCAACATCCTTTCAGGGTCGTCGCTAAGGTAACATTTATTATTATTGATGTAAATAGTGATTATGCTGCTATTTTGGGTATCCCTGGCCAGGTCGCACTTGGAATGGTGGCCTTTATCCCCATCAGCGAGTTAAGTTCCCTACATTAGCTGGAGTAGGCTGCGTGCAGAGTACAACTCGAGCCTATCTTGATCACGTCCTTCGAACAAGGAAGAAGAGGGAGCTAGAAGTTGATACTCCAGAGGGATACTTGAAGCTCTCAAAATCTGTCACCACAACTTCACAACTATCTACAATCACCTGTGTAGAAGAGGTGACCTATCACTCACATGACCAGGTCATGGCCGAGCCAACACGTCCCTCCCAAAATACTATGGTCAATTCAGATGCAGTTATGGTCGACCAAGTCATCATATGCGAGCTATGCCTACAGATCAACCAAAACTCGGGGGCCACCACCAGTGAGATAGCAGCTGAACTGGATGGCATGATAGTTAAAGAGGCTCCACACTTGGGGGCCGAGGAAAGACAAAGGGTTCATGAGATTATTATTGAGACCCTGCAGTTCAGAGATGGTCCGGAGCTGGAACTAGTGAACGAGCTAGAAGTAGTGATAACTAATCCCTCCTATCCTGATCAAACAATTCAAAGCGGTAGATAGCTGTCAGCTGAAGAAAGAGCAGAGATTGTCGAGCTATTGAAGGAGAGTAGTGATGTTTTTTCTTGGCGTGTGGAAGACATGAAAGGAATCAAGGAGGAGGTCGCTGTCCACAGGCTGGAAGTTAATCCGACTATGAAGCATAAGGAGCAGAAGCTACATCAAGGAGGCTACTTATACCACCTGGCTAGCTAATGTGGTGATGGTGAAGAAAGCTAATGGCAAGTGGCATATGTGTGTCGACTTCACCAATCTGAATCTGGCCTGCCCAAAAGATAGCTACCCTCTGCCTCGGATCGACAAGCTCATAGATTCTATAGCCGGGCATACTACATTAAGCTTCCTCGACGCCTATTCAAGCTACCACCAGATCAAGATGCACAAGGATGATATAGTGAAGACGGCCTTCCAAGCGACTGGGGGTATCTACTGTTACAATGTGATGTCGTTCGGCTTGAAGAATGCAAGAGCGACCTACCAGAGGATGGTCAACAAAGTCTTTGCCTCCCAAATTGGCCGAAACATGGAGGCCTACGTCAACAATATGGTCATCAAAACAAAGGCCGGACGTCACGTGGTTGACCTAAGGGAAATGTTCGCCAATTTGCGAGCAAACGACATGAAGCTCAATCCTAACAAGTGCGTGTTCGGGGTAGCAGCAGGGAAGTTTCTGGGTTTTATGGTTTCTCAGCGAGGTATTGAAGCCAATCCTGAAAAGATCAAGGTTCTGGTCGACATGAAAGAGCCTACATGTATCAAGGAGATACAGTGACTCAATGGTAGGGTGGCAGCCCTAGGTCGCTTTATTACAAAATCGGCAGAGAGGTCTCTCCCCTTCTTTAAATCTTTGAGGGGGACGAAATTTTTTGAGTGGACGACCGAATGTTCTTCATCATTCTAGCAGCTTAAGGAGTATCTTGCCTCTCCGTCATTATTGAGTAGCTCGGTTGTGGGGGAAACTTTGTTCGTCTATCTATCAGTTGGTGACCAAGCTGTGGCCGCTGTTCTAGTTCGAGAAGAAGGAGGGCTTCAGAAGCCCGTGTACTATGTGAGTAAGGCCCTGTCCGATGTAGAGGGCAGGTATTATAATGCAGAGAAGGTGGCTTACGCTTTGGTCGTAGCTTCCAGGAAGTTGCGAGCCTATTTTCTGGCTCACCCTATTATCGTACTGACTAATGCACCTTTGAGGAAGATCCTGCATAAGCCCAAAAGTTCAGGCCGACTACTCAACTAGTCAATTGCTCTCAATGAATTTGACATTGTGTATAGGCCTCGAAAGGCATTGAAAGCTCAAGCTTTGGCAGACTTCTTGGTCGAGCTTACGTTCACCAAGGAAGATAGCGAAGTGAGAGATCAGAAGGAGAAAGCAAAGGGAAAGGAACCCGCAACTCAGGCCACCGTAAGTTTGCTCGACGATTGCTGGAAAGTCTACTCTGATGGGTCGGCAACAAAGAACGTTAGTGGGACTGGAATTGTTTTGGTCGAGCCAGAATCAGGGTCAATCTACGAGGAAGCTCTGAGATTCAAGTTTGAAGCTTCCAACAACCAAGCTGAATATGAAGCTTTGGTCGCAGCTATTGAATATGCAAAGTGTTTTGGGGCGACCAAAATTGTGGCTTACTGTGATTCTCAGTTGATAGTGAATCAAGTCAGAGGGGAGTATGAGGTGTTGAATCCTACCCTAGTCAAGTACTGCGACCTAGTAAAGGAGCTGATCAAGGACTTGGAATTCTGGGAAATACAACGGGTACGTCGAGATGATAACGAGCTAGCCGATCTCCTCTCAAAATTGGCCACCTCAGAAGAACAGCATGGAGAACCTATCTCTTACCTCGAACACCCAGCCTATGAAAGGGTTCAGATTCAATGCCTGGAGGATACTACTAGAGAATGGGTATACACCAAGTGCTGGATCAAAGAAATGCGAGCTTATCTAGAGACAGGCGAGCTACCTGATGACGAGAAAGCAGCTCGAGCTATCAAGAAAAAGGCCCCGATATACGTTATTCAAGGAGACGTGTTATTCAGAAGGTTGTTCACCAAACCTTTATTGAGATGTGTTCACTCTCAAGAAGTTACTCAACTGATGTACGAGGTACATAGTAGGGTTTCTGGTGGACACCCGGGGCCAGAACTTTAGCGGATAAATTGATTACGTTGGGTTATTATTGGCCTCACATGAGAGCGGACGCTCACGACTTTGTTCAGGGGTGCGACCAATGCCAAAGGTTTGCCGACTTACCTAGACTGCCTACGACCGAGCAAACTTCAGTAGTCGCAACTTGGCCTTTTGATATGTGGGGAGTCAATTTGATTGGTCCCTTCCCGCCCGCCTGAGGAAATTGCAAGTACGTGATCGTTGCTATTGATTACTTTAAAAAGTGGGTCGAGGCCAAGCCGTTAGCTAGGATTACTAAGGAAAACACCATCAATTTTATTCACGACTTCATTTGGTGCCGTTTTGGGATTCCTCGAGCTATAGTGTCGGACAACGGATTACAATTCTCTACAACTTTCGAAGAAGAGATAAACAGAGTAGGAGTCAAGCATTGGAAGTCGTTAGTCGCCTATCCTCAGGGCAACGGGCAAGCTGAAGCAGTGAATAAATTGGTCCTCTCTGCACTTAAGACGGGTTTAGTTGGTCGACAAAGCAACTGGTTGGATGAACTTCCCATTGCTCTCTAGGCAGTCCGCACAACCACTCGGGGACCCACGGGGGAAACCCCATTCGCTCTTGCATATGGATCAGAGGACATGGCACCGACTGAGCTACAGGTTCCCACAGGCAGGGTAGTGTTCTTCGACCAGGAGCAGAACGATATCAACAGGTTGATTGACTTGGATTTGCTTGACGAGAAGCGAGATACAGCTCAACTACGGATGGTCAATTATAAGCAAAAAACTAAGAGTTATCACGATAAGAAAGTTAAGGGAAGATCGTTCTAAGTGGGTGACCATGTCCAAGGAAGATCGAGTCAACTGGAAGAAGAACTCAGCAGAACAAGTTATCTCCCAACTGGGAAGGTCCCTACATCGTTACTCGAGTTATTAAGGAAGGAACATATGATCGCCCATCTAGATGGTGAAGAGTTGAAACACCCTTGGCATGCTAGACACCTTATCAAATACTACTTCTAGTTCAGCTTTTTAGTTCAGTTTCAATTTCAGTTTTTTCAGTTTGAGTTTAGTTTCAGTTCTAGCTTTCCGTTTCCCGTGTAATCGTTCTACTACTTCAATAAAGTTGCAGTTCTATTCAACAAAAGTTGTGCTACTGTGAATGTGGTGCCCAAATTTTGTGTTGGATTCACGCGAGTTTGAAGACATCCGAGTTATTTGAAAAACGGAGTCGCCACGCCATTTTGATTACCTCAAAACTTTGAAAAAAGGTTGTTTTATGGGTTCGGAGGTTAAGTTACCCCTTGGGAAGAACGTTTGGCATTCACCCAAAGTGCCTTGCCGGAGCAAGTCTCCCGAGATTTCATTAATCGTGCTTGCTTGCGTGCTTTCTTGTGTGCATGTGTTTGAAAATAAGGGGGGAATGTTCCAAGTTGTCTTCCGGACGTACAAACCATTTGTTGGTTGTCGCTTGGGATTCCTTGGAATTTTATGTATTCGGGATTATGATCCCGTCCTCATCTTATGACTTGTGATCATCGCATTTTAAACCTCGGGACCCTCGGGACTTGCGTGATCGAGAGAATGACTCTCTTTTGGTCAAAGATGAGGTTCTTTAGAAAAGGAGGGTCCTTAGCCCATCAATCCTACGCTTTAAGACGGTCGAGCTCGTATAGAGGCTTCATACTCTTTCTTAAGCGATAATCGGAGATATAGGGTTCAAGGTGTCCCTTTCTAAAGAAATCGTGAACCTTTAATGGAAGGAACGATGTAAAGATAGGATCTTTTACACCGGTCCGTTCCAAGGTTGGGGAAAGGGGGAATGCATGAAAAATGACTCTTTAATGAAAAGATGACATTTTTATGTTTGCAAATGATGCTTTTTTTGATTGAAAGAAATGATCTTTATGCAAGTGATACGTAAAGATAGGATTTTTATGCAAATGATGCATTAGAAAAGGTTTTTTTGAATGCAAAGGATGCATTTTTATTGAAAAGATTGGATTTTTATGTGCAAATGATGCATAAAAATGACATTTTTATTTGAAAATGGGGGTTTTAGGTGCAAAGGATGCACCTTTATGAAAAAGACTACATTTTTATGACAAATGAGGTCTTAATGCATGCAAAAGGGAAAGGGGGTGATAAAGATGTGATCTTTATGAATAAATGCCAAGTCCCAAGCAAGATATATGAATGCAATGAGCAAGTATATCAATTAAAATGCAAGGTTAGGGCGTGCGAGGTTACCAATTGCTTCCTTTGCTTCTTTGGTCGGAGCTAGGAGGAGAGATTGGTCTTGGATCTTCAAGGAGGAGGGAGGGAGCTTCTTGGCCTTCTTCTTCACCTTCTTGAGCCTTCACCAATATTCTTCACGTCTTGGGAGTGACTGATTGTATGGCTATGGATTGTATGTATTGTTGTTGTTGTTTGAAATGGGTAGAGGAGGGCTCTATTTATAGGCGATGCTGGATAAGGCTAATGAAGCCGTGCGGCCAGAGACCTTGGGCTAATGCAGCCGTGCGGGCTTATCCACAATGACTCAGCATTCTAGAACCATGCAAGGTGGCATTATTCTAGAACCCTCTTCCTAATTAAGAAAAACGTGTTTTCTTAATTAGGAAGGCTCCCTTCAGCCCTAATTTGATTTTGGACTGTTCCAGGACATTTCCGGAACACTAGGAAGGTCCGGGGAATTACCGGGAAACTTACCGAAATTGCCGGGAAATTTAACCGGAAGGCATGAGCCAGATTTGGGTACTTACAGAAGCCCCTCGGCAATGTCACTTGCAAGGCGAGTGGGGTTGTCGATAGAAAAGGATCCGATCTGGCGAATGCCGAGACGGATTGGGTGACCAAGGTGGTCGAGTGGCTGAACCTTTTGGAAGGCTACCTACGTATCCCGGAGGAATCAAGCCAGGCCGTAGTTCGGAATTTAGGATCCGCTGGGGGAGGAGGAAGAGAAACTGGTCTCTTGCCGGGGGAATAGAAGAGAAAATGACCTAGGAGGTCAAGCAATTGATCCTACTGGGGATATGCTAGGAGTGACCGAGGTGGTCGGATATCTGAACCTCTATGAGGGGCTGCTTTATCACTGAGGAGTGACAAAGAAACAGGGTGACCAAAGTGGTCGAATGGCTGAACCTTTTATAAAAGGCTACCTACGTATCCCGGAGGAATCAAGCCTTGATCGTAGTTCAAGCATCACTAGATAGTTAGGAACGATGTCTAGGATTCTTGAGATTTTGACAATTCGGAGGTTGTCACCTGATTGACAATTACTGGAGGATGTCACCTGATTGACAATTACTGGAGGATGTCACCTGATTGAAACTAGAGCTTACGTCACTATCGAGGGGATAGAGGTAGCTAGAGTTTGGTGAACTTGAGCATACGTCTCAATCTCTTTCGAATCAGAGATATGGGTTGCCAAAGCTAGAATGACTTAAGCATACGTCACTATTCGGGATAGAGGTAGCTTAAGTTGATAGAAACTTAGCATACGTCACTATTCTGGATAGAGGTAGCTTAAGTTGATAGAAACTTAGCATACGTCACTATTCTGGATAGAGGTAGCTTAAGTTGATAGAAACTTAGCATACGTCACTATTCGGGATAGAGGTAGCTTAAGTTGAGAGAAACTTAGCATACGTCACTATTCTGGATAGAGGTAGCTTAAGTTGAGAGAAACTTAGCATACGTCACTATTCTGGATAGAGGTAGGCTCAGTTTAGAGTTTTGACAATTCGGAGGTTGTCACCTAGTGTTATCCCGTTATAACGGAATTAACGGAGGTGACTGGGAATAGAGCTTGATTGCTTCAGAGATAAGGGATATTTTTCTGAAAAAGATGTTATCTTGGTTAAAAGATAACGGAAATTGCATGCCCAAGTGGAAGGTCCAGGGGCAGGATTGTAATTTACGCCGTAGAGAATGAAGCCGCCCGGCATGAGATGGAGAAAAAGGAGCCGTACGGCTAGAGACCTGTTTTTTCCAGATTATTTAAAACAGGTTTGAACGGGCATTGGACATTATTGCCGCCCAAGAACTGCCGAGGAAGAGAGAGAGAAAGGAGAGAATTTCTTCAAAATTCTTCAATTCCCTTTGCTTCTATCGATTGGAATGGATCCGGAGGGCAATCCCATACCGAGGCAAGCAAGAAGGAACATCTCCGCGGCTGCGAGAAGGAGGAGAAAGGAGCTCGTTCGGACGGAGAGGAAGTATGACTTCCTTACGCCTCCATCGGAGCTTTACCCGGAAGAAGGGAGCATAAATCAACGAACCCGCGATCGGTTGGGGTAAGCATTCTCATTTTGCTCAAATCCGATGATTTTGCTTGAATTTTGAATGATTTAGGGCTTGACCCGAATTTTAGGATTTTGAATGATTTTTTGAATGATTTTGAGATGCATGAACAACCTATGAGGCTAAGAATATGCATGTGCAACTTATTTATTTGAAAATTATGAGAATGACTCACTTTTTTCTCGCAAAATGAAGTAAGAATGAGAATTTTCAAAATATGAGACGGAGTTCTTGCCTTGTGCTAGAACTAGGTCAAAATTCTGATTTTCAATGAGAAAACATGATTTTGGAAGATGAAAATGATTCATGCATGCCATTTTATTTGAAAAAATAATGCTTATGTGCACAGAATTGTGAAAATTGTGATTTTGTGCCTTAGGAAAGCAATGGGACTTGACATGACGCGTTTCAAATGATGAAAGACGTGTTTTCTATGCAAATAATGCTAGAAAAAATTTTATGAATGCTTTTCTTTTGAAAATATGTGCACTTTTTTTTTTGTGAATATATGCATGCTTTTGAAAATGATGAAGGACACTTCTTTTTTTTTTTTTTTTTTTTTTTTTTTTGTGCTTGTCTACGGAGAACAAGTCTAGAGGACCATCGGAGATAGCGGTTAAGCTTTGGCGAGAGGATGCCGGATTTTGAGAAGAATGGGGTGAATCCCAAGAAGCGGGTGCGGGCTACCGCTTAGATTTGTTTGTAGAGGCTATCGGCAGGGTGTTCACATCACCTCGAAGAGCAAGGGCTTGATCCAGGCCCTTTACGAGTTACCGTGGGACGGTACACATAGCTTTCACCCGAGCCGGGAGAGCTTACATTGACTCCTGCCGATTTCACAAACCTATTACCGGCCTACAGTTCACCTGGGAGGCCCGTGACTTGGAGAGACCACATTACGCTCGAGGAATTCCAGGCTTTGGTCGGGTTTGAGCTGATTCCCAAGGGGCAGGGATGGAAAACGCGGAACGTCGAGGTGGCGATTCGGACTTGCATGCAGAACTTTCTTTGGTAGTGATGTGACCGCCAAAGTACTCGGCTAGAGCATTCATATGGTTGATGCTATCATCACTATCTTTGCTAATTCTGGGACGCTAGCCATGACTTGCCTCCTCGACTCTTTGGAGGATGTGGATGGGATAGGGACGGTCTCTTGGGGAGAGGCCGGATTCACAGTTGTACTTCTCGTTGGACATGTACAAGGAACAAAGTCTGCTTCCATGGACCGCTTCTCATTTGCCCTTGAGGTAGTCTCCTTTCTTTTCTCTTTTCTCTTTTCTGTCTTGAGACTTTTATGAGAGAGAATGACCTTTTGATGTTTTGAACATGCGAGCCTGGTTTTGTGAGGTGATCGGGTTCTTCCCTTGGAACCAAGTGAGTGATGTCACCATCTTCCCCGCTATGGTTCGCCGGAGGAGATGCGAGAGATAAATTCACGGGAAGACCCGGATTACCTTCGATTACAAAATGGTGAGGCCAGTCATCAACAGAGGTGGGCATGACGGAGTGGACTTCTACCCACAGGGCGAGGTATCCGGAGATTTTGCCGGGAGATGCCATCGAGGTGACGAGGCGGCAGGAGGTGGCTCACCGGGCCGACATGTGATGTCATTTACTTGGGGGACCGTTTCTCGAGGCGTGGTCATGTCCCTCCATTGGACGCCATTACTCCACACGATCCTCCAAAGACGGATCTGCCGGCCTCGTGGATTGGCCGAGGATGAGATAGCTAGGTACCGAGCGGCGTAGGCTGCGAGAGGAGTACTGACATGGACACCCCCTACGCCGTGTTTGTGGAGCAGCCGCTTGAGGACGCCACGAAGCTAGTGAAGCTAGCGGTCACTCGTGGATATGGGGAGGATGAGCCTACCGACCCGCCGATCCCTCCCGCGCATTTGTCCTACGTGGTCCATGGAGTGCCGAGGAGGATGAGGATACCTGTCCCCGATGCTAGGGAGCCCCAAGACACCTTGCCGCCTGATAGCACTGTAAGTGTACCTTTAGGGTCTTTCCCTTTTCAGCTTTCGGATTTTCTCGCTTTTGCAATTTTCTCGAGATTTTTACGAGATTTTTTTACGAGATTTTCTCTTCTTTTCTCGTGTTCCGGCTCGCACTTATGATAAAGCCGGTCGGGCGGAATAGGGCCGGAAGGACGTGTGTGCCGATCCCTTGTCAAGAAGCCGGCTGCGCTTCAAAGGCGACGGCGGATGCACAGGAGCTCGGGCGCAAGAGACGGCACGTCGGGGCACAGCGTCTACCTCATCGGCCTCGGAGTACTCTTCCAGTGCCATGCCTCGGGGCGGGGACCCAACGCCGACATTCTCGGAGCAACTGGCCGAGTATGGGCACGATAATGTCCATTTGTCCGACGTGAGCGACCAGGAGGACTTGATGAGGGAGGCTAGCATCTATGAGTTGAGCAGCGATGAGGAGGAAGAAGAATCGGAGGCCTAGGAGGTCTCTAGAATAGATTTGGAACGAAAACAAACAATGAACAATTTTTATGAACACTTTGTTTATTTTTTGCTTTATTTGGGCGCCGATGGGGCGAAAACATTGTATTTACATTTTATTTACTTTTCTAATTTATGCTTTCTCAATTTGCATATTATCTCGAGCCTTGGGGTGACTTTTTGCTTGGAATTGGGGCTGAAACAGGCCCAAAATGATTTATAATGGTATATAAATGCTTGAATGGCTTCTGGATATGTTTTTGTACAGGTTTTGGTTGAGAAAGTGGGGTGAAAACTCCCTTGGGCAGCAACTTTGGTTGCTGCAGAATTTTTTTCTGCAGAGGGCTAATGTAGCCGTGCGGCATGGCCTTGAGGGCAAATGAAGCCGTGCGGCTCACGCCCGTCTCGAACCGGTTATTTTCTCGAATAAAAGCAAGGCTTGGCCATTTCATTTCATTTTCCCTCTAGACTTGTCCCAATTGTTCCCGAGCATATTTTGGACCTAAAAGCACCATCTTTGAACACTTTGCGATGGAGAAGCCCGTCGGATTGCAAAGGGGAAGCGAGACCATTTTCTATCCAGGTCTTCAATCTTGGGCGAGACATAACTTCCAAAATCACAAGGGACCGCTTGATTCTTCCTTCAAGATCAAGTCTTTATGGCATTTGAGGATCTCCCGCCCGATTGGGACCTATTGAGAGCCGCAGCAAAGTTACGGGGACGTCAGGAGACATGTTTATCGCTTTTCTTACAACGAAATTGTCCCAACGCACGAAGACTTCGTGAGCCTTGATTGGGGGTCCCGAGACCGAGGCTATATCTATTCCGCTGATCGGAGACGTGCTTAGGTGGCGGTAAGGCTTGCATCTTTTCTGCAGATTCCTTTGGGAGAGGCCGAGAGGATGATGGTAGCCCTGATAGGATTGACCTTTCGATATCCGGGCGAGGTTTGGGTCTCCGAGATATGGCTGCGACCACGGTAGCTATGGATGCTTTCATTCTCTGCGTATTCTCTCGTTTTGTTCACCGCCGAGTCCGTGGGGATCTATCATAGTGGCCTCTTGGACATGGTCGAGACTCCAGGCCGGGAAGGATATTGTCCCACCGGTTTTGGGGGAGACTTTGCATGGGATCGACAGGATGGCTCGGGAGACCATTTCATGAGGTCCTGGGAGTCCGGCTATGTTGACTTTGTGGCCGGGCAGGAGAGGCTTGGGGCTTTGCACGGGGCTTTGCCGACTCGGTGCCCTTGGGTGATTTCTCGGAGAGGTGCGCCTAGGCGGCAGAACGGGGTAGCCAGGAGCCGATGATGGCTAGGCTATCCACTTCGGACATCCGTTGGTGGATACCACACCGGAGGTTGCGAACCCGGGGAGGATATTTCAGGGAGTCTTATGCCGTGAGGGTTCCGTGGATTCCGCCGGTCATCCTTCTACATACCCCGCTTAGTATCCAGGGCGGTTTGGGGCTTTGAGGGAGCCTTTGAGTGATTGGGCGGACATCCGGACCATGGAGGTGGTGTCCTTGGACATGAGTGATCCGGCCAGCTTCTCTTTCTTCTCGAGGGCTTGGACATACACTTGCTTTCCCACCCGGGGCTATCTTCGAGCTGGAAGAGCACCATCTTGACCACCGTCTACTTGACCGGTACGAGAGGGAGATGGGAGCGACTCGGAGTTATCTTGGAGGATAGACGTCGAGCCTTATTGGGAGCCGACTGCGACTCGAGTAGGACTCTGAGGGAGACTGAGGCTAAGGCGAGTTGCCATAACCAATCAGGTGACTTGGTCAGAGATATGGAGGCTCGGTACAAAAGGTTGTCCGAGGTCGCTCATTTGACTGAGTCTCAGAGGGAGGAGATACGGACTCGTGCTCGTATAGAGAGAGCGCTTATTGACACGGGGTTGGTGGAGGCTCCAGTGAGGATACCAGAGGTCGGGATGAGGGATACCGACATTATTGAGAAGAAAAAGAAGAAGACTCGACGAGGCCGAGGAAAAGGGAAGAAGACTGAAGAAGACTCGGCGAATGACGATCGACAAGTCTTTTCTCAAGATCCTCTTATTGCCATTTGCAAACACATTAGTTTATTTAGGCATTTTATTGTATTTTAGATCTTTTTAGCGAGTTAGCGAGTTAAGAGGTAGACCGTGCTTGAACTCATCAAGAAGTTTTTAACTTGTAATGAACAAGGCATATTATCTTAAAATTAATCAAGACACATTTCATGGAAATTCAAATGTCTTTATTGATTGGGACCCGTTTATGAAAACCGAAATACCCTTTATTATTTAGGACGCACTTCATGGAAGCTTGATTGTCCTTTTTATTGTTTAGACCGAACCATATATGGCCGCCTACGTTCCCCTTTTACAAGAAAGGCTAAGTGGGCTCGTGTCTACGTAGTTCATTCCGGTGAACTAATTTTTTATGTGCACTCGTTTTTTGCCTAGACCGCCCTTTTGGGGGTTTTCACTTAGCCGGGCATTACTCTTTTTGCACTAAGATTTGCCTAGACCGCCCTTTTGGGGTTTTCAAATTAGCCGGGCATTACTCTTTTTGCACTAAGATTTTTTTCTTTTTTTTTTTTTTTTATTAGACATAGTATCTTCGGAGTTTATCACCGTTGACCGGGTGGACAAAGGGATTGCCATCCAAGTCTCGCAAGCTTCATTGCTCCTCTTGACGCATCTTTCGCACCA
Organism: Adenophora triphylla var. japonica; assembly: GCA_022495995.1. NCBI lineage: Eukaryota > Viridiplantae > Streptophyta > Magnoliopsida > Asterales > Campanulaceae > Adenophora > Adenophora triphylla. The sequence goes on from JAFEMH010001330.1 coordinate 419,384, forward strand.
CATAAGGGCCGATCCAAACGGGTTCCCATTTTCCCGTGGGGTGTCTGCGGTAGGGGGCTTTACTTTCGCACTAAGTCACCTTCTTTGATGTCTCCGGCCTTGACCTTTTATCAAACGCCCGCCATTCGCCTCCGGTAGGCTCGGGTGTGTTCCATGGCTTTTAGCCTTCTCTCGTCAAGCTGTGGCTAACTCATCATGCCTGGCCGCGCAACCATTCCACTTCATTGACCTTTGTTTTCCAGAGGACCCTTAATGACGGGATTTCCAACTCCACCGGTAACACCGCTTCCATCCCGTAAGTTAGGGCAAAAGGAGTTTCTCCTATGGTCAGTTTCGACAGACGTTCAGTAGCCCCAGAAGTGCTAGGTGCAGCTTTTCGGGCCAATCACGACCACGGGTGGCCATCTTCCTGATGATCCGCTCGAGTGTCTTATTAGCAGCCTTCCACAGCTCCATTGGTCTCGAGGTCTGTACGGGGACGACTTGTGGCGAGTAACTCAATTCTCGACGCAAATAGCCTATCGCAGCCTTCCTTCGAAGTGTGACCCATTATCAGAAATGATCTCGTTGGGCACCCCATATCTCGCACATTATGTTTTCTTTGATGAACCGGGCCACTTTTTCTCGGAAGTGAGGACCTTGTAGGACTTGGCCTCTACCCACTTGGTGAAGTAGTCGATGGCTACCAACACGAACTCGTGCCCATTGCTTCCTGGTCGGGGCTATTTTCCCTATAACGTCAATGCCCCAAGTTGCAAACGGGCCAAGGAGTCGTCATGCAAGCATGTGTCATGAGGTGGGAGATGGTTGAGGTTGGCAAACCGCCGGCACTTGTCGCAAGTTCGGACGTCTTGAAACGCAATCTGTCTCCATGGAGATCCAAGGTAACCCATTCTCGAGGATCACTTGCATCGTGGCTCTGGCATTCATGTGAGGACCGCAAGGACCATCAGGACTTTGGCCATCGGCTCTCCGGCTCTTTCTTGAGTGACACATAAGAGGAGCGGTCCTTGATAGCGTTTCTTGTACAGTGTTGCCTCCTAGGATGACATAATGGGAGGCCAACCTTTTCGTGGCTCGCATAGCTTTTGGCTCGACACCTTCTTTTGGTTTACCTTCTCCTCTCTCGAAAGCCGATTCTCCGTCTTTGAGGAATTGGTAACTACGATTGTACCAAGGTTCCTTTATGGGCTCGGGTCCCGTGTCCACTTCATACGTAAGAGTCGGGCTTCTCTTCTACCCACTCAAGGGCTTTATGGCTTTTCCCTCGGGGATCTCTACCAATGAGGCTAGAGTAGCTAGGGCATCTACGCGAATCTGTTCTTTTCCCTCGGCAAGTAGTGGAAAGTCACTTCTCCGAACCGTCCAAATAACTCCTCCATATGGGCATGCTACCGTTGTAGATTAGGGTCCACGGCCTTCCACTTGTTGGAGACTTGGTTGATGATCGGGCCGAGTCTCCGTAAACTTCGAGCTCCTTGACATTTCTTTCTAAGGCAGCCTCCAAACCAAAGAATGCGGGCTTCGTACTCGGCGACATTGTTCGTGGCGGGAAAGTTCAACTTGAGGGCTATGGGGGTATGCTCATCTTTCGGATCGACCAATAGCATTCCTACACCATTTCCTCTTTTTGTTAGCGGCTCAGTCAAAGAACAATTGCCATCTATTCTCAGAGCTCAACCGCAAAGATCCCTTCATCCTGGGAATTGGGGTTCGTGCCCTCTGTCTTCATTAATGGGAAGTTCGCCGAGTGATCTCGACAATGCTTGACCCTTGATGGCCTTTCTGGTCACATAGTTGATGTCGTATTCTCGCCAAGAAGAAGGACCACTTCGCTAAACGCATTGATAGGAAGGCTTGTCAAAGATGTACTTGATGGGGTCCATTTTCGAGACCAAATTCACAGGGTGGGCTTCGCATATAATGCTTCAATTTGCCGACTACCTGCACTACCGATCCCGCACAGGTCTTTTCACATGCTGCGTAATTGAGCTCACTCCTCTTGTAGCTTCCGACCGACAAAGTAAATGGCATTTTCTACCCGAGAGTCTTTCTTTTCCCGAGCAAGCATAGCCCCAACTTAGTGTACGCGACGGTGAGATAGAGCGTGAAGAGGCTTCATGCATGTGGGGGCATAGTACTGGGGATGTACTAAGTATGCCTTGATCCGGTCAAAGGCATCTTGGCATTCTTCGGTCCATTACGTGTCCACATTCTTCTTCATGAGCTTGAAGATGGGCTCGCACATAGTGGTCAACCGATTGACGAAACGGCTGATGTACCGAAATTTACCCATGAAGCTCTTGACTTCGTCCGGGTTTGAGGTGGCCTCATATCCATGATGGCTTTGATCTTTCGGGGTCAACTTCTATACCTCGCTCTGTGACCATATACCCAAGCACTTTTCCCCTTGTCACTCCGAAGGCGCATTTGGCGGGGTTTAGTCTCATGGAATGCTGTCTCAACCTCTCGAAAGAATTTTCGTAGGTCAACAAAGTGCTTGCCCACCCTCTCCTTTGGAGTGGATTATCATGTCATCTATGTAGACCTCAATCTCCTTGTGGATCATGTCATGAAAAAGCGCGGTCATTGCCCTTTGGTAAGTAGCCCCGGCATTCTTGAGCCCGAATGGCATTCTTGTATAACAGTAGGTTCCCCGTAGTGTGGTGAAGGCTGTCTTTCTCGGTCTTCCTCGGCCATCTTGATGCAGTTGTAGCTTTGCAAAACCATCAACGAAGGATTTGACTTCGTAGTTGGCGGTGGAGTCCACCGGGATGTCTATGTTTGCGAGAGGGTAGTCATCTTTGGGGCCGGCCTTGTTCGGATCTCGGAAATCCACACGGCGCACCTTCCCATTGGCCTTGGTTACGGTCACGATGTTGGATAACCATGTCGGGTATTCAATGACTACGATGAACCCTACCCGCAGTAGCTTCTCAATTTCTTCTTTGACTGTAGAGACCATTAAAACTAATCTTTCTCGGTTTACGCTTTGCGGCTTAGCATGCGGTGCTAGAGGGATTCGGTGTTCTACTATCGAAGCTGTCTAGCCCCGGCATATCCTTGTATGACCATGCAAACACGTCGATGTATTCTCTCGAGCAGCTCGATCAATCTATCCCTTTCAGCCCCCTGGAAGAAGCTTCCAATCTGTGTCTCTTTAGGTTCCTCAATAGTACCCAAGTTCACACTTATCAAAAACCTCCTCGGCGGCTTGGGCCCGGTTTTCCTCTTTTACGAAACACGCTTAAAGATTTCTTTAATGTATTGTTCGTTTAGTGTGTTTGCATCTTGTTCAAATGATTCATTATTAAGCTGTTGTTAGGTTTTGAGTTAATTTATCATTTGTTAAGTTGTGCAATAAGAGGATAATCGAAAAGATTTGTCATTTCATTCAAGATAAGGGGAAAGATGACATCGATTACATTTTCATAATCCTCGGGCGTGAGGCCTTCGGATGACTCGAGGACTGGAATTCAAAGATTCCTGACTCGGCGATATACAACGGGGTGTTTGACACGGCGGGTTGAGAAGGACGGGGTACCAATCCAAGCTCCGTGATCATTTGCTTTGTCGGCTGGCTATCGGCCACGAGAATGTCTCCCAATTCTTGATGGCATTTACGTCTTAGTTACCAAAGTGCGAGGATCAAAATGACTTTCACCATCGTCTCCAATAACGACAACTATATCATCGTACGGGCTGAAGTCGATCAAGTACGGGATTTGTGCTTCTTCGTCAAACAACTCTTGCAAACCCCACTTGTTGTCTTCACATTTGGCGACTTCTATCTGGCTGATCTTTGGAAGAGCTAACTCAAAGGCGGAGAAGTCCATTGTCCCGGATGCTGACTTTTTGCCACTGGCCGGATTTCCTTTGAAGACGTACTCATTCTGAACGGTAGTGGTAGCCCCAGGGATATCTGGCAAATCAAGGAACATTCTTCGAACGGGATTGGCTGGCTTTCCCCTAATTTTCTTAAGGTTCTCTAGAAGGGTTTTAACGAGGAGATTTGGCGATCACTTTCATCATATTGTGTCCCTCCTTTTGTAAAGTAATGGGTCAGAGATAGACTGTAGGGATGGAGCTGGACCCCTTCACCTTTCGTGCCTTTAGCTTTTCTGGCATCCCGAGAGTTCGGTTTGTACCCCAAGCCATATCTGGTAGTCTGTTCCTTCACATCAATGATGGTGTTACGACCTTGAAGTCTTCTACCCAATCCAAGTCCCGGAAGATAACTCATTTTTCGCATCATTCTCATGGCAGGAGGAATTTTATCGGAAGTAGTGGTGAGGTCAGTGCAACACACTTGTGCCTTGGAAGAAGCTACGGAGAATCCGGTCAATGCTAACCCTTCATCATCGTGCTTGATCTCCAATATCGGGATATCCCCAGTCTTTGGTTCCTTCTACCGTGACACTGTCCCCATAAATGGTGGTGATAGTTCCATCACTCGACTGAAATTTGACGCACTGATGCAAAGTAGAGGCTACCCCGTTTATCTGGTGGATCCAAGGCCGTCCCGGCAAGAGCGGTAAATGAAATCGGAATATCAATAACTTGAAAGTCAACGTCCATGACCTTTTTCCGAACCACATCTTGAGAGTGGCGATCCCCAAAGCGATCGTGCGGTGGAGTCATAGGCCTTAATAGTCGACTAGAAGGCTTTAAGTCCGTTGGCTTTAGATCCAATAAATCCATCATCTTAGGCGGCAAGACATTCATTGCGAGATCCTCGAGTCGACTAATACTCGTGGCAATCGACGCTCTTCTAAGCTGGTGTGATGTAAAGAGGTTCGTTGTGACTAGCCCCATATTTTGGCAGGTCTAAGTCGGTGAAGGTAATGATGTTTCCGTAGTGGATATTTCCAATCATTTGGACGACCTCATCCGGGGTGACATCTATGGGCACCACGGTCTTGGCCAAACTTTCTTCTAGCTTCAACTTATGAGGGTATGAGGAGGTCAACGGGGACCATAAGGAGATATTGGCTTGGGTACACTTCAAGCGAGTCAACACTTTGGATCCTCTTTGTCGAGTCGGTTTTTACGCTTCCGGCTTATAAGGCCTCTTGTATCTGTCTTCGGCTCAGAGACGGCATTCCTTTGTCACCCTTAGGGCTGCTCAATACTCATCTGTCCCGGCCGAGTCATCACATAGACATTGGATTTTCCTTGGTCATTATTCCCTCTTGGAGGATTACGTCAATTCTTTCAAAGTCGAGAGGCGGATTCTTGCGGCGTATGGCCAATTCTGGCTGATTGATCGATTGACGGTCTTTGCGAAGCATAGGCGGCTTCCCAAATTTGGTCCCCGGAGTTACCGGCTTTTTGATCTTTTCGAGTTTGACTGGCTGATTTCAACTTCACCTTCTCCGTTTAAAGCTTTCACAGTCTCATTCAAACTTTTCAAAGTCGGCATGCAACAAGAATTATCACTTACGGAGTTTGGAGCTTGGCAAATGGCTTTCTCATTCGAACTTAGCAACTTCTTTAGCAGAGTAGGATCACATTCCTCATCAGCCAAGCATGTCTTTTCTTTCCACAGGGGTCAATCTTCGACGACATCTTTGACGTTGGCCAAACATTTTCTGAAGTGGGAAATTCCATCATCAATAAGGATTTACGCGGGGTCAAACCTCATGGCGGGTTCCTTTTCCTTCTTTGTCGAGAGATTTTACGGGCTTTTTGGCTTACGGGCTAACCACTCCTCTATTGTTCCTTCCGGCACTTCGACCGTGTCTTCATCGGTGTCACTACGGTAGTTCTCGTGGGAACTTTTGCCTTGACTACGATGACCAATGAGGCAAAAGCAGAGTCGGGATACTTGACGCCATATGAGGGTATCTCGGACTCTTCCTCGGGCTTAGGGATTACCGGGAAAACATCATTATCATCGTAGGACATAAAGGGGGCAGGGTCGCCTCTAAACTCGAGGACTCTTTCCAAGGCATCCATACATTCTTCTTGAGACCAAGTTTTAGGAGTGACTACTAACACTTTGTGATAGAGTCTACCCTTCTGATGAGAGTTTGGCTTCGGCGACGCTTACATGTTCTAGATCGGTGGGAGGAGCCCACTTCCCTCTTTTGGCTAAAGCTTCGATCAAGTTTCTCTCCATTCACCTACCAAGTCCTTGTACGGAGTATTGAACTCTAGGATATAGGACTCATACACTACCTCATCCTTCTCAGGAGCCTTTGCATAGGCTGCAGACACACTTTGAAGTGATTTCATCCCCTATTCCAGTGCAGTGGCTTTCTACCTCATCTTGCCCTTCGGGTTTCACTTCCGTTGGCTCCAAGTCCATTCCTTTTCTTGAGCTGTCATCATCGCGTAAATCCATCCATTCCTATTCTCGTTTCCGGCTGACTCTTCATGTAGTTTGTCCAGAGAGGTAGGCAAATTCACAGGTGTTGACAAAATTGGAAAGGTCAAATTGGTATTGGGATTCCAAAGTAGGCTCGAGTGAAAGGAGGAAAAAGGTCCCGTGGGGGATTTAGAGGAAGCGAGGGTGTCGGGACCACTAACGGCTTGGGGTATTGGAGAAAGGCGAGAAGGGACGAGTCTTTGGCAATGGGTTATACGAAGATGGGAGAGGGCATTGGTTATAGGCTAGCTCTTCTTCCCTAGTCATGCGGTTACCCAAACCCGGCCTTGTTCTCTGTCAAATCGGCCATTCGACTCTCGGCGAGGATTACGGCGGCGTATGCGAGAATTACTGCGCTAACAAGTCGGCCCGACCCGGTGTTCTCACCCACTTCTTTCTCGGCTGCGGGAAAGGGATAGGAAAGGTTTAGACTCGGGGTAGGTGTTTAGGTGAAGGCTCGGGCAATATGCAAATTAGAATCTTCAAGTTTACTTAAAACAGTGTCTTTTATTAATATCTATTTGGTTGGAAAAGGGGTTACGCCCTTCTTTTTCACAACTACTCTAGATCCTGGATCGGTGGGTTCCGTCACTACGTCTATAAGCCCCTCGTATTCCACAGTATTTCGACCTCCCGGGGTGGACGGCCCGGGCGAGGGTCACATAGGGCACGCGGATCCCACCGACCAGTAAGAAACGCTCCTATCGGGTCTAGCGGGTCATAGGACCTTTCAACGCACGAGCGATGCGGATTATAGTCAAGGCAATACCGGGAAAGTCTCGTCTCTCTGCCTTGACGGATCTTTGACAGAGTTTCGCTTGAGCGAATGACGGTTTCTGACCTTCGGTAATGTCCGAGAGAATAATAGGCATGGGTCGGGCGGCAAAAGCCGAATGACACAGTGTCACATTGAACTTCGTTGCATACGCAGTGCGTGAGTCGAAATCGAAGTCAATGCCGGTCAAGATCTTGCCAATTTTTTCCTTGTCGGAATTTTGGCAGAGCTTCGCTTGAGCGAAAGATCTTTTGATTTTTTTTTGGCAAAGACTTGGTTTTGACTCTTATGCATTCCGTGCGGGTCAAGGTCAATAGTCAATGTCGGAGTCAAGATCCCACCGATTTTTCCTTGTCGGAATTTTGGCAGAATTTCGCTTGGGCAAAAATCTTGGCTTCCGTTATGAGCTAAGGCTTGACCTTTACGTGGGTATGCAACTGGGCTATATGACACGGACTAGACCAAAAACCAACCAAAAGTCACGGTTTTTTGAAACGTGTGACACGGACTGTGCATTGGTCGACACTGGCTGCCATGGGGAGGTTGGGATGATTCCGTGCGCGCCCGGGAGCATCGTAAGGCTGTCCGTGACTGCAGCTGGAACCACCCTCAGGTTTGAAGGACGTGCGTGCAAAAGTGTACAGGATATATCAGGTGCGCGTAGTGTGCGGTCTCCTAAAAATGTTCCTTTTTGAGTTAAAACAGAGATTTTCATAAATTTGTTTTAAAGGAATGATTTTCGGGACGGGGAAGAATGCAACACATAAGCACGTAAATTTTCTCTCGGGAGCCCGATCGAGTCATGGAGCTGAGTAGCACCGAGCTGCTAGGACTCCCAGATTAACCATGATTTTTCCTGGTGGAATTGCCACTGAGGTCGCCCGGTCAGAATCCAAGGAGGATTGAGCCGTACGACTGCATGGATCAATTTTCCAGGTTCCACTCCTTTTGCTATTTTTCGGGTTGTTTCCCGTTCAAAGTATGCACAGATTCCAAGATGCAAATGATGCAATGCATGGTAAAGAAAGCAAGCATGATTAATGAAATCGGCGATGGGAGTCTAACCCGCTCAAAGGGAAAAGCTTTCTTTTATTTTTTTCAAAATTGTTTTTTTTTTTCGAAAAGGGATAATGGTACGTGGATTGTTAAACCACCGGTTATCCCAACTCCCACGTCAGGGAGTGTACAGGAAGGGCAAGTGGTTTCCACCTATATACCAAGTATCAATTTTAGTTTGTTTTGAAAATAGAAGCTTTTCTCCTTTGGGATATCCCCAAAGCGAGAGTCGCCAAGCTGTGAATGTGGTGCCCAAATTTTGTGTTGGATTCACGCGAGTTTGAAGACATCCGAGTTATTTGAAAAACGGAGTCGCCACGCCATTTTGATTACCTCAAAACTTTGAAAAAAGGTTGTTTTATGGGTTCGGAGGTTAAGTTACCCCTTGGGAAGAACGTTTGGCGTTCACCCAAAGTGCCTTGCCGGAGCAAGTCTCCCGAGATTTCATTAATCGTGCTTGCTTGCGTGCTTTCTTGTGTGCATGTGTTTGAAAATAAGGGGGGAATGTTCCAAGTTGTCTTCCGGACGTACAAACCATTTGTTGGTTGTCGCTCGGGATTCCTTGGAATTTTATGTATTCGGGATTATGATCCCGTCCTCATCTTATGACTTGTGATCATCGCATTTTAAACCTCGGGACCCTCGGGACTTGCGTGATCGAGAGAATGACTCTCTTTTGGTCAAAGATGAGGTTCTTTAGAAAAGGAGGGTCCTTAGCCCATCAATCCTACGCTTTAAGACGGTCGAGCTCGTATAGAGGCTTCATACTCTTTCTTAAGCGATAATCGGAGATATAGGGTTCAAGGTGTCCCTTTCTAAAGAAATCGTGAACCTTTAATGGAAGGAACGATGTAAAGATAGGATCTTTTTACACCGGTCCGTTCCAAGGTTGGGGGAAAGGGGAAATGCATGATGAAAAATGACACTTTAATGAAAAGATGACATTTTTGGGTTGCAAATGATGCTTTTTTTGATTGAAAGAAATGATCTTTATGCAAGTGATGCGTAAAGATAGGATTTTTATGCAAATGATGCATTAGAAAAGGTTTTTGAATGCAAAGGATGCATTTTTATTGAAAAGATTGGATTTTTATGTGCAAATGATGCATAAAAATGACATTTTTATTTGAAAATGGGGGTTTTAGGTGCAAAGGATGCACCTTTATGAAAAAGACTACATTTTTATGACAAATGAGGTCTTAATGCATGCAAAAGGGAAAGGGGGTGATAAAGATGTGATCTTTATGAATAAATGCCAAGTCCCAAGCAAGATATATGAATGCAATGAGCAAGTATATCAATTAAAATGCAAGGTTAGGGCGTGCGAGGTTACCAATTGCTTCCTTTGCTTCTTTGGTCGGAGCTAGGAGGAGAGATTGGTCTTGGATCTTCAAGGAGGAGGGAGGGAGCTTCTTGGCCTTCTTCTTCACCTTCTTGAGCCTTCACCAATATTCTTCACGTCTTGGGAGTGACTGATTGTATTGCTATGGATTGTATGTATTGTTGTTGTTGTTTGAAATGGGTAGAGGAGGGCTCTATTTATAGGCGATGCGGATAAGGCTAATGAAGCCGTGCGGCCGGAAGACCTTGGGCTAATGCGGCCGTGCGGGCTTATCCATGATGACTCGGCATTCTAGAACCATGCAAGGTGGCATTATTCTAGAACCCTCTTCCTAATTAAGAAAAACGTGTTTTCTTAATTAGGAAGGCTCCCTTCAGCCCTAATTTGATTTTGGACTGTTCCAGGACATTTCCGGAACACTAGGAAGGTCCGGGGAATTACCGGGAAACTTACCGAAATTGCCGGGAAATTTAACCGGAAGGCATGAGCCAGATTTGGGTACTTACAGCTACGTTTTTGCATCAATCTAACAGGCTCGACTCTTAGTCAGCTTCGTTCCTTTAACAAGTCTGACTCTTAGTCGACTTCGTTCTAACAGGCTCGACTCTTAGTCAGCCTCGTTCCTTTAACAAGTCCGACTCTTAGTCGACTTCGTTCTAACAGGCTCGACTCTTAGTCAGCCTCGTTCCTTTAACAAGTTCGACTCTTAGTCGACTTCGTTCTAACAGGCTCGACTCTTAGTCAACCTCATTCCTTTAACAAGTCCGACTCTTAGTCGACTTCGTTCTAACAGGCTCGACTCTTAGTCAGCCTCGTTCCTTTAACAAGTCCGACTCTTAGTCGACTTCGTTCTAACGGGCTCGACTCTTAGTCTGACTCGTTCCTTTAAACAGGTCCGACTCTTAGTCGACCTCATTCTGATAGATTTGTCTCTTAGTCAATCTCATTATCAAATAAGCCAAGTATTAGGTCGAATTTGGTTCCTAAACTAGTCCGACCAAAAAAGCTTGTAACGAATCCATTTCTAGTTGAATGTGCGCTCGCCGAAAAAATAAATAAAGGAGTCGCCACGCCGTTTTTAAGAGGAAACATTGAAAACCTTTTTTGAGAGAAAATGGGTTCGGGGGTCAGGTTACGTGTTGGGAAGAACCAAGAGTTCACCCAACATGCCTCGTCCGTAGACGAGTCTTTCAATGTTCAACATTCAATTCATCCAAATGTGTGTGCAAAATGTGTGTAACAAGATATGTGTAAAATGCATGAAAGTGCTTTGTTTTATTACTCAACAAGGGGGAAATACAACTTGTAAGCCATTGACTCTGGGAGGCCACGTCGCGTGAAAGGATGATCCTCTGCAGATGGTCACCAAGAGGATGTGGATATAGGGAGATCCACACTCCCTTTGGTCAATCTATTGTAAAATTCATTGATTTCTGAGTTGTTATTGGTATTGTGTTGGGATATGAATTGTTATTTGTTGCTTCTGTATTACAAAATGTAAGGTCCACACAAGCGGTAAACATGTGTCACGCGACACATCGTGCCTAGCATGTCCTGTGTCACGCGACACATGGTGACCATCTGCAGAGGATCATCCTTTCAGTTGTAAATCCTGTTCTGTTTGTCCTCGATGTAAAGTGGGACGTGGCCTCCTGTAGACACCCCATTCTGAACACATCGGATCATACTTATACCACTCTAAGTCTCGCTTTGAGTCAAGAAGTAGAAATCCACCATTTCGTCATGTTTCGTTAAAGTTTTGACTAACTACCATTAGTTTGGGACTAAACTGCATACGAGATAACGAGGAAAGGACAAAACTGTCCACAGGAGCAATATCTCGCCGCGAGATGGCGTGTCTCGCGCGAGATATCTCCCTCTGCAGATTGCAGACGCTCCTCGTCGATTTCAACCTCTTTTCGGGATAAAACTTTATCTCTCCGGCCAACCAATGGGAGAGGAGGTCTAGAACCATCTGATAGGGTTTTAACTCTCCACTTCTTCATATCCAACCTCTATAAATACTTGGTGACTTCCAAGGCTCAAGAGGTCGAAGGTCGAAGGTCCCGGACCGCGAATTTACACAACACACACACATTTTGTCGTTTTCTTTCCCTGAAAGAATCCTTCAAAATCACCCTAAAACTCACCTCATAGTTTGTTTGTCAACCTTGTTGATAAACAAGCATCAATCTCCAAACCAAGGACCAAGGCGAAGCTCTGTCCGTGTGAAGGGTCGACTCTAAACTTGAGCCGAAACTCTGCCCAAATCACCTCACGCAAGGTAATTCCTAATCTTCCTTCTAATTGATTGTTAGAGTGGTATAAGTCCATAGAATCTAGGATCGGCCTAGAGCCTCTCCAAATCATGGAGACGGTCTCGAAGCAATCGATCCTACATTCCGTTTGACCTCGTCAAATGGACCTTTATTTGTAGTATTTGAATTCGTTTTTTATTTCTTCTTTTGAAAAACCTCTCTTTTCTTTAGCAAGACCGATCTCCGGATTGGGTGAAATGGATGCCTTCTAAACCTACCCATTTCATAACCTAAGCCCCGAACCCAAATCTCTTTCAAAATGGTTTTTCTATGTTTCCAATCAAATAATATAGGTGGCGACTCATAAAAATAAAAAGAACCAGAATTTCTTTCTCACAACGCTACAGTGGCGACTCCGCTGGGGACTGAAAATTAAGAGGCTTAAACTTGCGTCAAAATTAAAAGAGAGGTTTTTCAATCTATTTTGTAAAATTCGAATTTTTTCTGTTCTCAGATGGGAGATATCTCGCACGAGATATCATTATCTCGCGCGAGATAGGGCTTCCAGTCTGGTTGTTTTTTGGTTTCTCCTGTTTCGCTCGTAATCCAAGACGAGAGCCGAACATGCAAAGGGGGATCCCAGAATTCATTATCTGCAGAGTTCCTGCATCTTAAGGCCTCCCTTAAGGTGCAGAACTCGGACCTTTATTTTCCTTAAATAATTGATTATTATTTATGAACTGCGTGTGATTGGGTTTTATTTAATTAAAGTCCGGTCCATTGGGGATTCGGGAGTTGTAAATTAAATTATTTATCTCTCTTTATCTCTCTTTATGTGGAACTACGACGGCCTGAGTCTTCCTAGATTGGGAGAAACGTAGGCAACCACTTGGTGCGGCCACTATCTGTTTTCTCTTTTAACTTTCAAAAAAAATAAAACTTTCTATTTTACTCTATCACATAGATTGACTATCACACACGCGCACATCATACTATAACTGTCATTGCACTGCATACCCTCTATAAACCCGGGACCCACACTAAGGACGGATGACGGTAACCACCTAGTCGCCGGTCTCTCCAAAGTTGGACAATCCCACTCCGCGTATTCAATCCACTTAGATTGTCATATCGCGGGAGCCTAGCCTTCCACTCCCTGCATCGCCACATTCTCATGTAGATTGACTTTTTAGGATCACTCCGTGACCGGTCGGTTTTGACTCGGTGATCTTTTCTTGTTTTTGATCAAAACAAAGCCATGTAAAATTGACAATAAGAAAGGATTTGGAAAAAGTCCCTTCGGAAAAAGTCCCTTCGAAAAAGTCCCTTTCGGATGTCCCTTCAAGAAAAATGTGCATATAATCCTTCAAAAAAAAAACAATCTTACATGGCTTTGTTTTACAAAAATCGGATTGATTGCTTAGTCGTTAGGTTCTGATAAAGGCCTTAGAAACCCCTCAAAACGGACTTTCCGTTCCGACCAAAAATTAGGGCTAAATAAAAATCGACTTTCCGTGTGATTATCTCGCGCGGGATTACTTATCTCGCACGGGATAATGCTTCGTTTGCTGAATTTGAGCCTCGAGCCATTTAAGCCTCGCTTCCGACTCGTTGGGGCTAGATCCCGATATTTGCATCTCTTCTCGGCTTCTGAAGCTACTCAACTCCAAGACTCCCAACACAATGTCCGACATCGACAACATTCCGGGAAATGAGACCCTGTCCGAAAACAACCACAAACTTCTGGAAGAAGCCAATGATCGCCTAGAAGTGCAAGCTTCCCAAATCCACACTCTCGTGGAAGAAATTCAAGAGCTTAGGCTGCACTAGCCAACAAAGAAAAGAAGAAGAAAAATGACTCTTCCTCCGGAGAAGAGGAGTCATACACTAAAAGGGCCAAGGGTCGCCGCAAAGCAAAAGCAAGAAACAGAAGCACGAGTCTAGCTCGTCATCTTCCTCATCCGACAATGAAAGTCACGCATCCAAGAAAGAAGGCAAGGGGGAAAGCAAGAATGAACCCCTCACCATGGCCATGCTAGAAAAGAAACTTGCATCCCTCGATGTGAGTAAGGGAGCCACGCTCTATCGATTACGATACTCTTCGTCAGTCCATGTCAAAGCTTCCTAGAAAGTACAAAACACCCGACATTGCAAAATTCAATGGTGCCACCTGTCCCAAATCACATTTGGAGACCTACTCTTGGGCCATGCTACCTATGGGTGTTGATGACAACCTGTTAGCCCAATGCTTTCCACAAACTCTCGATGGTGCTGCTAGAGATTGGTATATGACCCTCCCACTCTCAACAAGACTAGACTGGCCACTTGCTAGTTGTACTTTCCAAAAACAATATGAGGACAACTCCACTTATCGCACCACTAGAAGGGATCTTGAGCAAACCAAGCAGCTTCCAAACGAGTCCTTCACAGATTTTGTTAAAAGGTGGAGAACCAAGCTAACCGAAATCGTTGATAGGCCCAGCCTAGACGAAAAAATTCACATCCTCATACAGTGCCTTAGAGAGGAATATCAAGACAAGCTAGCCGGCAACTACTTTCCTAGCTTCGCCGAACTTCACAAGTCGGGCATACGGTTAGATGACCTCATCAAACAGAAAAGGGAAGCCAAGAAAGAAAGTGGATTTCGTTACAACAAGAGCTCTTCTTCCTCCTCCAATCCTAAGGATACGTCTGTCAATGCCATTGTCTTCAATCATCCTGGAAATGGTAAATACTCCGCGGTGCCCCCACCACAGAAGAAGAAGAAAGATAGACATTATGACAAGCTTGAAGGAATCACCCAAGAAGAACTCTTCGAAGTGCTTGTCAAGAACGGGAAAATCAAACCAAGAGAAGGCACACCTCCAAAGAAAGATCTTCCTGCCAACCATGCCCATCATCTCTTCTGCAAGTACCACAACTTCACCGGTCACGACACCAACTCCTGCTTCCACTTGAAAGACGTCATCCAAGATTTGTTTGACGATAAAGAGATAGGGTTACCAAATGTTGTTACTAATCCTTTGCCAAACAATGAGGTCAATCTAATAGAGATAGAAAGTAGCTTCGAGGACCCTACTCGTCTAGCCACAATTGTGGACGAGAGCCCTCTTGAATTTAATGAATCTTCTTTCTGTTATATGATGTCTTGGGAGGAAATCTTAGAACAAAAGGGAAAAGGGTCTAAAACAAGCCAACCTACTCACACGATCCGGTCGTGTGATCACCAACAAAGACCCAAGGGATGAAAATCCTCCAAAACAAGCTAAAGCCTCGTCGCCAAGTGAACCGGAGGACGCTCTCTTAACTCAATTGAAAAAGACACAAGCAAATATCTCGGTTTGGGATCTCATAGGAGCATCTCACAAGCACCGTGAGATGTTGAAAAAGGCATTGGCTCAAATGACCATTTCCTCGTAAGCAACACCCGAAGAGCTCACTCAAATGATTGGCCAAGTGCGCTTGGCAACGTCATCACTTTCACCGACTTGGACCTCCCATCCTATGGGAACAATCATCATGAGGCCCTTTACATAACCGCTAAGGTGAATGGGTACCGAATGCCACGCATTTTGGTCGACAATGGTTCTCGCAATCAATGTCCTCCCGAAGAAAGCCTTATCATCATTAGGCCTCACCCACAAAGACCTCAAGCCATCCGGGCATACTGTAAGGGGGTACGATTGTACCGCTAGAACCGCTCGGGGATCAGTTGTGATACCCGTAGAAATGGGGCAAGTCACTATGAGCATCGAATTTCAAGTCATCGACATCCCGGCATCCTTCAACTTGCTGCTTGGTCGCCCTTGGCTACACGACATAGGGGGTGTGCCCTCCTCCCTGCACCAATGCATCAAGTTCAGACACAACAACACGATAGTCACCATACACGGAGAGATGGTCACTGCTAGTCCTATCCTCGAAGTACAACATAGCACTTCTGATTTCCTGTTCAGTGGTTTTGAGATCGAGAGAGAAAGCACTGTGAATGTCATAGACACTTACAACGAGAACGACTACTCAAAGGCACTTAGGTTTTCCGGAAGCCTTCCTGTCTGGAGAATGATGCTAGCAAAAGGATACTTTCCTGGATTGGGGCTTGGAAAGCACTTACAAGGAATAACGGAACCACCACCGGTCCCCCCGCCTCACACAAAGCATGGACTAGGATACGACATCTCCATCCACGATGAAGATGACGTAGAAGAGTGGGGCTTCACTCAAATCAAGTGGGAAGGAACCTCGTACAAAGGCTGCAATGACCCAAAGTCCAAGGATTGCAACCTCAAACCATATCGAAAGACACTCAATGGCTACTTTGTTCGAGAAGGGGAAAGTATTCCCTACTTTATCTTTTCAGAACCATGGACTGATGATAAAGGAAAGCGCCAACCGGGCTTTGAAATCTTCAGCGACTGCGATGCTTCTCCGTACGAAATGTAATCCGTCCCACCGATCCCTAATGATTTGTGGGGCACGGGCGTAAAATGACAAGCGAATGGGATTTTGTGTTGGGAGAAGACATGCTGCGGCAGTTCCAAGACCCGTGCCGGTTAGAAGACAGCCAAATCCATGCAATATCCAAGGGGGACGCTCCAACTACCGACTACACAAGACTAATACGTAAATGTGATGAGCCAATTCTAAACCGGCACGTCACCGGGGACCAGCTTGTTGATGAAGACTTCATGATCAAAGAGCTTGGTTGCACTCCCCACCCTCGCAGGAAGATAGGCCCTACAACTTTTACATTAGAAGCGTGCTCCACCTCCGATGAACTCACTCAAGAGGAAATCGAGGCGGTGGCTGAACATGTATTCCCTTACTTCCTTAATGAAAACTTTGATTTTTCCGAGTACCCCGAGATTGCTAACATCGTGAATGATGAATTAACTAATAATAATCAATATAACGAACACGTTAATAATGAATCATACGATGAGATAGATCAAGAAAACGAATAAATCTTAAAAGAATTAGCTAAGCAAGTAGGTCGTTCTGGAAAGAATGGCCCCGTTGACGACGAGGAAATGCAAACAGCTAATCTTGGGACAACGGAAGACCCCGAGAGAAACAAAGATCGGCGGCTTCTTCAAGGGGGAAGACAGAGAAACCTTGGCGCAGCCTCCTCGTAGAATATGTCGACGTCTTCGCTTGGTCCTACAAAGATATGCCTGGGTTGAATCGCCGGTTGTAGAACACAAGATACCACCGCTACCCAACGCCAAGCCGCCAAGCGTAAACTACGCAGAATCAAGCCGGAATGGTCAATGCAAGTGAAAGAGGAAATCATGAAACTCTTGAATGTAGGGTTCATCAAAGTGATTGAATATCCAGAATGGTTAGCAAACACGGTGCAAGTAGCCAAGTCGAACGGGAAAATACGAGTCTGTGTTGATTTCGTAGACTTGAACAAGGCATCCCCTAAAGATGACTTCCCGCTACCAAACATAGACATGTTGGTCGATGCCACAAGAAAGCATACGAGGTCCGCTCATTCGTCGACGGGTTCGCAGGTATAACCAAATCCTCATGGCGTAAGAGGACCAAGACAAAACAAAGATTCACCACACCTTGGGGAACGTTACGCTACACGATCATGCCATTTGGTCTCAAGAACGCCGGGGCTACCTACCAAAGGGCAGCCACAACACTATTCCACGACATGATCCATAAAGAAATAGAGGTGTATGTGGACGACATGATTATCCACTCGAAGGGGACAGATGGCCAACACTTCGTAGATCTCGTAAAATTCTTCAATCGACCGAGACAAAGACAAAATGAGACTCAACCCCGCCAAATGCTCATTCGGAGTAGTCAAAGGGAAAGTCTTGGGATACATGGTCACGCGTAACGCGGCATAGAAGCGCATCCCGCCAAGATAAAGGCCATTACGTACATGCCTCCACCCAGACACGTAAAGAAGTAAAGGGATTCATGGGCGTACTCCAATATATCGCCGATTCATTAATCAATCTGACTACAATGTGCGACCCCATCTTTAAGCCGCTAAGAAAACGCACCTCAAGAGTGGACCGAAGAATGTCAAGAAGCATTCGAGGAAGTTAAGCACTACTTGACTTCCCCACCCATCCTGGTTCCACCGCACAAGGAGCAGCCCTTGAAGCTATACCTCACGATCACAGACAACGCATTAGGGGCTATGCTCGCTCAAGAACAAACACCCTCCCACACGTAGAATGCCATCTACTTTATCACCGCAGATTCCAAGGCAGTGAAATCAACTACTCTCCACTCGACAAGTCATGCGCTGCTCTCGTCTGGGTATCACAAAGGCTAAAGCACTATATGGAAGCCTTTCCAGTCCGTCTCATCGCAAAGATGGATCCACTGAAAAATATACTAGACAAATCAAATTTGTCTTCGAGACTAGCCAAATGGTAATTCATGCTCGCGGGGTATGATATTACTTACGTCACTCAGAAATCCGTCAGAGGGAGTGTATTCGCAGATCAGTTGGCCGAATTTCCTTGCGACGAAGTGAAGGGGGAAGACCCGCGATTCCCTGATGAAGACATCCTAAGCATAGAAGAAAATAAGTGGCAATTATTTTTCGATGGCGCAGCCAACAAGAGAGGGTTTGGCATCGGAATGTTATTGGTAGACCCTAACGACATCTACACTCCACTAGCAGTACGTCTTGACTTTGACGCCACCAACAATACCGCAGAATACGAGGCTTGCATAGCGGGGCTTGAGGTAGCCCTAGAACGCAACGTGACTGAACTCGGGTTAGTCAATCGCCAACGCTGATATGGACAAATATTTTTATCAATCCTGAGGAGAAGGCCCACTGATATCGAGAATCAAGCTCGGACGGATAGACGGTGTATGAGAATGGTCCTTGAGGAGACCGGATTTTCTGAGATCTGTTTATGATTTCGACCGGACCAGTTATGGTTGCCTACGTTCCCCTCCTTGGGAGGAGCTCAGGTCGCCGTAGTTCGGGCTTATCCCGAATGAAAAGAATGAACGATGAAGTTCAGGGATGTGAGGACCTTCGAGAATTTTTGAGAATCGAAAGAACGTGTCCTCTTAGAGTGTCGACGGGAGACACGGATGTGAAGCCCCAGTGGGACGTCCACGACTAGTGTTTGCAGAGAAGAAACAAAATATGCTCACATAAGACATCTAACGAACGGATGGAATTTGCACAATCTTCGCTTGACCGTCCTTTGAGCTGGGATAGACTTGGCTCCGCTTTAAGCAATAATCTGATTTAGATCTCGACTATATTGGAATGAAACTGTATCCGGTAGGAACTGCGACTGGGTCTCGGGGTTTCGATCGGCCCTCGGGTGATTTAGGATATCATGACCTCTTAAAATGAGAGGTCGGCTAGGCCTTTTGCTGAGTGAACCTCTAAAGATGAGAGGTTGGCTCTTGGGTATGTGTTTGGGATTTCTAAGGCGAGGGAATCCATGACTGCATCTTTACTGCCTCTAAGAATGAGAGGTCAATCTTGGCTTTGGTAAAGGCAAGGGTAAGGGTAATGGGAATGTCCTCTAAAATCGAGAGGACGGCTTGGGATTGGTCAAGGTAGAGGGAATATCCTCTAAAATCGAGAGGATGGCCGGAATTGGTTAGGGTAGTGGTGAGGGACATCCGTGTTGTCTCTTTATTCACTCTGAGACTCCTCTTGAGTAACAACCGAATCCTTGGACTTTTGCTTTCGAGGGAATCGCTGGGGACTAGGCTCTCTCTTTTTTTTTTTTTGGTATATATTTTTTTTTGTATTTTTGTCTCTCTCTTTTTTTTTCTTTTGAGAGGAGAATTTCAGCTAGTTCCCGGGATGGATCATTGCTTTCCGTCGTTCTTGAGCTTGGAGACGGTCAATCTTTATTTGAATCACGGGAGTCTCAAGGATAGTCCTTCTTCTTCTGGCGATGGCTGAATGGGTTTCAAAACATGCCGATCTTGAACTGAAGGGGTATTATTTAGGTAAGGGTAAGGTAATGGTTTTCCTAAGGGTGAAAGGTTTCAACCGCAGTCCCTACCGGATGATCCGAACGAGATCAAGTCTTCATTTGCTTGCTTAAGCTTACTCTGAGGAAGATCCATGCAAATTCATCCAACAACGAGATGGGGAGGACGAAGGAAGATATGTGAGCACAGGAGCCGCGAGGTGGGGAGTTGATAAGCCCCACTCTGGGAAGGATATCAGTCGATTTTCTCACTCTGATCAATTTAAACATTAGTCATTTCAAAGCGTTGGTCGGTGAGCAGCACAAGTGATCATTTGGAATAAGACCATTTCAATTGAGTGTAACGTAGGTGTGCTAGTAATGTCTCGAGTCTAGCAAGAATAGAAACAAAGATTTTTATCACTGCAAAGCAAAAAAAATGGTCCGAAATGGACTCGACAGACTCATGTCCGAAAGAGGGACATTCTAGAACCTACGACGCTGACTGACTGACTTCTTCGTATGGGAGAACCTCTGAGCTTCTGCTGATATCATGGACGAGGATTGGAGACAACACTGGGGCGAGCCTTCTCAAACTTTCTATCCTTCATAAGTCGTCCTCCTTATCTTTAGCAATCTAAGCAAGCAACCGGGCCTCCCGCTCGTGAGGAAAAACAGCTTCAAGGGTAGTCCGCAACTCTTTGATGGACACACTTTTTACACTCTGCTGCTGACCCATGGGATATGAACTTCCAGATTTGTGGGCCATAGTCTTCTCTGCACCGAGCATTTTGGATTCTGCATCAGATGGACGACTGCTCGGGCACTTGAACTGCTTCTGCCTCAGAAATATGGACCAATGAGTGCCGGGAACGAGAGCATACACTCAACTTGCCGTAGCCTTGCGGAGGTGAAGAGGTGAGAGCATGTATAAGGAGGGTAAGGAACTTTGAGAAGGTATGGGAGAGGGAAGAGTACGGAAGGAGATGGACTCATGCAACACTTATTGTTGTTCAAGTAGAAATCGATGGCTTTTAAGTCCTATAAACGGTTGGGAAAGGCTAATCCTTTATTTCACGCAATCTAGACCTCGGGGGAACCTAAGGACACATCATCCACAAATACACCAAATGTATTGGTTCAAAAATAATAACAGGCAATAGTACCTAATAAAACCAAAGCATTTATGGGATGGACGAGCAGCCCCAATTTCTGGAGAAATTTGGGCAGCATAACGGGTATTCCTGAAGAATTTCAAGGAAAAATCCGGCATGACCTCTCGTCGGTGCACGTTGACAAAGCGACATGATCTCTCGTTAGAACATGCCGTGGGAACGACATGTCCTTTCGTGAAACCATGTTGCGTTGGCAACATGCCCACACGTGCTAGGGTTTGGGGGAGGTACGAAAGTCTATTAAGAATTTTGAAACAACTCATTTTAGTGTATTTGAAAATGTCGTGTCAAAACCAACCGTTTTGGGTAAGGTTTAAATGTGTGGTGCCACCTATAACGCGCTAGGGGGATAGGTTTGATATTAGGCGCTCAAGCGTAGGCGAAATTCATGGCCGTCCGCGATACCGTCAATCGCACCCGAGGGTTCTAAATCTACGTGATGTAGTGTGCGGGATGGCTATGTTCCTTTATTTTGCGAAAATGATTTTTTTTTTTTAATTTGAAAAAGGGGGGGATAAAGGAAAAAAAAAACACACGCACGCCCCACAGAGTACAATAGTCAAATGATCAAGAATTCGATCATGGGGGACTGCCCCACAATCACAACCTGTACAAAGAAATCAAATCCTGCAACTTGGCCTCTTCTGTCGCGTGACACAGGACAGCCATGGCATATCTTGTCGCGTGACAGAAGAAGTCACCTCCAGAATCTGAACCAAAGAAGCATAACCAGCCCCAGCCTCCAAGCAAATGCAATAACTCAGCCCCAAGTCCCAGGCAACATCACAACACACAAGAAGCAAGAAAGGGGGAGGGAACAAAACAAAGCACCAAATGCATTTACACACATAAAATGTCACACAACAAGGTACACACAAGTGAATGGAATAAATGTTGAACAATCACGAAAGTCTGACCCACTTTTTGAAAAACAAGTTTCAAGTATTCCCCAGCAGAGTCGCCACTGAATGCGCGCTCGCCCGAAAAAATTTTGTTTTCTCGGTTTTAAAATGAACAAAGAAAGGAGTCGCCACGCCATGCTTTAAGAGGTGCACTTTGAAAAACCTTTTGAAAGAGAACGGGTTCGGGGGTCAGGTTACGTGTTGGGAAGAACCGAGAGTTCACCCAACACGCCTCGTCCGTAGACGAGTCTTTCTAATTTAGACATCCAAATAATTCAAACAACATGCAAGCAATGATAATGAACAAATGCAATAACATGAATTTTATTGAATAGACAAAGCTCATTACAACTTGTAGACCCATTATCTGGGAGGCCACATCCCTTTACATCAGATAGGATAGATTACAGAGGAAAAAGGGTTCTTTGCAAAGGACACCATATGTCGCGTGACACAGGACTCCACATGTCCAAATGTGTCGCGTGACACATGGTTACTTTTCAGAGACTCACAACAAACAGATTGCAAAATATCTAAATTAAATCAAACTACAACTACAACTACAAACCAGATCTGAACACTAAGAATCATTATCATACTACTAACATGCTAGGATAATCGACTGCACCAACTCACAACTGAAACATGGTTCCTGCAGATGGTCACGACATGTCGCGTGACACAGGACTTCCATTATCCAAATGTGTCGCGTGACACAAGGTTACCATCTGCAGGTACCTCACACATTGATATGCAGATCCAACAATTACACAACCAAGCAAGCAATTATGTCAACATCAATCAGAACAACACGAAATAGATACGAACCAATCAAAGGAGTGTAGATATGGGAGATCCACACTCCCTTGACATCCAAATTGCCAATCCAAGTAGATCACATCATAATTAGGCAATTGGACACAAGTATAGACTATTTAAACAGAGAGATTGCAGTTGCCACTTGATAATTCGAAGCAGATGGAGCCTGATTATCAAGTGGAAAAGGAGAAGAAACAATTGAACAAAGAGATGAGGGAGAGAGAGGGGGAGAAGTGAGTTACCCTTGTAGTCCTCAACTCTTACACCAAGTTAGGTGTAGGAGTCTTCAATTCAGCTTCTGAAGAGGAGATTCCACCACGAACTTGGATCTGGATAGATGGTTCAAGGTCCTTGATGATGTAGAGAGAGAGTTGGGTTGAAGAGAGGTGAGAGGTGGTGAATTGGAAGGGAATTGGGTGGTTGTTTGTGAGGGAGGAGGAGAGAGGGAGTTTCTGGCATAATTTGGGCAGAGTAGCTTTAGGAAGGTGAAATTCGGATCCAAAACTGAGAGGGGTAGGGTCTTATTTATAGCTGCAGTCTATGGTCAATTTGTGTCGCACGACGTAACGTAACCACTTTCCATGCTTCGACTTGTCGCGTGACACAAGGTGACCATAACCGTTTTTGGCGCCAAAACTGATTCTGGAACCTTCCTAGGTAATACCCAAAAAGTCCAAAATAGTTTTATTCTCTTTAGGTCCTTTAACTCGAGCAAAGTACAAAAAAGTACTTCCTTCGCGAGAAACTTGTGAAACGTTTCCGGAAGTCTCGGGACGGACCGGGAATTTACCAAAACGCTCCTAAATGCAATTTTATCATATTAAAATGCATCTGAAAAGGTCGCGAATTGGATTGGCGTACTTACAGAGCCCCTCGGCAACATCACTTATGGAAGAAGTGAGGTTGTCGATACAATAAGACCCAATCCCAATGAGCGACTGAGGATAAGGCGGAGGGCTAGACGGTGATCTGGGGAATCGGATGGCTGGACCTTTCTGGGAAAGGATTCCTACGTATCCCTCCTGGGGAGAGAATCAAGCCGGTCGTAGTTCGGAACTACATGACTGTGCGGTCGTCACCCAACATCTGACTGTGCGGTTGTCACCCATCATCTGACTGTGCGGTTGTCACCCATCATTTGACTGTGCGGTTGTCACCCAACATCTGACTGTGAGGTTGTCACCCATCATCTGACTGTGCGGTTGTCACCCAACATCTGACTGTGCGGTTGTCACCCAACATCTGACTGTGCAGTTGTCACCCAATATCTGTAGCTGCCGGAGGGACTGATGCTTGTTTGCTTATGCTGCTGGGGATGAATGTAGCTGCCGGAGGGACTGAAGCTACTGACTGCTGTTGACGGTTGACGGATGCGGGGCGGTCTTTTGTCAACTGCTGACTCTGGGGTCTGGGACCTTGCTTGCTATGACGGGGATTTTGTTTGCTGGGCAGCGGATTCTTGTTGACTCTTTGGCGGCGGGGCCATCTCTGATGGTTGACTTCTGAGTCCTGAGTTTTGTTTGGTAAGCCAGGGACTTTTCTTGCTGGGCAGCGAACTATTGACTCTTTGGCGGCGAGGCCCTTGGTCTTTGACGTGCTCTGCTGGGGAGTTCTAAATAGACATGGATTTTTTGTCTCAGCTTTGCTTTGAGGGACAACCTTTGAGGTTTGCTCAGCTAACCGTTGTGCCTGCGGGGGAGAACAACATTCGAAGCACTACAAGGATCAAAGAGTCAATTACTAAAACACAGGGTTTTTTTTTTTTGAAATTTCTGGCCTAGGGACACGCTTTGTCGCACGACTTCTTAAAGCCAAAAGACAGCCCTTTTAAACAACGAACAGTCTTCAATTTGAAACATATTTTAGAGGGAGGCCGACGGTTTTGAGAGAGAAAATCATCCATTCAGACAAATTCGAGTGAAATCAAGAGGGATTAGGGAGGAGCGCTCGCCGAAAAAAAAATAAAGGAGTCGCCACGCCGTTTTAAGAGGAAACATTGAAAACCTTTTATAAGAGAAATGGGTTCGGGGGTCAGGTTACGTGTTGGGAAGAACCGAGAGTTCACCCAACACGCCTCGTCCGTAGACGAGTCTTTCAATGTTCAATATCCAATTCATTCAAATGTGTGTGCAAAGTGTGTATGACAAGATATGTATTAAAATGCATAAAAGTGCTTTGTTTTATTACTAGACAAGGGGGATTACAATTTGTAAGCCATTTGCCATGGGAGGCCACATCCCATTTACAACTAAGGGAAACAATACTTACAACTGAAATTGATCAGCTGCAGACAGGTTACATGTGTCGCGTGACACAAGACCTTGGATGGTTAGTTGTGTCGCGTGACACATCGATGCCAGTCTGCAGAGACCTTACAAATTGAAATCAGGAACAACAGAAATTTATTCAGATCCCAACACAATAACCAAACAATTCAGAAACCAACGAATTTATAATGAATCGACCAAGGGGATGTGGATATAGGGAGATCCACACTCCCTTGTCCAATAAACAACAAATCCCACAGACTCACATCATTAATATCAACAATACCAAGCAAAGCTAATTAAACAGAGAGATCGGCAATTGGGACTTGATAATTGGGGGACGGATAGAGTCTAATTATCAAGTCCGGGGAATAACAATTGCAATGAAACAAATAGACAGTAAATAAATGAGAGAGATAGAAACGGATCGTTACCCTCGTAGTCCACGAATTCTATACCACGTTAGGTATCGAATTCTTCTAATCGGCTCCGGAACAAATTCAAATCCCTGACCAAGTGGTTTGCAGCTTCCAGTAATGGTGCGGACTGTGCTTCGGGCGGAATTGGCGTTGGAACAGGGGAGAACTGAGGGAACTTGGTTTTGGTTGTCGGCCTTGCGTTATTGAAGGGAGGCACCGTTAAGGAGGAGGTTTGGCCAGAAATTAGAGGTAGATTGGTGGTGGTGGTGTAGCGGCTTAGAGGCTGTAAACCGGAGAAGCAGGGGAGATGGCGATCGGTTTGGGTAGAGAGAGAACGACGGTGGAAGAGGCTATGGCTGTTGTTGATTTGGCCGGAGAGGATGGTGGGATGGTGGTTACAGGCTAGGCTTAGAACATGGTAAGGAGTTGGCGTCAGATTTGGAGAGAATTGAGAAGGATGGTGGAAGCGGTTGTGATTGGGGTAGCCGGAGAAGATGGTGATGAAGATTGGCGTCTACTTTGGCCGGAGAGAGATGGAGATTGAAGGGAATTGAGTCGGAGAAGGAGAACGGTTGTTGGCGATTGGAATTGGAGAAATTAGTGAGGGAGATTGAGGAAGAGGAAGGAGGCAATTGAGATAGAGGGAGATAAGGCGATGGTGGAGATTGAGGTTGGGTTTAGGTGAGGTCGCCGGAGAGGAATTTGGTGAGGGAGCTTGGTCTTCTCGTTCCTGCGTATAGAGAGAGAGAGAGGAGAGAGAGAGCGGTGAGAGTTGTGGGTCTGCGTGTTGTGTGAGAGAAAATGTGAGAGCCCCTTACAAATGAAATGGATCTGGTATTTAAACGTAAATTGGGAATGGGATTATTTTGTCGCATGACCAAACACTTCCAATTTCCATGCTTCAAGATGTCGCACGACGGGCCACGTCCTTAACCGATTCTGGCGCCAAAACCAGATTCTGGAACATTCCGGGTTAATTCCCAAGAGGTCCAAACTGATTTATTCCTTTTAGATCCTTTTGTCCGGGAAAAGTACTAAAAAATACTTCCTTCGCGGGAAACTTATAAAAAGTTCCCGGAAGTCTCGAAACGGACCTGCAATTTTATCATATTAAAATGCATCTAAAAAGGTCGCAAATTGGATTGGCGTACTTACACTAGTCAATCTAGTTCAACATACATTCATACAAGGATCAAAGGCAAAAAGATTTAAATGTAAAGTCAACTACGATTAAAGATAAAGAAAGTCCCCCAAAAGCGGGCCATGACTTAAGCAAAACAAAAAGTGTCAAGTTAAGATGCCTCCCAAAAAGCTGGGCCAAGACATTGATACATACATAAAAGAAAAAAATTGTTTTGGAACTTGTTTTATTACATTACCAAATAAATATACAAGAAAGTTCAAACAGCTGGATCGTCCTCAGCTTGATCGTTGATATTAGATTGAGTGCCATAATTTTCCTCTTGCTGTTGAAGGTGGTTGAGCTTGCCAGATTCAGAAAAAGCATATCTTGGGGTGTTGACATCAAAAGCTAGCTCATCAGGATCTTCAAGATCCTTAAGTATAGTATTAAAATTTACTGGCTCAATGGGAGGCGCGACCCAAGGTTCAGCCTCCATTTCAGCATCTTCCTCAGCTAGGGCAGCCAAATCATTATCATTGTAAGGAACAAGAGGGTGACCTTGACGAGCTGCCATGTCGTACTGCTCCTCTGAAGCCCACTTGGCTAGCTACTCAATAGACAGGTCGATTGAAGGGTCCACTAAGATACGGCGAGCCATGTGGCGTCGACCTACATCAAAGAAAGACCTGGCCTGCTCAGTAACAAAGTTATGACAATCATCGCTCTCCTTGTAAGCTTCAATAGCAGCTTTGACGGCAACTTCCAACTTAGCTTGGGCCTTCTCTTCCCATTGTTGCCGAGCTCGTTTATGATCTTCGGTTTGCTGAGACAGCATGTCAGTACTTTCTTTTATCAGCTGAGTGGCCACCTCTAGCTCATGCTCAACCTTCTCTTTGCTCAACTTAGCTGCAGCCAGCTCCTTCTTGACATCGCCTAGCTCGCCCCATGCATCCTCCTTGGCCTTCAGAGCATTGTCCTTGACAAGCTTGAGAGTCTCATAGGCAGAATACAGGTCAGCATGCTTCTCCTCAAGGTCGGCATATTTCTTCTCCAGCGTCCCCAGCTCAATAGAATTTTGATCAAACATGGTCATGGCCAACTTCTCCTTCTCCTCAGAGGCCTTCCAATAGCTCATAGCCAGCTCAACCATAGCAAGAGCCTACAGCGAGAAAACCAAAGGATCAGATCGACTAAAGCTTGGTTAACGTGAATATGCGAGCAAGAAGGAAGAACGATAATTATGTAAAAACTTAGAAGAGTTACCTCGGAGTGGACCAACCCTGACCTAGCTTTGAACATCTCAGCAGTCAGGCCCTTGTCAGTGTACTTGCTTACCAGATCCTGGTCTGCAGCCCGACTCACCACCACTTTCCCATACTCCAGTTTCGGATACGACCTGTTGGAGCTGTCAACCCCAGTAAGAAGCGGGACAACACTCAGCTTGTCCACGCGAGGTTGAACTAGCTCGAGGTAGGAGACCTGGATGTTAGGAGGCAGTGAAACGCTGGTAGAAACAGCCACTTGTTTAGATCTGGCATTGGGTTTAGATCTCTTTTTCTTGTTAAGGGGACGAGTATCTTCTTCCTCCTCCTCATCAATATCGACAACATGCGTCTTGGCCTTGGCTTGGGGATCCTCTTGCATCGACTCAAGGCTTTGCTCGACCTCTTCAATCCCTGCAGTGCTACCTCTTGGAGCGTCATCCTCAGTCTTCTCCACTTCCATCTGATCAGACTCATCCTCCTCGACGGGGATCAACTTCTCAGTATCTTCTTCAATTAACTTCAATAACTTCTGGCGATCCCCAGCTTCCTTCTGGCGGTTTGCTCGGGCATTAGCAGCCCCACAGCTTTTCTTACTCTTCTTCACATTCACAACATGCCCCATATTAGCTTCTTGCTGTAGGGTAAAAACTGCACAAGATAAAAAGCACAAAGTGTTAGCTCGATATGGTGGAGACAGCAATTGATGAGTAAGATATGAACAAGCTAAAGTAAGAAACAGGTGAGTAAGTAATTGATGAAGATCAATGAAAGAGCAAGTAAACGCTTACCCCCCAAAGTGATCCAAGTTCATTCTGCAGTAACTTGGGACCTTCTTGCATTCATGGCACTAATTTTTGAACCTAAATCTATCTCTCTCATGGGTGACCCAGTCAGGATACCTCAAACACCTAACTATGGGGACCAATGGAACTACATCACCCTACCAAGCATCATCCTGACTTGGATATAGTTATTTTTGGTGGTCCCCAAAACCTCCCAGCTAATGGGGCCCCTCTCAGCTACCTCGACTAATTTCTTATATAGATTGTCAATCGGGTATCCAGTAATCCTCCTGCTTAATCACCTTAGATTCAGCATTGGGTAACGGGAACTCCCAACCCCTCTTGCTATCAACTACCATAACGTGAGTATTCCAGCAACTAACTTTGCTGTTGAGATTGATAAATAGTTTTGGGGCATGAGGCCTAGAAGGAGTACTAATCCCCAAGTCTACCTTATCTGTGGTGACCTTGAAGAACATTCTAAAGACATGAAGACAAGGCTCAAATCCTAAGAACCTACACACCATGGAAAAGCATACCAAAACCCTACAAGTGTTATCTCCCAGCTGGAGAGGTAGGGCGTCCATGCACTCAAGAAATTCATTCACAAAGGGATCTAAGGGAAGTCTCAAGCCAACCTAAAACTGGCTATAGAAAAAGGCCACCCTAGTGGTATCAGTGGTGTAGGTCGATCCAAATCGGGACATGAATTCCTTCTTAGAATAATGGGTCACCCTAAACTCCTCCTTGTCTACTTCGCAGAAGCCATACAACATATTTTCGCGAAACTCAGAAGCCTTTTTCCCTCGAATTGGCTTGGGAGGCACATAACCTCTCTCATTCCTCCCTTTAGCAATAGAGGAGTCAAATGCATCCACTATTCGTGGACTGGAAGAAGTAGAAGCTGTAGCTCCCCCTTGAGCTGACATATCTGAAGAAGAAGAAGAAACAAGGGAATCAGTCCTACGTTCAGACTTAGGCGACCTACCTATGGACGACCTAGATTCCCCTGGAAACCCCTTTCTATTTCTAAGGAAGGAGGGCTTATTGGGATCCTTGACATAGAACAGAGCTAGGTGGTTGAGCAATTCGTGAAAAAGGTGAAAAGACACAACAGTTGGGTCGTCTACTTCTAAATCTCCCAAGCTCTCTCCTACAGGCAAACCTAGTTCGCTAAAAGTCAAGCCCCACCTGGTCAAGATAGATGAACACTCAGTCATGGACATCTCCTTCCACACTCCTCCTATGTGTTTGTATATTCTGTGATTAATGGTGCAATGCCCATACCAAACCCCAGGTTCGCAACTAAAAGTCCTAGCCATGGCAGATATTGAAGAAAAGCTCGAAAATAGACGGAAAATCAAGGAAATCGAAGAATACCTTCAATTAAATTGAGGACGAAGGTCGTAGCAAAGAATCTAAGGACGGGAAAACACCAGAAACCTTGCTTTGCCTGTACTCTTGAAATACGCCTGGAAATTGGGAGTTTGTAAAGTCCTAACAGGAAAGGGTTTTTCCTTTTATACCCTATGTTAATCCTACTGGAAACGGAAAGGGAGGGGTTTCCGAACGGGTTAATCAAACATTAAATGGCCCGGACGGTTTCCAAGGCAGTTGCCCAGGTGTCAAAATAGCAATGATTACGAAAATACGATGCTTCTACCGATCCAACTGTCCACAGTCAACGGCCAGGATTGAGCCACGTCACCATTGGTCGACCAACCATTAGTTCGAGCATCTACCTGCGACCTACTCAAATCTTCACTAAAATTCTTATAACTTCCTGGTCGACGAAGTCAACTCAGAAAGTTGGGGGCCACTGAACGGGATAAAAGTGACGGGCTAGGTCCAACGAGAAAGCCCAGTTGTTTATATATTATCGCCACCACATTCTCAGTGGGCTAGGCCCAAGGCCCATCGTCAAAGATCAGTCGACCTAGCTTATTGTCCGACCTACTTGGTCCCGACCTAGCTATCGTCCGACATATGATCCAGATTCTATTCGGGTATCATCCGACCCTACTATTCAGTCAGGTCGACCTAGATCCAACAGGAAACCTCGACTTATCAAAGAGTACATCGACCTACAGAGTCTCACTATGCCTACAATTCTTTCCATAACGAGATTCCTACAAATTAGGAGTTATATATGGACACAATCTCTTATACAAATCCGATCCATGATTTAAGGGATTTGACGCAATCCTACCACAATTACCACTCCTCCAATGCCTATAAATACTTGGCAAACTCAACCGTTCCAAGGTAATTGCTATTTGATATTCTGAATACATTGTTCATTATTATCTTATAAGCTCTCCGTACACCATACTTACTCTCACGCCCAAGGGTCTTCCCCGGAGACTATTCCGACTAGTCGTGGGTTCATTGTTTCAGGTTAAGTAGCCAGGTGATCAATCTTACGACTGGACGGAGATTGATAAGCACGATTCTTGCAGCATCAACATATATGTGAATTAAATTTGTTTTTACATCAAATTAGGCTTAAATTTGCTTTATTAATATCGAATCTAATCAAAGGTAATTTCGAAATTATTTTAAATGTGATGGAATTTTAACTTCGGATTTCAAATAATTATATGATTCTGCGATCTTTTAAATATGTGATTAAATTTGGACTAATCAATATTTAAATTAACTCTTATAAAAAAGGCATGTTTGGAAATCAAATTTTCGAATTTAAGTAAATATAATTACTAATTAAATAGCATGGATGACGAATGAGAAGGCACCTATAGACACCCCATTCTGAACCAATATTTCATGATTACACTACTCTTCATCTCTATTTTGTGTTTTGATGAAAGCATATTAGTTTCATCATGTTTCGTTAAGTTTCTAACTAACCTCGTTAGTTTTGGACCTAACTGACTAACTGAAGAGGACAAAATGGTCATTTGACTAGTTGTCCCGCGCGGGACATACGTGTCTCGCGCGAGACAACCCCTCTGCAGGCTGTGCAGAATCACTTTTTTTATCCGTTTCAACCTCTCTTCTTGATAAATCTTATCAAATTTGGTTCTCCAATGATATTTGAGTTCTGGAAGCTTTCTTGGGAGGTATCCTAATCCACCTTTATCTCTTTAACCCCTATAAATACTTGTTGACTTTCAGTATTTGAGACGACGGTCGATTCCCTAAAATTTACTGGTTTCTCTCCCTGAAAGATTCCTGTAAATCACTCATAAAGAAAACA
This sequence comes from Adenophora triphylla var. japonica, assembly GCA_022495995.1. Classification (NCBI taxonomy): domain Eukaryota; kingdom Viridiplantae; phylum Streptophyta; class Magnoliopsida; order Asterales; family Campanulaceae; genus Adenophora; species Adenophora triphylla. The sequence continues at coordinate 451,082 of JAFEMH010001330.1, forward strand.
CCCAAATTCGTCCATCAACCTTGTTGATTGACAAACATCAAGGCTCAAGCCTAAAATCAAGGCGGAGCTCTGTCCAATTCATTTCTCGACTGAGAAGACACCTTAGAACCACGTTCTAAACCAATTACTCCCTAAATACAAGGTAAACTGCTTTATTTTCTTCTTCTCAATCTCTCTCTGATTGCTTTTAGAGTAGTATAATCCCATCAAAAGGGTTAGCCTAGAGTTCCTTCAATCCATGGAGGCGATCTCGAAGCATACAACCCGACATTCCTAATTAAGAAATTAATTAGAGTTTGCTTGTTCTTCTTTAATTATTAATTGTTTGATTGATAATACTTAATGGGCAAGATCGATCTCCGGATTGGGTGGAATGTGTGATCCTCGACCTTCCCATTCCATAAATTAAATCCCGAACCCAAATCTTTTCAAAAAAGTTTTTCTTATTGTTTTTCTAAATAAATAATAAGTGGCGAATCTGTTATTCATATAAAAATGGAAACGCTACAGTTTTGGCGACTCTGCTGGGGACAATTAATTAAGAGGGTTAAACTTGCGTTACAATTGAGTATTATCAATCTTTTTAATTTCCTGCAAAAAATAGATTTTTCTGGATTTTTTTTGGATTTTCCTGTACAGTTTTCGTAAAAAAAAACTGTCAGACTGCTTGTCCAACGCGGGACAAGGTAGTCCCGCGCGAAACTAATATTCGGTCAGAATCTTTGTTTGGCGGCGGCATTCCGAAAAGAAAAGCCTTGGTTGACTTTTCTAAAGTTTGACCATATAAAAAAAACAAAACAAATCTTACAGAAAAGTTTTAAAAATTCAGAAAAGTCAAAATAATTATTATTTCTATTTTGCTTGTACTAACTTTATTTTGCAGGGTAGAGTAATTATTAATTACTTGAATTATATAATTGCGTGAGATTGAATTATTTTTTACCGGTCATCGGTTGACTCAAGCTTTGTAATTAATTAATTTATTTCTTTCTCTCTCTCTCTCTTTATGTGGAACTACGACGGCTTAAGTCTTCCTAATTTGGGAGAAACGTAGGCAACCACTTGGTGCGGCCATTATTTGTTTTTCTCTTAGTTTTCAAAAAAAAAACTTTCTATTTTACTCTATCACCTAGTATTGACTCTCACACACGCGTACTCATATTATATCTGTCATTGCACTACATACCCTGATAAACCCGGGACCCACACTAAGGACGGATGACGGTAACCACCTAATTGCCGGTCTCTCCGAAGTTGGATCATCCCACTCCGCGTATTCAATCCACCTAGATTGTTATATCGTGGGGAGCCTAGCCTTCCAGCCCTGCATCAACCACATATCATGTAGATTTACTTTTTAGGACACTCCTTGACCGGTCGGTTTGATCTTGGAGTCCTTGTAATCCCTTATCAAGATCGTTTTGTGCAATAAACCATGAAAAAGAAATCAGTAAATTGCCGCTTCAGATTTGTCCCTTCGAAAATGTCCCTATGATTGTCCCTTTGGATTTGCCCCTAAAGAGAATTTTTTTTTACCAAAATTATTGCACAAAACTCGATGTTACTTGGGATAACTTCGACCCCTAGGTCCTTATGTTTGGTTTTCTAATGTTAGAAACCCCCAAAATGGATTTTTCGTCCGACCAAAATTAGGATTAAAATCAGAAAAAGCGTGACTTCCAATGGTGTTATCCTGCGCGAGACTACTTGTCCCGTGCGAGTGTAGCGATGCGTGAATTTTTCAACATCTTTTGAGTCGCCACTTATTATTTATTGATGGAAAACAATAAGAAAAACCTTTTTAATATTTTCAAGAGATTCAAGGGTTCGGGGGTTAAGTTATGAAATGGGTAGGTCAAGGAGCATCCATTCCACCCAATCCGAAGATTGATCTTGCTAATTGGGTGTTATTGATCTAATCAATTTAAAGAATAAAATAAGAAATAAATAAACCCTAATTAATTTATTAATTAGGAATGTCGGATTGTATGCTTCAAGATCGCCTTCATGAATTGAAGGGACTCTAGGCTAATCCTTTTGATGGGATTACACTACTCTAAAATCAATAGAGGGATTGAGAGAGAAACGAAAGTTTAAAGGATGATTACCTTTTTGAGAAGAGATTCGGACAGAGTTTCGACTCAATCCTAGATTCGAATCTTGATGTGGACAGAGCTTCGCCTCAATCCTTGATTCGGGCTTTGATGTTTGTTGATCAACAAGGTTGATAGACAAACTTTAGGTGATTTAGGGGTGATTTTGTAGGAATCTTTCAGGGAGAGAAACCCACAAAATGTGTGTGTTATGTGTTTTCGATCGGGGATCGGGGACCTCCAACCTAGAATTCTGGACCCCCGAAATACTGAAAGTCATCAAGTATTTATAGGGGTTGAAGAGGTGGATGCATGACTTGGTCACCAAGTTTAGGAGACTCAAGTGGATTGGGACTCCTCCCAAGAAAGCGTCCAGAACCCTTTCATGATTGAATACCCGGATTGGATGATATTTATCAAGAAGAGAGGTTGAAACGAAGAAGGAAAATGATTCTGCACATCCTGTCGAGGGGTTGTCTCGCGCGAGACACGCTATTCCGCGCGAGATAACTAGTCAAATGACCATTTTGTCCTCTTCAGTTGTTCCGTTAGTCAGTTAGGTCCAAAACTAACGAGGTTAGTTAGAAACTTAACGAAACATGACGAAACTGATATGCTTTCATCAAAACACAAAAGAGAGATGAAGAGTAGTGTAATTATGTAACTATGAGTTCAGAATGGGGTGTCTACACAGCCCCTCGGCTACAGGTCTTATGAAAGAAGAAGTGTCGTCGATAGAAAAGACATCATTCTGAACACTGGGATGGTCGTACCGCACGGCTGCCTACGTATCTCTATCGGAGAATCAGACCAAAACGTAGTTCGACTCCAAAACACGAAAAGGTTGCTTTAGGTATTTTGAAAATAATTTTTTGAAAATCGAGGAGATTTTGTTTTTGAAAAGGCAAATTCATACTGAGGAATCAAATCATGACCCAATTATGAATATACCTGTCTGTCTGAAGATTCGCATGTTTGGGCTCCGAACCTGCGGGGAAAGATGTTAGAAAATAAAGGTTTTACTTGTCCGGTCCTTTGTGTCCTATTGGTTTGTCTTTTGAGACTGGAGTGAGGTGACGATCCTGGCGATTCGTGACCGAGCTTTTGTTGAGGTGACGATCCTGGCGATTCAAGATCGAGCTTTTGTTGAGGTGAGTATTTGACATACTAACCTTAGATGCTTGACACACCTAATTGGTGACGATCCTGGCGATTCAAGACCGGGCTTTTGTTGAGGTAAGTATTTGACATACTGACCCTAGATGCTTGACACACCTAATTGGTGACGATCCTGGCGATTCGGGACCGAGCTTTTTGTTGGTGAGTACTCGACATACTACCTGTAGATGCTTGACACACCTAATTGGTGACGATCCTGGCGATTCGGGACCGAGCTTTTTGTTGATGAGTACTCGACATACTACCTGTAGATGCTTGACGCACCTAATTGGTGACGATCCTGGCGATTCAAGACCGGGCATTTTGTTGACGATTCACCTGTAAGGGCGCTGAATCAGGCTTTTTAGCGAGATGAGTATTTGACATACCCACCATAGATGCTTGACACATCTAATTGATGACGATCCACCTGTAAGGGCGCTGAATCGGGCTTTTTGTTGGAATATGCTTGACGCATGGCACTTGACGTGATGGGTGCTTGACGCGATGGATGCTTGACGCGATGGATGCTTGACGCAATGGATGCTTAACGCTAAGGATGCTTGACGCAATGGTTGCTTGATGCTTTAAGATATGCTCGACGCACTTAATTGGATGCATTGATAGATGGTAAGCGAAATCCAAACACTCAACATGTTTGATCTAAAAGTAGGAACTTGACGTGCTTTTATGCACTTTAATTCCTGCAAGAGGGTTAGTGAAAGCATTTGCATAACAATATATATATTCACTTAAGCATTTGTTTGTTCAAGATGATCAATGTGCACTCGACTCCAAGAATCAGCGGGGAGAATGAGTTCTATTATCTGAGAATTGAAAATTGTTTGTGTGATTTAGATTTTGGTTTAGGAGACCAACTCGTGAGGCCATCTAAAGATCGAATGAGACAATCGTCTAATAGGATTCCGTTGAGATAACCGAAGTTCAACACTAAGGTTCAGGATACTTCAAGGATTTTTGTTGTCGCAGGACTTTTTCATCGTCAAGCCCCCATGTTTTTCATGTGATGATCATTGATTGAACAAGGTCTAAACCACTCCAATGGCTTTTTCTATGTAGAATTGATGCTGCCCAATCCAAAGCGCGTATTTTCCAAGGCTTTTCTTGACGCTAAGCCCCAAAACTTCTTGTATGTCGTAGATGATTTCGCGAACAGGCTTCTGAGGCTGTATGTATTGAAGAAGGATGCCATCCTTTTTTCCTTTGAATTTTTTTTTCTTAGTGATGCACCCTATTTTTTTTGCCTAGACCGCCCTTTCGGGTTTTCAATCTAGCGGGCATCTCTTTTGCGTCTTTTGTTTTTGTGCTTTAACTTTTGCCTAGGCCGCTCTTTACGAGTTTTCAACCTAGCGAGCATTTTTTTTGAAAAGTATGTTTACTCGAAGGGGACTCAGTTGGAAGAATCTCATTAAGGAGAAAGATGAGATCTCAAGTTTAGTTGAAGAGAGACGGACTCTATTTTTGGCAGGTGATCCAAGCATTGACTCTTTTGGGGGAGTATATTCTCTAATGATGAGAGTGAGAAACGAAGAGGAAGGCCCTTACTGTAGATTTGATTATTTTGAAGAGTTACAGTAGGGATTGACTGGGGGAGGAAAGGTTAGGAAGCCCCAGTTCTGATGCTTGGATTTCAAAGAGTGTGTATGAGAATGGCTAAGAGGAAGCCCCTAGACTCAACAAAGAACGCTACATGGCTCAAAGGTCTAGAAAAGTTGTTCTTCCTATGTATCATCTAGAAATTTCTTAACGAGTTTGAAAAGAAAGCCAATCATTAGTATGACTTAAGGCTAAACATTTTTCTTTATGGATTAATGTTGAAAGTCTTCTTCATTTGCGTTGCCATTCAAGCTTCATGGTAAGAGGATGTTGAGGGATACTCTTTTCTTAATTGGTATCACTTGACTCTTTTTCTCTGTAGGAGAGTCCTTCTTGCCTTTGTTGAAATTCCATCCTCGTTGTGGTGCGATGAAGGCTTGAGAGTTTTTCTTCTTTTTTTTTTTTTTGATGCTCTATTTTTGCCTAGGATGATTTGAGGAGTTTCGACCTAGCGAGCTTTTTATTTATTTTTGTACTCTCAAATCCTTGAATTGAGTAGCCCCACTCTTCTTGGGATGAATGTTGATAGCAGCGCCTTTGGCTTCCTTCGTTTGTTGACCTTCGACTTTCAACATGAGTAATGTTTAGCCTTAAGCCTTCTAAGGATAGTTTTCATTTCAAACTTGTTTAGAATTTTCTATTTTTTGTGATGATTTAAGGAATGAGTGTCCATTATTCAGCATGGATCAAATGATACTCATAAAGAAAACAACTTTTGGGAAAGCGTTTAGGATAAAGAGATAACTTTTATTGATAAGGAAATTCGAAACAGACTCGATAGTTTACTTGACACAAACTAGAGAGGATAGAGATGGACTAGAATGACAGAACGACTCTTCGAGAACATACTAGGAAGTTTACCTAATCTATTTTTTTTTCTTCTCTTTTTTTTTTCAAAGGAAAAAGGGAGAGGACAATCGGAGCCCCAAGGTTGTGATGCTTCAGTTGATCTTGCCGGCTTCATAAAAGTCTTGAATTACATCCTTCAAATGATGGCAGTTATTGGTGTCATGGCCGCTATAGTTGTGGAATTTAAAAAACAAGTAGGGATCTTGATTGAGACAAGAGCTTTTCCCAGGAGGATTTCCTTCTCTCGGCTTAATTTTTCCTTCTTCTATGAGGATGTCAAAGAGACCTGCTTGGGTAATCCCTTCAAATTGGACATATCGTCTATCTTTTCGCTTTATTTCAGGATGGGGAGCAACAAATGACTTGGGATTGGTGAATCTACTAAGGTCATGGAGCCTTTCTTGGTTGGATTCCTTAAGGTGAGCATGATCTCCACATTTTCCTCCCTTGTCGGGTCGAGACCTTTCCTCGTTGAGTTCGACCATTTTGTGAAGTATCTTGATCTTTTCTTCATAGTACCTCTGTTGTGCTTGCATGTAGGCTTGACATTCATCCTCGATTTGGGCCCTTAATTCGACTTCCACTTGAGCTCTTATGTTGGACACCATTTGGGAACACACATCAGCGATACATGCTTTAATGATTGACTTAACCTCTTTATGTTCACGCTCATGGCTTTGAGTGTGCTTGTCTCTTGGATCCATGGTTTCCATGATTTCTAGCTTGTTGAGTTTTGTCTCGAGGGTGGCAATTTGTTGGATATGAGCCATTTTTTCTTGCTCGAGATGGTTCTTGAGAGTCTTGATTTCCCCGGATGTGAATTCTACGACTTGTTTATCCTCTCTGGGGGTACCACTTGCATAGAGAGTAGAGGGAGTAGTTGCCATTGGAAAAGTAAGGGAGCTTAACGACCTTAGAGATGTACTAGAGATATCCCGTCGAGACGTCTCTTAGAAGATTAGCCTCAAACGATCCTAGATGGAGAAAAGGATGATGGTTAAAATTACCTCACGAGTGATTTTTTTTTTAAGTTTTATTTTTATTAGAGATGGAGTTTTGACTCAAGGAGGGAGCGCACATTGATTATCAATCACAAACACAAAATCTGCAAATAAAATCTCGCGCGAGACAAGGTCATCTCGCACGAGACAACCATTCGGAAAGATGGATTTTTTTTCTTTTTATTTCCTAAATTCATGGTCAGACGGACAAAGATTCGTTTTCTATCTAATATCCTAGGTAAATCTTACAGGCATACATAATTCGAATCAAACCTAGGGACTCGGTAATTGACCATTCTTTGTAAAGTAAAGCCACGTAAAATTGACCGAAAGGATTTTTTTTCTTTAAAGGGACTTCCGAAAGGGTCATTCCGAAGGGACATTTCCGAAGGGACTTTTACTTTTTCCGAAGGGACTTTTCCGAATCCTTTCTCGATAGTCAATTTTACATTAGCTTTATTTTGGTCAAAGACAAGAAAGATTACCGAGTCAAAACCGACCGGTCACGGAGTGTTTCTAGAAAATATACTACATGATATGTGGCGATGCGGGCTGGAAGGCTTGGCTCCCCGCGATATGACAATCTAGGTGGATTGAATACGCGGAGTGGGATGATCCAACTTCGGAGAGACCGGCGACTAGGTGGTTACCGTCATCCGTCCTTAGTGTGGGTCCCGGGTTAATCGGGGTATGTAGTGCAATGACAGATATAGCATGAGTGCGCGTGTGTGAGAGTCCATCTAGGTGATAGAGTAAAATATAGATTTTTTTTGAAAACAAAAAGAAAAACAGATAGTGGCCGCACCAAGTGGTTGCCTACGTTTCTCCCAAATTTGGGGAGACTCAGGCCGTCGTAGTTCCACATAAAAAGGAGAGAGAGAGAAAGAATTAAATTAATTAATTACAAAGCCCGAGTCAATCGATGACCGGTAAAAATTAAAATAATTCAATCTCACGCAATTATATATTTCAAGTAATTAATAATTACTCATACCCTGCAAAATAAAGTTAATACAAAAAATAGAAATAACATTTATTTTGATTTTTCTGAATTTTTTTTTGAAGTTTTCTTGAAACTGTTTTTTTTTTTTGAAACTGTTTTTTTTTAACTGTTTTTTTTTATAATGCAGTCAACCCTTTTTTTTTGAAAAGTCAACTGAAGGCAAATGTTTTTCTCTAAGGTCAAAATTTTGGGAAAGTCAACAACTTAACCTTTCTTTCTTTTCTTTTCTTTTCTTTTTTATTTTTTTTAATGGACAACCTTTAGGCTCCGTTTGTTTCGGGAAAAATAACTTTCGGAAAATGATTTCCTGGAAAATGTTTTCCGAAAAAGGAAAACATTTTTCGAAAAAATGAGGAAGATGTTTTCTGGAAAACAACTTCCTTAGGAAAATGGGGAAAATGGGAAATTCCGGAAAATGAAGATGTTTTTCGGAAAATTATTATTATTATTATTACTATTATTTTATTTTATTTTTTTTTTATTATTATTATTATTATTATTATTATTATTATTTTATTATTATTATTATTTTATTATTTTATTATTATTATTTTATTATTATTATTATTATTATTATTATTATTTTTTATTATTTTATTATTATTATTATTATTATTATATTATTATTTTGTTGTTATTATTATTATTTTATTATTATTATTTTATTATTATTATTTTATTATTATTTTGTTATTATTATTATTATTATTATTATTAAAATATTATCCATCCACTTTTTTACACTATTTTTCGGAAAACAACTTCCTTAGGAAAAATCCGGAAAACGTTTTCCTTAGAAACGGCGGAAAATGTTTTCCGAAAAACATTTTCTCCATTTTTTGGAAAACTACAAAACACCGGAAAATGGGAAAACGTTTTCCGGAAAACAAACATGTTTCGGGGAAAATGGGGAAAACGTTTTCCTGAAAATTACCAAACACCGGAAAATGGGGAAAACGTTTTCCGGAAAACGTTTTCCTCCCATTTTCCTGAAAACAAACGGGGCCTTAGTACCAGTTAACCTCCACTTTGTTGTGTAGTCATTTTTTTTTAAAAAAGTCAACTACCTTGGTACTAACCAGCCGCCGCCAAACACAGTGAAATGAATAGTTTGTTTTTCAAAACCGTACGTTAATCTCGCGCGAGATAAGTTATCTCGCGCGGGATAAGCTGTTGCACAGTAATTTTTTTTTTTAAAATAGTTTCGAAAAATTCCAAAAAATTCAGAAAAATCAGATTTAAACAGAAAATTGAAAAGATTAATAACACCCAATTGTAACGCAAATCTAACACTCTTAATTAATTGTCCCCAGCGGAGTCGCCACTGTAGCGATGCGTGAATTTTTCAACATCTTTTGAGTCGCCACTTATTATTTATTGATGGAAAACAATAAGAAAAACCGTTTTAATATTTTCAAGAGATTCAAGGGTTCGGGGGTTAAGTTATGAAATGGGTAGGTCAAGGAGCATCCATTCCACCCAATTCGAAGATTGGTCTTGCTAATTGGGTGTTATTGATCTAATCAATTTAAAGAATAAAAGAAGAAATAAATAAACCCTAATTAATTTATTAATTAGGAATGTTGGATTGTATGCTTCAAGATCGCCTTCATGAATTGAAGGGACTCTAGGCTAATCCTTTTGATGGGATTACACTACTCTAAAATCAATAGAGGGATTGAGAGAGAAACGAAAGTTTAAAGGATGATTACCTTTTTGAGAAGAGATTCGGACAGAGTTTCGACTCAATCCTAGATTCGAATCTTGATGCGGACAGAGCTTCGCCTCAATCCTTGATTCGGGCTTTGATGTTTGTTGATCAACAAGGTAGATAGACAAACTTTAGGTGATTTAGGGGTGATTTTGTAGGAATCTTTCAGGGAGAGAAACCCACAAAATGTGTGTGTTATGTGTTTTCGATCGGGGATCGGGGACCTCCAACCTAGAATTCTGGACCCTGAAATACTGAAAGTCATCAAGTATTTATAGGGGTTGAAGAGGTGGATGCATGACTTGGTCACCAAGTTTAGGAGACTCAAGTGGATTGGGACTCCTCCCAAGGAAGCTTCCAGAACCCTTTCATGATTGGATACCCGGATTGGATGATATTTATCAAGAAGAGAGGTTGAAACGGAGAAGGAAAGTGATTCTGCACATCCTGTCGAGGGGTTGTCTCGCGCGAGACACGCTATTCCGCGCGAGATAACTAGTCAAATGACCATTTTGTCCTCTTCAGTTGTTCCGTTAGTCAGTTAGGTCCAAAACTAACGAGGTTAGTTAGAAACTTAACGAAACATGACGAAACTGATATGATTTCATCAAAACACAAAAGAGAGATGAAGAGTAGTGTAATCATGTAATTATGAGCTCAGAATGTGGTATCTACAGCGAGACAAGTATTTGGTCTTTTCGTGTTTTGGCCAAAACCTTCAAGCCTTCATTCACCCTATTCAGCCGACTTGTTGGGACTCGATCATGGTTTAACACGGTTGCTAAACATCTAGGTCATCGCCAAAGCTCGACGCAATGCCTGCTTCTCCTTCTGTCACCGAAGCCGAAATCAAGGAAGCTAAGGCCAAACTCATCCAAGCCCTGCTTAAGATAGACGAACAAAGTAAGAAAATTGAGGAACAAAATGCCCAAATTGCCGCCCTCATGCAAGAGCTCCACGATATGAAATAACTAAGGAAGAAAACAAAAACAGAAAGAGGAATCCTCCTCCGATGAAGATGAATCATACACCAAAGGCAGTTTGAAGACAACTCCACTTACCGCCCTACTAGGAGGGATCTTGAATAAACCAAGCAACATGCAAATGAATCTTTTGCTGAATTTGCTAGAAGATGGAGACTCGAACTCACTGAAATTGTCGAAAGACCTACTCTCAAAGAGCAAATCCATATCTTCATCCAATGCCTCCATGATGAATTTCAAGAGAAGCTCGCCGATAATTACTTTCCTAGTTTCAATGAACTCCATGAGTCCGAAATTAGGATCGATGACTTCCTTAAAAGTAAAAAGAAGGAAAGTACTTTTCACTACAACAAGCCCACCACGAGTAAGGATGCTTCAGTCAATGCTATTGCATTCAACCGCTCCAACATCGACAAATATTCTGCTGTTCCTCCTCCCGAAAAGAAAAAGAGGCACTATGACAAACTTGAAGGAATCACTCAAGAAAAACTCTTCGATGTGCTTGTCAAAAATGAAAAGATCAAACCAAGGGAAGGAGGTCCTCCTAGAGATATGGGTCCTAATCATGCTCATCACTTATTCTACAAGTATCACAACTTCACCGGCCATGACACCAACACTTGCCACCGCTTGAAGGACATCATCCAAGAACTCTTTGACAATGGAGAGTTAGAACGTTCCAACGTCATCACGAATCCTCTCCCTCATCATACATGAAGAAGATGAAGCTACACTTACCACTTTGGGGCTACACCTATCCTCTCCCTTTCTCCTTTGATAGAAGTAGATTAGGTTTTAAATTTCCAAGTATGAACTCGAAGAGTCGTTCTGTCTTTCTAGTACTTCTCACATCCTCTAGTTTGTGTCATCTAAACTATCGAGTATATTTTTAAATTTCTCCGTTAATAAAAGTCATTTTCTTTTCCTAAACACTTTCCCTAAGGTTGTTATACCTCATGAGTATCATTTAATTCATGCAAAATAATGGACCCTCCATTCCCTAAATCATCGCAAAAAATAGAAACTTCTAAGCGAGTTTTAGAAGAAAGTTATCCTTAGGAAGCTTAAGGGCTAAACATTACCCCTACTGAAAGTCAAAGGTCAACAAATGAAGAAAGTCAAAGATTCTGCTATCAACCTTCATTCCAAGAAGAGTGGGGCTACTCAATTCAAAGCTTTGAGAGTACAAAAAAAAAACTCTCATGCTTTCATCACCCCCACAACAAAGGTGAAAATTCAAATGCATGAAGGACTCTCCCACAAAGAAGAGGAGTCAAGTGATACCAACAAAAGAAATGAAGATTACTCAACATCCTCTTATAACAAGTGAAGAAGACTTTCAGTATAAAGAAAAATGTTTACCCTTAAGTCATACTAATGATTGGCTTTCTTCTTAAACTTATTTAGAAATTTCTAGATGATGCACGGTTCATTAAAAGGTAGACTAAATTTTCTAGATCTTTGAGCCAAGTAGCATTTCTTGTTGAGTCTAGAGGCTTACTCTTAGCCACTCTCATACACACTCTTGAAATCCAAGCATCAAAATTGGGGCTTCCTAACCTTTCCTCCTCCAGTCAAACTCTACTTCAACTCTTCAATATAATCAAATCTACATTAGGAGCTTTCCTCTTTGCTTCTCACTCTCATCATTAGAGAATACACTTCTCCAAAGAGTCAATGTTTGGATCACCTTTCAAAGATTAGAGTCTGTCTCTCCTTAACTAACTTGAGATCTCATTTCTCTCTCCTCAATAAGATTTTCTCCACTGAGTTCTCTTCGAGTTAACATACTATTTTCAAAAAAAAAAGGAGACGCAAAAGAGATGCCCACTAGATTGAAAACCCGAAAGGGCGGTCTAGGAAAAAACCAGGGTGCGTCACAAAAGAAAAAAAAAAGAGAAGGAAAAATCAAAGGGAGACTATTCTTCAACCTTCTTCATCGAACATCATTTGATCCCCTTCAAATCAAATAAACAAGGAGAGCCTTCTTCGATCATCTTCAAATCAAGAGAGCAGCCTCACAAGCCTGTTCACAAAGTCATCTACCACATTCAAGCAACTTGGGGCTTGAGACATGAAAGAGACCTGGACATAAAGCCATTACGACAGTCGACGGATTTGTAGTCGTTTGCCTCCTAGAGACACGATTCAAGGAAAAATTACGAATGAAGATTCGCAATAGGACTAGATGTGTTCACACAAGGTTACTCATTGAAATTCAGCCTCGCTGACTAGCAACAGATTCTGTATAAACCTGATTTGGTCCCAACTTGTCAAACACAAGTTCACTCATATAGTTCACCCATCTCAAATATATATCCACACAAATGTCCCTACATGTCCATATACCATATACTCATAAATAAACTCACCACCAAAATGACCAGCCGGCCATTTACATGAACAGATGTGAGCACCACCATGTAAGTCCAGTTAAACAACTAAAATCTGGAAAATCTATTTGGAATCTTTATGTGCTAGCAGGTACAGAAAGGTAAGAACCGTTCGGGTCCATCCGAGACCATCATGCATATATCCTTGCATTATAGGAGCCGACAGAACCTCCACCTCAACCGACAACTTCAAAGTCTGTGAGGGCAGCAAACTTCAAGCCCATGACCTCGGCAACACCAGCAAAGTCTGTGACGGCAGCAAACTTCAAGTTCGTAACCTCGGCAATATCAACAAAGTCTGTGACGGCAGCAAACTTCAAGTCTGCGACCTCAGCAACATCAGCAAAGTATGTGACGAAAGTAAACTTCAAGTTCGTGACCTCGGAAACATCAACAAAGTCTGTGACGGCAGCAAACTTCAAGTTTGTGACCTCGACAACGTCAACAAAGTCTGTGACCTCAGCATCAGCAAAGTCTGTAACGGCAGAAATGACAACAAAGTCCGTGACCTCGACAACAATGACAATGTCAGTAACCTCAGGCGGCGCATCATCAACAACAGATATTTTCAGAATTGGGTCAAATCCTTGATTCCTCAGTAGTATGAATTTATCCATGGTTCGAAAGCACTCAAACAACCTCAGCTACGTCAGTAACCTCGAACGACGCACTTCAACACCTTCAACAACTTCAACAACAAACCAAGTATCATCGGAATTGGGTCAAGTCTTTGATTCCTCAGTATGATTTTACCTTTTCAAAAAAAAATCCCTCTTCAATTTTCAAAAATTCTTTTCAAAATACCTAAAATAGTATTTTTAGTGCTTTGGAGTCAAACTACGTTTTGTTCTGATTCTTCAATAGAGATACGTAGGCATCCGTGCGGCACGACCATACCTTTGTTCAGAATAATGTCTTTTCTATCAATGACATGACTTCTTCCATAAGTCTTGTCGCTGAGGGGCTCTGTAGACACCCCATTCTGAACCAATATTTCATGATTATACTACTCTTCATCTCTCTTTTGTGTTTTGATGAAAGCATATTAGTTTCGTCATGTTTCGTAAGTTTCTAACCAACCTCGTTAGTTTTGGACCTAAATGACTAACGGAATAACTGAAGAGAACAAAATGGTCATTTGACTAGTTGTTCCGTGCGGGACATACGTGTCTCGCGCGAGACAACCTGTCATGACCCTAATCTTAGGCACCATTTTAGCACATGTTGAGCACGTGGGGTTGGGGTTGTAGTTTATTAATTATGCCTTTCATGCTACTTGTTGGATTTTATGTGTTTATTTTATGTTTTGACAACTTATGTGATTTTAGGATATTAATGAATTAATTTTAATTATAAAATGACTGAATGAAATAAAAATGAAATGTTGTGGTGAAATTATAAAATTTGAAATTTTAAATGAAAAGATTATAAAATGTTGAGGTGCTTTAGTGTCAAAGTTGATAGTTAGGGTTGTTAGTTATAGTGGTTCAAGCCTTGAGGAGCTAAGGTGTAAATTGTTAATGTTTACCTCATTTTCTCTCCATGGAAAAGTCATTTTAACAACGCTTCATTTTTTCCTCTGTTCTTAAGAAAGGAAAAAAAAAACCAAACCCTAACTCTTTCCTTCCAAAAATTCTAGCAAATTCAATTCCTTTTCATTTTTGAATCCGTTCACGTATTATTGTTCGTGACGTCGAGGGGAGCGTATCTATCCGGAAAAAGAATTACTTATTTTCGAATTATTCTGGTAAGTTATTATGACTTCTTTAAAAAACTTGTTCATTCAATGATTATGGTTGTTATTGATGTTTTATAAATGAGTTTTGGTATTTTTGAAACTATTTTTCTTGAGTTGGAATGGTCATGGAAGGATTTGAAGTGAGACTTGGTAATGGTAGTATTGTTTAGGTTGAAATGGTGATGTAAAGTAAAGGTAATGGTTGAATTATGGGTTAAATGAATGTGCATGGTTAGTTTGCCCAATTTTCTTGATTTGGAAGGTTATAATATGATATTGGTACATAATACTTGGGTTGAAATGAGTATGGGATTGTTTGATATGAGTTATGGTGATGCTTAGTACCTATTTTATGACTTCAAAAACAGAGTAATTTGGTATATGACAAATGGGACTTTGGTTGCTGATGTTTTCAGCTCAAATTCTGAATTCTGGTAAAAGGGCACGAGTCGTGCCCTGTGGCACGAGTCGTCCCTTAAAAATGGAAGAGTCGTGCCTGTGGGGATGACTGTATCTGAGTGGGTGTCAAGGTGGCACGAGTCGTGCCCAGGGGCACGAGTCATGCCCTGCCCTGTCACCTCTAAACCATTTTTCAAGGAATAGAAACCTAATCTACCTAGTATATAATTGAACCCTCTTTGACTATAATTAAAGTACAACACTTTAGCTATCCAATGATGTCTTACTTGGTCAAAATGGATTTGAGGAAGAGGTTTAAATATTATTCGGAAAATGGTTGGCAGGCTTGATTTGCAATTTAACCAAAGTTATTCAAACTTGGTAATTTGATCTTGAACCTTTATAGAGGTTATTAATTGTTATATATTGAACATGTAGGGCTTTTTGGTTATACATTGTGCCCTTACTTGATTACATATCCATGGTTTGTGATTCAAATAGTGTATGAAATGTATGTTGGACTATTGTATTGGTTTAAACATGAGTATGAATACCATGTTGTTATTTTGTTATTCCTTTGGTGGATTTCTTTTAAAGTAACTATTATATGCTTGAATGTGTTTTAATCAGCTGATATTTAGGGGTATAATGGAATATGATCAATTATGGAAATTGTTCTATAATGTGATCGAATTACATTATACCTATGGTTGTCCCCTTCTGTGGCCACAGACTGGGGTTATAGCTTCTATATTGAGCCAAAAGCCTTACATATTGCTAGTATCTTATATGGTTCCCTAAAAAATGGGTCTTATAAGATGTTAATATGCCTAAGAAGTTCATAAATGAGTGGAGTTTTACTCCCAACGTTGTACGACTTATTGTTCAGACGGGAAAGGTAAACCAAGTAACGTAAGGTGTTTACCGCTCTACCAATGTGTTATATGCACTTTGTTATGTGTTGCATCTTACTTGGCATATTGTTGCATTCATAATAGCTTATTGAGATTTATTCTCACCCTTCTCCCTTTAATGTTTTAGATCCCACTGAGACAGGAGGTCCAGGCCAGTAAGGACGGAAAGGAGCTTGGACATGTCTTTTGGGTTGTCTGGGTATGTGTATGTCTTGGTTGAGATTTGTAAATGTATTTTGGTGTATCTCCTTTGTGGAGTTTGTATATAAACAACTTTAGTTAACTTTACATTTGTGATCTTTTGTAACTAAAATAGGTTGTCTATTTTCAACGTTGTTATAACTTTCCTCCAAGTGGAGATGTTTTAAAGTTAGTTTTGTAATGGTAATGTTAAAGTTTGATTTCTTTTCAAGTTAAGTTAAAGTTTTTAAAATTCAGGTGGTTTTTAATAGTAAGGGGACCCTCCCGCTCGGGGCACGAGCTAAGATTCCGGGTCGGGGTCCCCACAGTTGGTATTAGAGCCTGGTTTAGAGTTTAAGGGTAGATGTCTAGCTTAAGGGGGAGTGTGTGATAACTGACGACGAGTGTTTGATGGAGGAATTTGTTCAATGGCGGGAAACGAAGATGATCAGCATAGAGCACCGGAGAATGAGGGTAATGCCGGGGGAGGTGGAAATCCAAATGCGGAGATGATGAACATGTTTAGGGTGTTCTTGCAAAACATGGCAGCTCAAGGTCAAGCACAGCATCATCAGGAAGGTAGACATGGGCATGGATTGGAGAAGTTTGTTAAGATGGCTCCACCAAGCTTTAATGGAGATCCAGATCCGTTGAAGGCGGAAAGGTGGCTTAAAGCTATGAACAAGATATTTGCAGCGATGGAGAGTCCAGATGAAGAAAAAGTGAAGTGTGCTATCTTTAAATTGGAAGGAACCGCCGAGCATTGGTGGCATATCGTGAAGGATAGTTGGGACCGTGACCACACGCCGCAGAAATGGGAGAACTTTACCCGCAAGTTCAGAGATCACTTCATTCTGATGGTTACACGGGACAAGAAGGAGGTCGAATTCTTGAGATTGGAGCAAGGGACGATGACTGTGGCCCAGTATTCTGTGAAGTTTACCGAGTTGGCAAGATATTGTCCTCATCTGGTACCAGAAGAAGAGAGAAGAGTCTACCGCTTCGTGAAAGGGTTGAGATTGGAGTTCAGAAAGCAGCTTCTAACACACGACTTCACCGACTTCCAAGCGGCAGTGAATAGAGCATACCGGATAGAGAATGATATTGAAGAGCATCGGGGTAAATCTGAAGGTGGAAGTGGAAGTAAGCAGAGATTCCAAGGTCAAGGTTACCGACGAGTAGATGGCAAGAAGGTTTTCAGCCCCGGGGGTAGCGAGAGGAGGAAATGTGGCGGCTCTGGCAACTCGTCCGACTTCAAGTCAATTTGGGATCGTATGTGGTTTTTGCAAGAAGATGGGTCATTCGGAGGATAGGTGTTGGAGTAAATAGGGAAAATGCCTTGAGTGTGGAGCAGCAAACCATTTCAGGAGAACTGTCCCAAGCTTATCTTGATCACGTCCTTCGAATAAGGAAGAAGAGAGAGATGGAGATTGAAATCCCTGAGGCAAGCTGGAAACTTTCTAAATCTGTCACCACAACATCAAGGTTATCTATAATCATCTGTGTTGATGAGGCGACCTATCCCTTTCATAACCATGTCATGGTCGAGCCGACACATCCCTCTCTAAACACTTCGGTCGAAACAGATACAGTTATGGTCGACCAAGTCATCATAGGCGAGCTAAGCTTACAGATCGACCAAAACTCGGGGGCCACCACTGGGGAGATCGCAACTAAATTGGATGATATGATTATTGAAGAGGCTCCACACTTGGGGGCCGAGGAAAGACAAAGGGTTCGTGAAGTTATCATCGAGACCCTGCAGTTCAAAGATGGGCCGGGGCTAGAACCTATGGATGAGCTAGAAGAAGTGGTAACTAATCCCTCCTACCCTGATCAAAAATTTCAAATTGGAAGACAGCTGTCAGCTGAAGAAAGAGCAGAAATAGTCAAGCTGCTGAAAGAAAGCACGGATGTCTTTGCTTGGCGAGTAGAAGACATGAGGGGGATCAAGGAGAAGGTCATTGTTCATAGGCTGGAAGTTAATATGACTGTCAAACCTAAGGAACAGAGGCTACGAAGTTTTGCTTGTGACAAAGAAGAGGCAATAAAGCTGGAGGTAAACAAACTTTTGAGTGCAGGTATCATTAAGGAGGCCTCCCATACCACCTTGCTAGCAAACGTGGTGATGGTGAAGAAAGCAAATGGCAAGTGGCGTATGTGTGTCGACTTCACTAACCTCAATTTGGCCTGCCCAAAGGATAGCTACCCACTGCCACGGATCGACAAACTTGTGGATTCTATAGCTGGGAATACTACTCTGAGTTTCCTCGATGCTTATTCAGAATACCATCAGATAAAGGTGCATAAGGATGACGTGGTGAAGATCGCCTTCCAAGCTGCTGGGGGTATATATTGCTACAACATGATGCCATTCGGTCTGAAGAATGCAGGTGCTACCTACCAGAGGAAGGTCAAAAAAGTCTTTACATTCCAAATTGGCCGAAACATGGAGGCCTACGTCAACGATATGGTCATCAAAACAAAGGCCGGACGTCACATGGTCGACCTAAGGGAAACGTCCGCCAATTTGCGGGCAAATGACATGAAGCTCAATCCTAGCAAATGTGTATTTGGGGTAGCATCAGGGAAGTTTCTGGGTTTCATGGTCTCTCAGCGGGGAATTGAAGCCAATCCTGAAAAAATCAAGGCTCTGGTCGACATGAAGGAGCCTACATGTATTAAGGAGATGCAATGACTAAACGGTAGGGTGGTAGCCCAAGGTTGCTTTATTGCCAAGTTAGCAGAGAGGTCTCTCCCCTTCTTCAAATCTTTGAGGGGGACGAATTTTTTTTAGTGGACTGCCGAATGTTCATCATCATTCCAGTAGCTTAAGGAGTATCTTGCCTCTCCTCCATTATTGAGCAGCCCGGTCATGGGAGAATATTTATTCGTGTATCTATCAGTCGGCGACCAAGCTGTGGCCACCGTGCTAGTTCGAGAAGAAGGGGGGCTTCAGAAGTCTGTATATTATGTAAGCAAGGCCCTGTCCGATGTGGAAGGCAGGTATTATAATGCAGAAAAGGTGGCATACGCCTTGGTCATTGCATCCAGGAAGCTGCGAGCTTATTTCTTGGCTCACCCTATTGTAGTGCTAACAAACGCTCCCCTAAGGAAGATCTTACATAAGCCAGAAAGTTCAGGTCGACTACTCAACTGTTCAATAGAGCTAACCGAGTTCGACATTGAGTATAGGCCTCGAAAGGCGTTGAAAGCTCAACCTTTAGCAGACTTCTTGGTCGAGCTTACGTTCACCAAGGAAGATAGCGAAGTAAGAGCTCAGAAGGAAAGTATAAAGGGAAAGGAACTTGCAACTCAGCCCGCAGTAAGATTGCCCAATGATTGCTAGAAGGTTTATTCTGATGGGTCAGCAACCAAAAATGTTAGTGGGGCTGGGATTGTTCTAGTCGAGCCAGAGACAGGCAGGGTTTTTGAGGAAGCACTAAGATTCAAGTTTGAAGCTTCCAACAATCAGGCCGAATATGAAGCCTTGGTCGCAGCTATTGAGTATGCCAAATATTTTGGGGCGACTAAAGTCATGGCCTACTATGATTCTCAGTTGATCGAATCAAGTCAGAGGAGAGTATGTGCTGAACCCTACCCTAGTCAAATACTGCGACCTAGTGAAGGAGTTGGTCAAAGACTTGGAGTTCTGGGAGATACAAAGGGTAGGTCGAGATGATAACGAGTTGGCTGACCTACTCTTAAAGTTGGCCACATCAAACGAGCAGCATGAAGAGCCTATCTCCTACCTAGAGCATCCAACATACGAAAGGGTTTAGATTCAATGCCTGGAAGACACCACTAGAGAATGGATTTACACAAAGTGCTGGATTGAAAAATAAAGGACTACATAGAAAAGAGCGAGCTACCTGCTGATGAGCAAGCAGCCCGAGCTATCAAGAAGAAAGCTCCAAGGTATGTCATACACGGAGATGCTGTTGATGTAATTCCCTAGGCTATGGTTATGTTTGACTTGAACCGTTATGTATCATCTTTATCATTTATTATAGAGCGCGTTTATTCTATTCGTTATATGTTTGCATGTTTATTATATTTAACTGCGTCCCTAGTTGTTGTGAACAACTAGTATAAGTTGGTAATGGATAATCATAGAGATGATTATATGCATGGAGATGCACATTACACTTATGGATACTTGCTAGAGAATAAGTATTGGACTTGACCTACTTATGAGATTTATGACATGGTCTGTTGTCATGATTAAATCTCATGATAGTCGTGTTATTGAATCCTTAGTGGCTGAGATTATCATCGTCTTCCACATGACGAAGATCGTGTTTGATATAGTCTAACACTATCTTTAGTCGGATAGCAATAAGGGCTATGCTAGCACGTTTGGATTCATGTAGGTAAGAATGATAAGTCAAGATGGAATTTGTCCCTCTTATGAAGAGAGATGTTTGCTTGGGCCCCTCGATGAATGATGTTGATAAAATGTGTGGCCACACTCAAGTGATTTGATAGAGATCGAATGCATTTGGATTATCAACATATTCAGAATCGAGAAAGCATTGAACGGAATGAGTTGACATAGACCATGACTCATGTTCAATTGGACATCGTGGACAAAGGGATTATGACATTGGATCTATCAAGGAATCAAGCTTTGATGTTATATTTAATTGGGTGGACATAATGATTTGCTAGAAGTCACTTATGTCTTATAAGGCTGATGTTTCAACTCACTACCAACATAAAATATAATTCCTAAAGGGTCACTGTAGACACCCCATTCTGAACCCATCGGAGCACATTTACAGGAATCTTTCAGGGAGAGAAACCCGTAAATGTGGGGGTTTTGGCTTGAAAAGTCTGGGATCCAAAATATTGAAGGTGTTTAGGTATTTATAGGTGTTAGGGAGGTGTTAAAGATGAGATCAAACACCTTAGGAAGGTTCCAGCCTCTTTCGGGATAAAACTTTATCCATCCGGCCATCCAATGAAGTTTGGATTCTGGAACCTTCCTAAGGTGTTTGATCTCATCTTCAACACCTCCCTAACACCTATAAATACCTGAAGACTTTCAGTATTTTGGATCCCATACTTTTCATGTCAAAACCCCCACATTTACTGGTTTCTCTCCCTGAAAGATTCCTGTAAATCACCCCTAAAATCACCTAAAGTTTGTTTGTCAACCTTGTTGACAAACAAACATCGAAGCTCGAATCAAGGACTGAGGCGAAGCTCTGTCCGAGTCAAGGTTCGACTCTAAACTTGAGTCGAAACTCTATCCAAATTACTTCACGCAAGGTAATCTTCCTTTCCCTTTCTAATTGATTGTTAGAGTGGTATAAATACATTGAATCTAGGATCAGCCTAGAGCCTCCCCAAATCATGGGGATGGTCTCGAAGCAATCAATCCTATATTCCGTTTAACCTTGTTAAGTGGATCTTTATTTTATTTATTATTTAAAATATCTATTTTCTTTGAAAACCTCTCTTTTTTCTACCAAGACCGATCTCTGGATTGGGTGGAATGGGTGCTCCTTGACCTTCCCATTCCATTACCTAAGCCCCGAACCCAAAATCTATTTTCAAATGGTTTTTCTATGTTTCCAAATGAATAATATAGGTGGCGACTCAAAAAGATGTTAAAGAAAATTCACGCATCGCTACAGTGGCGACTCCGCTGGGGATTGTAAATATAAAGAGGCTTAAACTTGTGTCAAAAATAAAAGAGAGGTTTTCAAAAAAAAAAAAAAACAGTAAATAAATTCGATTTATGTGTCCAGGCCAAGCATATCTCGCACGAGACAGCCTGTCACGTGCGAGATATCTTTTCGGCAATCTGGTGTCTTCTGGTTTTCCCTATTCATCTCAAGGTTCAAGACGAGAGTCGAACATGCAAGGGGGATCCCAGAATTCATTATCTGCAGAGTTCCCTCATCTTAAGGCCTCCCTTAAGATGTAGAACTCAAATCCGTTTTTGGTTTAAATAATTGATTGTTATTTATAAACTGCGTGTGATTGAGTTTTTTAAATTAAAGTCCGGTCCATTGGGGATTCGGGAGTTGTAATTGAATTATTCTTCTCTCTCTCTCTCTCTCTCTCTCTCTCTCATTATTTGGAACTACGACGACCCGAGTCTTCCTAAATTGGGAGAAACGTAGGCAACCACTTGGTGCGGCCACTATCTGTTTTTCTTTTATTTCAAAAACAAAAAATCTCTATTTTTTCTATCACCTAGATGGACTATCACACACGCGCACTCATATTATATCTGCCATTGCACTACATACCCCAATTAACTCAGGACCCGCACTAAGGACGGATGACGGTAACCACCTAGTCCCCGGTCTCTCCGAAGTTGGATCATCCCACTCCGCGTATTCAATCCATCTAGATTCTTAAATCGCGGGGAGCCTAGCCTTCTAGCCCTGCATCGCCACATATCATGTAGTATATTTTCTAGGAACACTCCTTGACCGGTCGGTTTGACTCGGTGATCTTTTCATGTTTTTGACCAAAATAAAACCATGTAAAATTGACAATAAAGAAGGACTCGGAATAGTCCCTTCGGAAAAAGAAAAAGTCCCTTCGGAATGTTCCTTTCGGAAGTCCCTTTAAAAAGAAAAAAAAATCCTTCAAAACAATCTTACATGGCTTTGTTTTACAAAAATCGGACTGATTACTTAGTCGTTAGGTTCTGATAAAAGCCTTAGAAACCCCTCAAAACGGATTCTCCGTTCCGACCAAAAATTAGGTCTAATAAAAATCGACTTTCCGTGTGATTGTCTTGTGCGTGACTGCTTGTCTCGCGCGAGATAATGCCCCTGTTTGCTGTGTTGTGAATGTGGTGCCCAAGATAGCGCCTCTCTTTATTATTTTTTATTTTTGTTTTTGGAACCACTTTCTCGTGTAAGGGGATCACCGCCTCACATCAGTTTGGAAACATCCTGTTTAAATTGAAAAACGGAGTCGCCACGCCATTTTGATTTCTTCAAAACTTTGAAAAAAAGGATTTGGGTCCGGAGATTAAGTTCCCCTTTGGGAAGAACGGATCGTCGTTCACCCAAAGAGCCTTGCCGGAGCAAGTCTTCCAAGATCCGCTTTTCATGCTTGCCTATGTGTTTTCGTGTGTGGGATGTGTGTTTTGAAAAGAAGGGAATGTACCAAGTGGTCTTCCGGACGTATAAACCATATGTTGGTTATCGCTCGGGATTCCTTGGATTTTTATGTGTTAGGGACTTTGGTCCCGTTCTCATCTTGGACTTATGATCATCATGATGAGACCTTGGATCACATGTGATCAAGATAGGGACACCGCTTTTATAGTCCGAGGATGAGACTCTTTAGAAAGGAATGACCTTTGCCCATCAATCCTACATCTTGAGACGATTTGAGCTCTTTTGGGACATTTATGCTCGTCTCAAGTGATGATCGGAGATATGTGGCTCAAGTTCATCCTTTTCTAAAGGAGAATCCGTCTATGGCATCTTAAAGTGGAGGAAATGATGTAAAGATAGGACCTTTACACCATTACGCTCCAAGAGATGCTCCAAGTACCAAAGGGGAATAGGGGAGGGGTATAAAGATTGGATCTTTATACTCATCCTATGCCTTTTTGTGCCTTATGAAGGTCACTAGGCAATCCTAGAAGAGAGATCCAACTATGAGGGACATGGGGAATGCATTTTAAGCTAAAGATGACATTTTTATGCAAGCATATGTAATGAACATGATGCAAGCTAAAACTAGGAATGAAAAGGAAGGACCTTTATGGCTTCCTATGTCCTTTATGAACCTTTTAGGTGGACAATCCTTGGAAGAAAGGTCTATGGGAAGGGGGGATAACATGCATGCATAAAGATGACATTTTTATATATAAAAATGACATTTTTACATGCAAAGAATGCTATTTTCACATCACCATGTGAGAGATCCACCCTAGAACAAGCCTTTTGAGGTCTTATTGTTCATCCTTGGGTTGGATCTTCCATGGATCCTATGTGATAGGGGAATGGGGTATATATGATTTACATGCCTAAAGATGTGATCTTTAATGACAATATATCAAATACCAAGCAAAGAGATGACAATATGTAAAGCAAGGAGCAATATAGCAAGTAATGACAAGTATATTTCAAGAAAAAGGGGAGGAGAGGTTACCAATGGTGGTGTCCCTCTATCTCCTTGAAGTTTGCCTAGGGAAGGACCAACTTTGGAAGGGTTTTGAAGAGGGGGGAGGTGGTTTTGGTTTCTCTCAGCTCTCTGGAAACTCGTGTAGGAATTTTGGCAGAGTAACCATGCTAAAAACTGTATGTCAAAATGGGTAGAGGAGGCCTCTATTTATAGGCAGTCTGGTGATGGCTAATGAAGCTGTGCGGCTGTAACCCCAAGGCTAATGAGGCCGTGCGGTCTTATCCAGAGGTGACTCAGCTTATTTCTAGAACCATGCAAGGTGGCCTTCTAGAAGGGCTTTTCCAGCGAAGGACTACGTGTAATTTTAATTTCTAGCAAGTCCTTCACCCCTTGGAAGGTTTCGGAAAGTTCCCAAATTGCCCCTGAACTTTAGGAAAGTCCGGAAAATTGCCGGGAAACTTTACCAGAAGGCATGAGCCAGATTTGGGTACTTACATGTGTTTAAGTCCGAACCACTTAAGCCTGCATCCGACTCGTTGGGGCAAGATTTGATCCTGACACCATCTCTGCGTCTCTTCTGTCAGTTTTCCGAAGCTACTCAACCTCAAGACTCCCAACACAATGTCCGGCATCAACGAAATTCCGGGTGACGAAACTTTGTCCGAAAACAACCACAAACTTCTGGAAGAAGCCAATGATCGCCTAGATGTGCAAGCTACCCAAATCCACACTCTCGTGGAAGAAATCCAAGAGCTTAGGGCAACACTAGCAAATAAAGAAAAGAAGAAGAAAAATGATTCTTCCTCCGAAGAAGAGGAATCATACACCAAAAAGGACAAGGGTCGTCGCCAAAGAAAAAGCAAGAAAAAGAAGTACGAGCCTAGCTCGTCATCTTCCTCCTCTGACAACGAGAGCTACACATCCAAGAAATAAAGCAAAGGGGAAAGCAAGAACGAACCCCTCACCATGACAATGTTAGAAAAGAAGCTTGCATCCCTCGATGTGAGTAAGGGAGCCTCGCTCTCTATTGATTATGACACCCTTCGTCAGTCCATGTCCAAGCTTCCTAGAAAATACAAAACACCCGACATTGCAAAATTCAATGGCACAACCTGTCCCAAATCACATTTAGAGACCAATTCTTGGGCCATGCTACCTATGGGTGTTGATGACAACCTGCTAGCTCAATGCTTTCCACAAACTCTCGATAGTGCTGCTAGAGATTGGTACATGACTCTTCCACTCTCTACAAGGCTCGATTGGCCACTCGCTAGTCGTACCTTCCAAAAGCAATATGAGGACAACTCCACTTACCGCACCACTAGAAAGGATCTCGAACAAACCAAGCAACTTCCGAACGAATCCTTCACAGACTTCGTCAAAAGATGGAGGACCAAACTGACTGAAATCGTTGATAGGCCAAGCCTAGACGAACAAATCCACATCCTCATACAATATCTTCGGGAAGAATATCAAGACAAACTTGCAGGCAACTACTTTCCTAGCTTCGCCGAACTCCACAAATTGGGCATACGGTTAGATGACCTCATCAAGCAAAAAAGGGAAGCCAAGAAAGAAAGCGAGTTCCGTTACAACAAAAGTTCCTCTTCCTCCTCCAACCCTAAAGACACTTCTGTCAATGCTATTGTCTTCAATCATCCCAGAAATGGTAAGTACTCTGCGGTACCTCCACCACAAAAGAAGAAAAGGGATAGGCATTACGACAAGCTTGAAGGGATAACTCAAGAAGAACTCCTTGAGGTGCTTGCCAAGAATGGAAAAATCAAACCAAGAGAAGGTGGACCTCCAAAGAAAGATATTCCTGCTAATCATGCTCATCATCTCTTCTGCAAGTACCACAACTTCACCGGCCATGACACCGACTCATGTTTCTACTTGAAAGACGTCATCCAAGACATGTTCGATGACAAAGAGATATGACTTCCTAATGTTGTTACTAATCCTTTACCAAACAACGAAGTCAATTTGATAGAAATAGAAAGTAGCTTCAAGGATCCTACTCGTCTAGCCACAACTGTGGACGAGAGCCCTTTTGAATTTAATAAATCTTCTTTCTGTTATATGATGTCTTGGGATGAAATCTTA
This sequence comes from Adenophora triphylla var. japonica, assembly GCA_022495995.1. NCBI lineage: Eukaryota > Viridiplantae > Streptophyta > Magnoliopsida > Asterales > Campanulaceae > Adenophora > Adenophora triphylla. The sequence goes on from JAFEMH010001330.1 coordinate 477,333, forward strand.
GAACAAAAGGAAAAAGGGTCTAAAACAGTCAATCTCCTCACACAATCCGGTCGACTGATCATCAACAAAGATCCAAGGGACAAAAATCCCCCTAAACAAGCAAAAGCTCCATTATCAAGCGAACCAGACGATCCTCTCTTATCCCAGCTAAAGAAGACACAAGCAAACATCTCAGTTTGGGATCTTATAGGAGCATCCCACAAGCATCGTGAAATGCTAAAAAAGGCCTTGGCTCAAATGACCATTTCCTCAGAAGCAACACCCGAAGAGATTACTCAAATAATCGGCCAAGTACAATTTGGCAACGTCATCACTTTCACCGACTTGGACCTCCCATCATATGGGAACAACCATCATGAGGCCCTATACATAACTGCTAAGGTGAATGGATACCAAATGCCACACATTTTGGTCGACAATGGTTCTGAAATCAATGTCCTTCCAAAGAAAGCCTTATCATCATTAAGCCTCACCCACAAAGACCTTAAGCCAACAGGGCACACTGTACGAGGCTACGATTGTACTGCTAGAACCGCTTTAGGATCAGTCGTGATACCTATAGAAATGGGGCAAGTCACAATGAGCATCGAATTTCAAGTCATCGACATCCCGACATCCTTCAACTTGCTGCTTGGCCGCCCTTGGCTACATGACTTAGGGGGTGTACCTTCCTCCCAGCACCAGTGCATCAAGTTCAGACACAACAATACAATAGTCACCATACACGGAGAAATGGTTACTGCTAGCCCTATCCTCGAGGTACAACACAACACTTCTGACTACTTGTTTAGTGGCTTTGAAATCGAGAAAGAAAGCACCATGAATGTCATAGAAACTTGCAACGAAAATGACTACTCCAAAGCACTTCGGTTTTTCGGAAACCTTCCTGTTTGGAGAATGATGTAAGCAAAAGGGTACTTTCCTGGTTTGGGACTTGGGAAACACTTTCAAGGGACAACGGAACCACCACCGGTTCCCCCACCACACACGAATCATGGCCTAGGATACATCATTTCCATCCACGATGGAGATGACGAAGAAGAGTGGGACTTCACTCAAGTCAAGTGGGAAGTAACCACGTAAAAAGGCCTCAATGACCCAAAGGTCAAAAACTGCAACCTCGAGCCATATCGAAAGACACTCAATGGCTACTTTGTCCGGGAAGGGGAAAGCATCCCATACTTTATCTTTTCAGAACCATGGACTGATGATAAAGGAAAACGCCAACCGGGCTTTGAAATCTTCAGCGACTGCGATGCTTCACCAGGTGAAACAGAACCTGTCCCACTAATCCCTAAAGATTTGTGGGGCACGAAGGCAGAAATGACCAGCAAATGGGACTTTGTGTTGGGAGAAGATATGCTGCGATAGTTTGAAGACCTGTGCCGGTTAGAAGACAGCCAGATCCATGCAATCTCCAAGGGGGATGCCCCAACTACTGATTACACGAAATTGATACAGAAATGTGATGAGCCAATTCTAATCTGGCACATCACCGGAGGACCAGTTGTTGACGAGGACTTCATGATCAAAGAGCTTGGTTGTACTCCCCATCCCCACAGGAAGATAGGCCCTGTAACTTTCACTTTAGAATCAGGCTCCACCTCTGATGAACTCACTCAAGAGGAAATCGAGGCGGTGGCCGAACATGTATTCCCTTACTTCCTTAATGAAAACTTTGATCTTTTCGAGTACCCTGAGATTGCTAACATCGTGAATGATGAATTAACTAATAATAATCACTATAACGAATAGGTTAATAATGAATCATACGAAGAGATAGACCAAGAAAATGAACAAATTTTAAAAGAATTAGCAAAGCAAGTAGGTCGTTGTGGAAAGAATGGCCCCGTTAACAATGAGAAAATGCAAACGGTTAATCTCGGGACAACGGAAGACCCCAGAGAAACAATGATCGGCAGCTTCTTTAAGGGGGAAGACAGAGAAACCTTGACGCAGCTCCTCAGAGAATATGTCGACGTTTTTGCTTGGTCCTACAAAGATATGCCTGGGTTAAATCAGTCGATTGTAGAACACAAAATACCGTTGCTACCCAACGCCAAGCCAGTCAAACAGAAACTGCGCAAAATCAAGCCCGAATGGTCAATGCAAGTGAAAGAAGAGATCATGAAACTCTTGAACGTAGGGTTTATCAAAGTGATCGAGTATCCAGAATGGCTAGCAAACATGGTACAAGTAGCCAAGTCAAACGGGAAAATACGAGTCTGTGTAGATTTCAGAGACTTGAACAAGGCATCCCCTAAAGATGACTTTTCACTACCAAACATAAACATGTTGGTCGACGCCACAGCAGCATACGAAGTCCGCTCATTCATCGATGGCTTCGCAGGGTATAACTAAATCCTCATGGTAGAGGAGGATCAGCACAAAACGGCATTCACCACACCTTGGGGGACGTTCTGTAATACGGTCATGCCGTTTGGTCTCAAGAACGCTGGGGCTACTTACCAAAGGGCAGTCACGACACTATTCCATGACATGATCCATAAGGAAATAGAGGTATACGTGGACGACATGATTATCCACTCAAAAGGGACAGATGGTCAGCACATCAGAGATCTCAAAAAATTCTTCAATCGACTGAGACAACACAAGATGAGGCTCAACCCCGCAAAATGCTCATTCGGAGTGGTCAAAGGGAAAGTCTTAGGGTACATGGTCACCGAACGTGGCATAGAAGTAGACCCCGCCAAGATAAAGGCCATCATAGACATGCCTCCACCCAGAACACAGAAAGAAGTAAAGGGATTCATGGGCAGACTCCAATACATCAGTCGATTCATCAATCAAATGACTACAATGTGCGATCCTATCTTCAAGCTACTTAAGAAAAATGTACCTCAAGAATGGACCGAGGAATGTCAAGAAGCATTCGAGGAAGTTAAGCACTACTTAACTTCCCCACCCATCCTGGTTCCACCGCACAAGGAAAAGCCCTTAAAGCTATACCTCACGGTTACTGACAACGCGCTAGGAGCTATGCTCGCTCAAGAACAGTCTGCTTCACACACAGAGAATGCCATCTACTTTGTCAGCCGCAGATTCCAAGGCAGTGAAATCAACTATTCTCCACTTGACAAATCTTGCGCTGCTCTTGTCTGGGTATCACAAAGGCTAAAGCACTATATGGAAGCCTTCCCGATTTGTCTCATCGCAAGAATGGATCCTTTGAAGTACATCATAGACAAATCAAATTTGTCTTCGAGACTGGCTAAATGGTATTTCATGCTCGCGGGATATGATATCACTTATGTTACTCAGAAATCCATCAGGGGTAGTGTATTCGCAGATCAGTTGGCCGAATTTCCTTGCGACGAAGTGAAGGGGGAAGACCCGCGATTCCCTGATGAAGACATCATGAGCATAGAAGATGAAACGTGATTCCCTGATGAAGACATCATGAGCATAGAAGACGAAACGCGATTCCCTGATGAAGACATCATGAGCATAGAAGACGAAAATAAGTGGCATTTATTTTTTTGATGGCGCAGCCAACAAGAAAGGGTCGGCATCGGAATGTTGTTAGTAGATCCCGACGACATCTACACTCCACTAGCAATACGTCTTGACTTTGACGCCACCAATAACACCGCAGAATATGAAGCTTGCATAGCGGGGCTCGAGGCAGCCCTAGAGCGCAATGGGATTGAACTTGAGGTATTTGGGGACTCCCAGTTGATCATCAATCAAACACTGAAGAAGTGGAGGATCCAAGATCTAACCCTTCAAAGATACAATGCCCACCTCCAAGAGTTGGTGCAACAATTTCAGGATATCTCCTTCCACTATCTTCCTAGAGACAAAAACCGATTTGCTGACGCATTGGCTACACTTGCCTCCCTGGTTGAAATCCCTGCAGGCAAAGCAGTCAAACCCTTCGAAATAACCCGGCGTGCAACTTCTACCTACTACGCCGTTATAGATCTCCATGACTGCAAAGACAAATGGTCATCCGAATGTGCCACCATTGAGGACACCGAAAAGAAACCGTGGTACCATGACATTTGGCATTTCATCCTAGATGGAGCCATCCAGCTTGAGACCGACCAGAAGACTCAGATCGCCCTTAAAAGGCTGGTAGCTAACTATGTCATCATTGCTGGCCATCTATTCAAAAAATACTCCCAAGGAAACCTCCTTTGTGCCACCGAAGAAGAGGCCCAAGAAATAATGGACCATGTTCATCAAGGTATATGTGGAACTCACATGAGCGAAAATATGCTTGCCAAAAAGATCATCAGACAAGGGTACTTTTGACTAATCATGAAAGCCGATTGTACCAGAATGGTCAAGAAATGCCATAAGTGGTAGATAGAGGTAGCTAAAGTTTGGGAAACTTGAGCGTACTTCACCATCCGTGAGATAGAGGTAGCTAAAGTTTGAAGAACTTGAGCGTACTTCACCATCTGTGAGATAAAGGTAGCTAAAGTTTGGGAAACTTGAGCCTACTTCACCATCTGTGAGATAGAGGTAGCTAAAGTTGGAAAACTTGAGCATACTACACTATCTGTGAGATAGAGGTAGCTAAAGTTTGAAGAACTTGAGCGTACTTCACCATCTGTGAGATAGAGATAGCTAAAGTTTGAGTTTTGACAATTCGGAGGCTGTCACCTAGCGTTTATCCCGTTATAACGGAAGCAACGGAGGCGACTCGGGAGGAAAGTTTATTCTTCTTGGAGATAACGGATGTCCTTTGGAAACAGCGTTATTCTGGTTAAGAAATAACGGGAGTTATATGCCTAAGTGGAAAGTCCAGGGGCAAAGATGTAATTTCTGCTCAGAGCAAATGAGGTCGCCCGGCATGAGATGAGGGCAAAAGAGGCCGTTCGGCTAGAAATTTAATTTTACCAGATTATTTAAACTGAATTTGAACGGGCAAACAGCATTGCTATTTTGCTTGTGCCGAGGAAGAGGGAGAGAGAAGAGAGAGAATTTTCAAAAACTTTTCAATTCTCTTGCTTTCTTGGCTTAGGATGGATCCGGAAGGGAACATAGTACCTAGGCAAGCTCGAAGAAACATATCAGAAGCCGCTAGGAGGAGGAGGAGGGAGCTCGTTCGAACGGAGAGGAAGTATGACTTCAACACGCCTCCATCTGAGCTTTATCCCGGTAGGGGAGAACACAAATCTACAAAACCTCAATCTATTGGGGTAAGCATTCTTGATTTGCTTGATTCCGTGATTTTGATTGAATTTTGATTAATTTAGGGCTTGACCCAATTTTTAGGAATTTTTTCGAATTTTCTTATGAATCTTGTTGATGATTTTGGAATTTTGATGATTGACCTATGAGGCTAAGGAGATAAATGAACATGCATGTGTGATTTATTTGAAAAATAATGAGAATGACCCATTTTTTCGAAAATAAATTAAGAAAAATAATGCCTAAAATGTGACGGAGTTTTTGCATGTGCTAGAACTAGGTCAATCCTTGATCATGGATGAGAAAACGGGATTTTGGACGATGAAAAGGATTCATGCATGCCATTTTTTGAAAAATTAATGCTTATGTGCAAAGAATTTTGTAAAAATCAGAATTTCGTGCTTAGGAGAGCAATGTTCTTGACACGACGTGTTTCAAATGATGAAAGACACGTTTTCTAGGCAAAAGATGCTAGAAATCTTTTATGAATGCTTTTCTTTGAAAATATGTGCACTTTTGAATATATGCATGCTTTTGAGATGAGATGAAGGACTGACACGTTTTTTTATTGTGTTTTCCTACAGGAGAACAAGTCGAGGGGACCTTCTGAGGTAGCTGTGAAGCTATGGGACAGAATGCCTAACTTTGAGAAAGATGGGGTGAACCCCAAGCAGTTGGTAATGGCTACAGGCCTTGACCTGTTTATTGACGCTATTGGGAGAGGTATCCATGTGACCTCTAAGAGCAAGGGGCTAGTCCAGGCCCTCTCAGAGTTCTGGTGGGACACCACCCACATCTTTATCTCAGTTGGGGGGAGATTACGGTGACGCCAGCCGACTTCACTGCTATCACTGGCTTGCAGTTCACTAGGAGGCCTGTGACTTGGAGAGACCACATTACTGCAGAGGAGTTCAGGGCTCTGGTTGGGTTTGACCTCCTTCCTAAGGGACTCGGGATGGAGACGAGGTATATGGAGGTGGCGGTCCAAGAATGCATGCAGGGGTTTGCTGCCAACTAGGTGACCGCCCACCAGCTCGCGAGAGCTTTCTTGTGGTTGATGCTGTCGATTACTATCTTTGTGAACTCTGGGACGCTGGCTATGGTTTGTCTGCTTGACTCTTTGGAGAATCTGGATGAGGTTGGGGCGGTCTCTTGGGGTGAGGCCGAATTGGCGGAGCTTTATTTCTCTCTGGATATGTACAAATTTAACAAGGTCAGCTTCTATGGACTGCTTCTCTTTTGCTCTTGAGGTAGTCTCGCCTTCTTTTCTCTCTTTTATCTTTCTGTCTTGGGACTTTATGAGAGAAATGACCCTTTTGTTTTGAACATGCAGGTTTGGTTTTGTGAGGTGATTGGGTTCTTTCCCTGGAACCAGCAGAGTGATCCGGAGATCTTCCCGGCCATGATTCGTTGGAGGGGAGATGCGAGAGACAAGTTTACCGGGAAGGCCCGAATCACTCTTGACTACAAGATGGTGAGACCGATCATCAGCAGGGATGGACATGAGGGAGTAGACTTCTACCCTTAGGGGAGGTACCTGGAGGTTTTGCTAGGGGATGCCGTGGAGGCAACTAGGCAGAGGAGGTGGTTGATAGGCCTGACATGTGATGTTATTTACTTGGGGGACCGCTTCTCTAGGCAGTATGGCTATGTCCCTCCTTTGGACGCCATCACACCTCACGATCCTCCACCGTGTATGCTACAGCCCAGAGACTGGTCAGAGGATGAGATTGCGAGGTATCAGGCTGGCGTGGCGGCCGAGGAGTATTTTGACTTTGCTACCCCGTATGCCACCTTTGTGGAGCAGCGGTTGAGGACGCCACAGAAGCTAGTGAAGCTGGCCGTCACTCAGAGTTACGGGGAAGCTGAGCCTACTGACCCGCCTATGCCTCCTGCTCATCTCTCCTACGTGGTGAACGGGGTACTGAGGAGGTTCAAGATACCTGTTCCTGACACGAGGGAGCCCCATTATACTTTGCCGCCTGACAGCACTGTAAGTACCTCTAGGGTCTTTTCCCTTTTTGGATTTCTTTGCTTTCTGCAATTCTGAGATTTTCCTGAGATTTTCTGAGTTTTTCTTCTCTTTTCTCTCAGGTTCCTGCTCGCTCATACGACTTGGTACGGCAGAACAAGGGCTGAAAGGATATGTGTCGGTCCCTTCTAAGGAAGTTAGCTTGTGCTTCCCGGGTTGGGGCAAATGTGCAGGAGCCCGTGCGCAAAAGAAGGCACGTTGGGAGCACAACATCTGCCTCATCGGCCTCAGAGTATTCTACCAGCGCCATGCCTCGGGGACAGGGACCCAACACCGGCATCCTGGAGCAGCTAGCAGAGTATGAGCATGTGAATGTCAACCTCTCTGATGTGAGTGACGCCGAGGACTTGATGAAGGATCCTAGCTTCTACGAGATAAGCAGCGACAAGGAGTCGGAGGCTTAGGATTCCTTAGGATTGATCTAGGAGCAAGAAAACAGACAATGAACACTTTTTTATGCACAATTTATCTATTTTTCATTTTATTTGGGCGCCGATGGGGCAAAAACAATGTATTACTCTTTTATTTTCTTTTCTAATTTATGCTTTATGAATTTGCATATTACTTGAGCCTCGGGGCAGTTTTTTGGCTTGGAAATGGGGCTGAAACTGGGCCAAAATGGTTTGTGATGGCATATAATTGCATGGATGGTATTTGGATATGTTTTTGTACAGGTTTCATTGAGAAAGTGGGGTGAGAACTCCACTTGGGCAGCAGCTAGAGCTGCTGCAGATTTTTTTCTGCAGCAGGCAAAAGAGGCCGTCCGGCCAGGTACTGGGGCTAAAGAAGCCGTGCGGCTGGAAGTTCTGTCTGGACTGGTTTTTTTCCAAATAAAATCAAGGCTTGGCCTTTTCATTTCATTTTCATCCTAGACTTGTCCCAACTAATCCCAGAGCATATTTTTGGCCAAAAGTCATCAACTTTGATCACTGTCAATGGAGAAACCAATCAGATTGCAAAAGGGGAAAAGAGACCGTTTTCTGTCCGATCTTCAATCTTGGATGAGGCATAACTTTCAATCCAACAAGAGGCTGTTCGATAACACCTTCAAGGTCAAATCTTTATGGCATTTGAAGGATCTCCCGCCCGATTGGGACCTTTTGAAAGCCGCAGCGAGGTTTTGGGACGTCCGGAGACATGTTTACTGCTTTTCTTACAATGAGCTCGTCCCAACCTATGAAGACTTCCGAGCATTAATTGGGGGTCCGGAAATTGAGGCCGTGTCGATTCCTCTGATCGAAGACGTGGCGGTGGTAGTAAAGTTGGCATCTTTTCTGCAAATCTCTCTGGGAGAGGCTGAGGGGATGATGGTAGCCCCTGACAGGATTGACCTTTCTGATATCCCGGGCAGGTTTGAGTCTCTGGATAAGGCTACGACCATTGTGGCTATGGATGCCTTTATCCTTTGCGTGTTCTCATCTTTATTCACCGCTGAGTCTGTAGGGATCTGCCATGGTGGTCTTTTGGACATGGTCAGGGATTGTAGGGCTGGGAAGGATATTATTCCACTGGTTTTGGGTGAGACTCTGCATGGTATTGACAGGATGGCTAGGGGAGACCATTTCATGAGGTCAGGGAGTTCGGCGGTGCTGACTTTATGGCTGCAGGAGAGGCTTGGGGCTTTGCCGGGGGCTTCGCCTACTCAGTGCCCTTGGGTTATTTCTCAGAGGGGTGCACCTAGGCAACAGGACCAGGGTAGCTGGGAGCTAATGATGGCTAGGTTATCCACTTCGGATATTCGCTGGTGGGTGCCTCATTGGAGGTTGCAGACCCGGAGGACATTTCAGGAGTCCTATGTAGTGAGGGTTCCAGGGCTTTCTTGGTCATCCTTCTACATACCATGCTTGGTATCCAGGCAATTCGGGGCATTACAGGAGCCGTTGGGCGATTGGGAGGACATCCGTACCATGGAGGTGGTGCCTTTGGACATGAGGGATCCAGCCAGCTTCTCATTTTTCTCGAGGGCTTGGGCATATACTGATTTCCCACCCAGGGCCATTCTCAAGAGTAGGAAGAGTACCATCTTGACCATGGCCTACTTGGACTGGTACGAGAGGGAGATGGGAGCGACTCAGGTCGTTTTAGGAGAGAGACGTCAGACTTTATTGGGGGTTGACTGTGACTCGAGTAGGACTCTGAGGGAGACTGAAGCCAAGGCGAGTCGCCACAACCAGTCGGGTGACCTTATCAGGGATATGGAGGCTCGGTATGAGAGGCTTATGGAAGTCGCTCCCTTGACTGAGACTCAGAGGGAGGAAGTGCGGACTCGTGCTCGGGTCGAGGTAAAGGGAAGAAGACCAAAGAAGACTCAGTGAATGACAACTGATAGGTCTTTTCTTAGGATTTCCTTATTGCCATTTGCAAACACAGTAGTTTATTAGGCATTTTATTGTATTTTAGATCTTTGTAGCAGGTTAGCAGAGCAAAGAGTAGACCGTACTTGAACTCATCAAGGAGTTTTTAACTTGTACTTAACAAGAGATATTATCTTAGAAATTATAAGACACATTTCATGGAAACTTTATTGTCTTATTTATTGTTTAGACCGAACCATTGCTGGCTGCCTACGTTCCCCTTTTACAAGAAAGACTAAGGGGCTCAGGTCTTCGTAGTTCATTCTGGTGAACTATCGGGATTTTTGTTCTTTTGGTCTTTTTTTTTTTTTTTTATGTGCAGCCCTGTTTTTTGCCTAGACCGCCCTTTTCGAATTTTCAGCCTAGCTGGGCATTACTCTTTTTTGCACTAAGATTTTTTTTCTCTTTTTTTTTTATATGTGCAACCCTGTTTTTTGCCTAGACCGCCCTTTTTGGGTTTTTTAGCCTAGCTGGGTATTACTCTTTTTGCACTAAGATTTTATTTTTTATGTGCAACCCTGTCTTTTGCCTAGACCGCCCCTTTTTTTTGGGTTTTTCAGCCTAGCTGGGTATTACTCTTTTTGCACTAGGTATATTTTTTTTCTTTTTTTTAATTATTTTTATTATTTTTATTATTTTTTTTCTTTTTTTTTTTAGACATAGTACCCAACGAGCTTATCGCCGTTGACCTGGGTGGACAAAGGGATTGCCGTCCAGGTCTGCAAGCTTCATTGCTCCTCCCGATAGTATCTTCTGCACCACATACGGGCCGATCCAAAGGGGTTCCGACTTTCCCAGGGGGTTGTCTCTGGTAGGGGGCTTCACCTTCAACACTAAGTCACCTCTTTGATGTCCCTGTCCTTGACTTTCTTGTCGAATGCCCTGGCCATTCGCCTCTGGTAGGCTCGGGTGTGCTCCATGGCTTTTAACCTTCTTTCGTCGAGCAAGGCCATTTCATCGTGCCGGCTGCGCAGCCATTCTACCTCATTGACACTGTTTTCCAGGAGGACCCTTAGTGACGGGATTTCTAACTCCACTAGCAACACTGCCTCCATCCCGTAGGTTAGGGCAAAGGGAGTTTCTCCCGTGGCTGTTCTAACGGATGTTCTGTAGTCCCAAAGTGCTAGGTGCAGCTTTTCAGGCCAGTCACGACCATGGGTGGCCATTTTCCGGATAATCCGCTCGAGCGTCTTATTGGCAGCTTCTACGGCTCCGTTAGTCTGAGGTCTGTATGGGGATGACTTGTGGCGAGTGATTCTGAATTCTGACAGCAATCTATCGCAGTCCCCTTCAAAGTACGACCCGTTATCTGAAATGACCTCATTGGGCACCCCATATCTGCATATAATGTTTTCCTTGATGAATTGGGCCACTTTTCTGGAAGTGAGAACCTTGTAGGACTTGGCCTCTACCCACTTGGTGAAGTAATCAATTGCCACTAACACAAATTCGTGCCCATTACTTCCTGCCGGGGCTATCTTCCCTATTACGTCAATACCCCAAGTTGCAAACGACCAAGGAGTCGTCATGCAGTACAGGTCATGAGGCGGGAGATGGTTGAGGTTGGCAAACCTTTGGCATTTGTCGCACTGTCGGACATGCTGTACACATTCTGTTTCCATGGAAATCCAGTAGTAACCCATTCTGAGGATCACTTGCATCAATGCTCTGGCATTCATATGAGGACCGCAGGGACCATTGTGGACTTCGGTCATCAATTCTCTGGCCCTTTCTTGGGTGACACACAGGAGGAGTGGTTCCTGGTACCGTTTCTTGTACAGGTCGCCCCCTAGGATGACATAATGGGAGGCCAACCATTTTAGGGCTTGCAAGCTCTTGGCCTTGATGCCTTCCCTTGGTCTACCTTCTTCGTCTCTGAAAGCTGATTCCCCATCCTTGAGGAACTGGTAAATCTGACTGTACCAGGGTTCCTTGACAGGCTCGGGTCCCAAGTCTACCTCACAACAGAAAGCCGGGGCTTCTCTTCTACCCACTCTGAAGGGTTTTATGGCCTTTCCCTCGGGGATCTCTACCAGTGAGGCTAGAGTAGCTAAGGCATCTGCGAACCTGTTCTTATCCCTTGGCAGGTAATGGAAGGTCACTTCTCTGAATTGCTCAGTCAACTCTTCCATGTAGGCATGATACCTCTAAAGATTAGGGTCCATAGTCTTCCACTTGTTGGAGACCTGGTTGATGATCAGGGCTGAGTCTCCATAGACCTTAAGCTCTTTGACATTCCTTTCTAAGGCAGCTTCCAAACCAGCAATGCAAGCTTCATACTCGACAACATTGTTCGTGGCAGGGAAGTTTAATTTGAGGGCTATTGGCATGTACTCATCTTTTGGATCGACCAGTAGCATTCCTACGCCGTTTCCTCTCTTATTAGCAGCTCCGTCAAAGAATAGCTGCCATCGGTTCTCAGGCTCAACTACGAAGATCCCTTCATCTTGGAATTGGGGCTCAGGCCCGCGGTCCTCATTACTAGGGAAGTTTGCCAGATGGTCTGACAGAGCTTGACCCTTAAGTGATCGAGTATCCGGAATGGCTAGCAAACACGGTACAAGTAGCCAAGTCGAACGGGAAAATACGAGTCTGTGTAGATTTCAGAGACTTGAACAAGGCATCCCCTAAAGATGACTTTCCACTACCAAACATAGACATGTTGGTCGACGCCACAGCAGCATACGAAGTATGCTCATTCGTCAATAGCTTCGCAGGGTATAACCAAATCCTCATGGCAGAGGAGGATCAGCACAAAATGGCATTCACCACACCTTGGGGGACGTTCTGTTATACGGTCATGCCGTTTGGTCTCAAGAACACTGGCGCTACTTACCAAAGGGCAGTCACGACACTATTCCATGGCATGATCCATAAGGAAATAGAGGTATACATGGACGACATGATTATCCACTCAAAAGGGACAGATGGTCAGCACTTCAGAGATCTCAAAAAATTCTTCAATCGACTGAGACAACACAAGATGAGGCTCAACCCCGCAAAATGCTCATTCGGAGTGGTCAAAGGGAAAGTCTTAGGGTACATGGTCAGCGAACGTGGCATAGAAGCAGACCCCGCCAAGATAAAGGCCATCATAGACATGACTCCACCCGAATACGAGAGAAAGAAGTAAAAAAAAAGGGATTCATGGGCTGACTCCAATACATCAGTCGATTCATCAATCAACTGACTACAATGTGCGATCCTATCTTTAAGCTACTTAAGAAAAATGCACCTCAAGAATGGACCGAGGAATGTCAAGAAGCATTCGAGGAAGTTAAGCACTACTTAACTTCCCCACCCATCCTGGTTCCACCGTACAAGGAAAAGCCCTTAAAGCTATACCTCACGGTTACTGACAATGCGCTAGGGGCTATGCTCGCTCAAGAACAGTCTGCTTCACACACAGAGAATGCCATCTACTTTGTCAGCCGCAGATTCCAAGGCTGCGAAATCAACTACTCTCCACTTGACAAATCTTGCCCTGCTCTTGTCTGGGTATCACAAAGGCTAAAGCACTATATGGAAGCCTTCCCGGTTCGTCTCATCGCAAGAATGGATCCTTTGAAGTACATCCTAGACAAATCAAATTTATCTTCGAGACTGACTAAATGGTATTTCATGCTCGCGGGATATGATATCACTTACGTCACTCAGAAATCCGTCAGGGGTAGTGTATTCGCAGATCAGTTGGCCGAATTTCCTTGCGACGAAGTGAAGGGGGAAGACCCGCGATTCCCTGATGAAGACATCATGAGCATAGAAGACGAAATGCGATTCCCTGATGAAGACATCATGAGCATAGAAGACGAAAATAAGTGGCAATTATTTTTTGATGGCGCAGCCAACAAGAAAGGGTTCAGCATCAGAATGTTGTTAGTAGATCCCGACGACATCTACACTCCACTAGCAATATGTCTTGACTTTGACGCCACCAAAAACACCGAAGAATATGAAGCTTGCATAGCGGGGCTCGAGGCAGCCCTAGAGCGCAACGGGATTGAACTTGAGGTATTTGGGGACTCCCAGTTGATCATCAATCAGACACTGAAGAAGTGGAGGATCCAAGATCCAACCCTTCAAAGATACAATGCCCACCTCCAAGATTTGGTGCAACAATTTCAGGATATCTCCTTCCACTATCTTCCTAGAGACAAAAACCGATTTGCTGACGCATTGGCTACACTTCCCTCCCTGGTTGAAATCCCTGCAGGCAAAGCAGTCAAACCCTTCAAAATAACCCAGCACGTAACTCCTGCCTACTGCGCCGTTATAGATCTCCATGACTGCAAAGACAAATGGTCATCCGAATGTGCCACCATTGAGGACACCGAAAGAAATTGTGGTACCATGACATTTGGCGTTTCATCCTAGATGGAGCCATCCCACCTGAGATCGACTGTAAGACCTCGCATCGCCCTTAAAAGGCTGGCAGCTAACTATGTCATCATTGCTGGCCGTCTATTCAAAAAATACTCCCAAGGAAACCTCCTTTGTGCCACCGAAGAAGAATGGCAAGAGCTTTCAACAAAAAGGTCAAGACAAGGAATATCAGAGTAGGCGACCTGGTTCTCCACGAACATCGTCCTGGACCTTTCAACCCGTTAGGCAAGTGGGGACCAAGATGGATAGGACCCTACATCGTGAAGAAGATATTCTCTAGGGGAGCCCTTCAGCTGGTGGACTTAGACGGAGATCCACTACCAAAGCCGGTCAACATGGACAAGCTCAAGAAATACTTCGGGTGACTTGGCCTCTTAAAAAGAAAAAAATGCTCGCTAGGTTGAAAATCCCGAAGGGGATGGCCTAGGCAAAAATTAGATCTTGCACAAGAAAAGAAGCCCGCTAGATTGAGAACCCGAAGGGGCAGTCTAGGCAGAAGAAAGGGTGTGCATAAAAAAAAAAAGAGGAGGCCTTGTCCCGCGCTAGATTACCCCTCGGCCTGAAACCGTATTTTGTCATTTTTTTCAAAAATGAACTACGTTAGACCTGAACCTCTTATTTAATTGCTGTAAAAGAGGAACGTAGGCAGCCTCGGGTTCGGTCTAATCAAATAAATAAAATTTTGTCCTTTTATTAATCAAATGCATTTTATTAATGACAAAGGGGAAATCCTAACGACAACGACTAATTTACTAAGCTAAAAATCATGAAAAAAATATAAATAAAATAAAACTATTGATCTATCAAAGCAGTCTCTTGATACTCTTTAAGATCTAGCCTTTCATTGACTTATTAGGCCGGCGGACATGATCACCCCCGTCATCGCGATCTCTCTTGCGTTTTGGGCCCTTCGAAGCAGAACATCCCTCGAGGCGAGTGAAAACGGACTCCGAAAGCCTCTTGAAGACATTGGGCCTATCTAAAGCTTGCATCTTTCTCGGGGCATACCCTTGCCTCGCCTCTCATACCAATCCCCATCAAGAAAATCCTGGGTTGGATCACCCGTACATTAGCGGTGATCGTAACCGAGCCTCACTCCTCCGCAAAGTACCGCTAGCTACAAAGGAATCCCCTAACAAAGAAAGCCGCAGTATCATCAATCTTCTTCCACATTAGGGTGACCGGTATGAAGGAACCAATCCAAATACTTGTCGATAAAGAAGATGCTTCGCATCAAAGTCCGAAGGTTCGTCCACTGTCTCGATTAGTTCCTTTACCCTACGCTTGAGCTAGCACCTTCGCAAACTCTTACACCGATATAAGACACCTCACGAGAGGCTCCTTTGAAAAGATAAGTGTCTCTACTACTGGCAAATTCGACGTAACACCCGCTTGGGAAAAAATAAAAGGGAGGAATCTTCGCAGGGTGAACCCCTGGAGAACAACCCCGTCAAAACCCTTGGTAATTGGCAACATAGTTGTTCGATCTCCAACAAGGGGTGGACACTCAAATGATATCGGCAACATAAGTAGCCTTTGCAATCGCCTTGGCTCCACTCATCCACCGAGAGATATCCTTGATCGCCAAGAACTTCCCTCTGGCTGTGGTATGCGTGAATGGGGAGTACCCAAACGGGAGACCTACCAACTCGAGATGTTCCTGCTAAGCTCAAATCGTCAATAAAAGAGGACTCCCTTGCAAAGTCATGGCACCGATCTTATGCAACTCATCAAGACCATGCATGGTTTCCACTCCAAGATTAGCTGAATGTGGATGTTCCTAGAATGTTTCCTAGCCTCGGCAGTAATTTCAACCAATGGGGGATCAACTGTGCCATCCCCGCACGTGGAACAAAAATATCTCCGAAAAGCAGAAAGGGCCGTAAAGTCTCCGTTTGTAAACATGGAAGGCATCATCATCTTAATCTCGCCGAAGCTGCCTTCTGTAGAAAAGAAGAACAACCCACCCACCCGCGATGAACCAACTCATAGCAAGTATC